>JBAMCI010000107.1:9147500-9270000 GCA_037075265.1 Drosophila nigricruria | reverse complement strand
ACGTTGGCGGCGCACAACTTGTGAAAATGTTGCCAACAACACAAATAGGCGTGTGTGCGTGTGTGTGTGAGCATGTGTGTGTGTGTGTGTATGTGTGTGAAAAACCGTAAACAACAGCAGCAACAGCAACAGCAACAGCAACGGCAACGACAATGACCAACGACTGATGTCTAACCATGAAGCCGGCGACCGAGCGGGGTAAACCGCATGCCAAAAACGGAAGTGGCATTGTTAAGCGGTTTATATATTCGTGTGTGTGTGTATGTGTGTGTGTGTTAGCACTAGTGCACAGCCTCTGTCTGGATGGCTGCCGGCCAGCCTATCTGTCCGTCTGTCATGTTGTTGTTTTGTGCGTTTGCATGCTAAGCACGTATTTCCGGCATAGTTTTTTTTTTTTGTTGTTGTTTCTTTTCTCTCCTGCCTCCCATTTTCTGCATTTTCTAACTACCCCTACGCCCACTCCCCTCACTGGCTGCTCTGAATTCTTGGTTTCAGTTTCAGTTGCGTTTTCTAAACATTTGGATTTTAGTTTAGTGGTTTTAAGTTGTGCCATAAATCGCAACTGGCTGCGCATATTTATGACAAATGTGCACAGACTCTTCCCCTCTCCCTCTCTCTCTGTCTGTCTCTGCATACCTGGCTGACATCTTCATGTGGCATTTTGGTACGTGCCAAACAAATTGGTTAACTGTTTTATTGCCCCATTCGGCAGTTGTCCATAAATTTGCTCGACTTTTTGACTATTTGCCAAACTGCAAAGTTCTGCTGTCTAGGCCCATTGAGCAAGCTGTTCTCTGAGCCATATCTAACCTAATTTTTGAGCATCACATAAACTAAATTTAAGTCGTGTAACTTATAGCGTGAATGAGCCATTTTGGCTGGCCAAGTTGGTCATCAATTCGTTGGGCTGTTGTGCTTGCTTCAAACTAACCTCACTTTACTTACACTTAATCTAACCTAACTAAACATAGCCTAACTTGAGCTAGTCTTATATGTGAGTATCATAAGGTGTTAATAGTTGAGTTGAGTTCTTTGGGCACTATCCAAGCTTATATGACTTATATAACCCAATGGGATAGCCTTATATCCGAAGATTCCTCAACACGGAGTCCACTTGAAGGCGTGAAAGCTGTTACCACATTATAGCTTCAGCATTTTTCCGTAAGGCAAAAACGTTTTCCCTCCTTCAAACAGATCCTTTCTTTGGCAATCACTAGAACCGTTTACAGAGTTTGTTTGAACAACCTGAAAAGGCCATAGCTAGTAGTATATATCTCCACATATCTCTAGTAAATATATCTTATATCAACTAGACACCTTTTTTAGTTAACTCTCAATTACCCAACTCTATAATTTTGCCCTTTACAATTATTGATTTCAGTCAAATCTTTGCATTTATATAAATTGTAAATTTTGCATGCCAGTGACAGGATTGCCTAATTGACATTTTATTTCTGTGTGTCTCTCTCTGTCTCTCTCTCTCTCTCTCTCTCTGTGTCTGTCCTTTTCAAGGATTTACTGAGCGTAGGCGTTTGTTCGTTGTGACGTCACAATGTCCCCTTGTCAGCCTGTTTATTTATTCATTTCCTTCCCAGTTCAGCCTCCCACACACCAAAGAAATGCGGTCAAATTTACCTCGACGCTTTTTAGACTAAAGTTTATAAAAAAAAAAAAGTGGAGGGGTGGGGGATGGATAAATGAGAGGGTTGATGCAAAAGTTTTGCAAACAAATCAAAATAAAGTTTTTTCTTGTTTTTGTCCAGTTGTTTTCTTGATTGATTGAATGTAGGCCGACTTTTATATATACATATATATTGTTTTGGCCTGAAACAGAATCTGAGCACTTATAAATCTTAAATGCAATTTGCTAAAGCTCAAAAGGAGGTGGGTAGGTAAGGGATGCTGTAAGCGTGTGGTTTAAGGGTAGAATCTCTTAGAGCTTATGCTGAGAGGGAGGGCTTGTAGAGGAGATTGAGGAAGACATAAGAATATAAGTTTATATCATGATATATCAAAAAGAGTAGATGTCTGAAGATATATATATCTAGATATATGCTTTAAATACTATATAAGAAACTGAGAACAGCTTGATAGGCAGTTATGCTGAGCTTCAACATTTAGATTCAAGCAAAGCTTAAACCATTTCTATCTAGAACAATATTTTTGGATGGCATAACCAATACAGAGATTACATTAAACCTTATACATAAGCTACTTAAGTCCTCTAAATATGGCTGAAGGTTATGTCTTTGAGTGCTAATTCCAGAAAATCTCACTTCAAAATGCTTTATATAAAATTAATTGCAGCCTTCATATTTAATGGCCCTCTAATTAAGACTTGAAAACATTAACAACCCTAATGAAGCACGAGACAGAGAGGAAGGTGGGGCATGCATAACAGAGAAAGAGAGAGAGAGAGTGGGAGAGAGGGGGGGAGAGAGTGAGGGGGGCAGACGGGCTCTCTGTAAATATAGTTTGCAACGTAAGAGGATCTCTGTGTGGCTTAGAGTATGGAAAATCAAAGCACAAGCACTTAGCTAAAGCAAAGCAAACAGCTGCCGACCGCATATGCCACAGACTAACCTACGACTACTACTACGACTACTAACACGCCGAGCATTAACCCAGCAGCCAGCCAACGTTCCGCCCGATATGCAGCCCCAACTCTCTGCTTAACCCAACTGCGAAGCACCTTTCGCTCAGCAGTGTCTTTGACCGCCAAAACCGCAAACACAACACATAAATTTTTAGCAATTACGAAAATGCAAAGTGTTTTCTCAGCACTCATCTGTCTATGTGTATGTGTGTGTGTGTGTGTGAAAGAGTCAGACACACACACACACACACCCACACAGGTAAAGTAAAGTGTGTAAAGCACTTGAAATAAATACAAATGGCATAAAACATTTTCCTAGCTCTCTTGGTTAAAATTGAAGCCACTTTTGACCTTGATATATAGCTGCTCTACTATGCTATGCTGTCCCAACACCCACCTCTCAGCCCACATAGACCTCCCCCACCCTATTGTGCCTAGTGGCATGCATCATCATATTGGCCATAATTGAGTGCACATTGTGGCCGCTTAGCTATTGCCTAATTGCAGCTGTGGGCGCTGCCACATCTTTGCTCTGCCTCTTGCCACCACCTCAATTTGCGGCATGCCACGCCGTCAGTTTTAAGTGCACACACGGCCTCAAGCCCCACTCATACCAGAAGTCAACTGCGTCCACTGCGGCTGTCGATAATATTTGGCCACATTTTGCAATCAGTGCCCAAAATCTCAAACAGCTGAGGTTGCAGCGTGACTGAAACAAACTGGAAGTGAAACGGACTTTATAGTCTTGAAGCTGGAATGATATATAATGGTTTATACTAGACTGGAGAAAGAAATGAATGCAATGGAGAAAAGCTGGAATTTGAAGGAAGATAAGTTTGAAAGTTTAGGGACGAAGATAGACTCTTTGAAAATAGAGATAGTTAGGGATAGATAGAGGATAATATGGATAAGATTGTGAATGCTTAATTGGTTTTGAGAATCGTGATAAGATTCATTTATATATAGGTCTCTTATAGAACCCCCTCTATAGATAGGATACATTAGTTCAACAGACAGACAAAGCATTCAATATTCTCTTAAAGTCAAATAGATTTCATATCTTTATCTCGATGCTATCTTTACTATAATATAATGAAAGAATTAGTATTCAGGCATATCTACAGAAAAAAGTCCATCCTAATATCAAACATATATTTCAGCTTATTACAAAATTTCAATATTCACAATATATTTAATCTTTATACACCATTTATACCAACTATACCAATAGCATTAAGTTATATACAAGATAAACGCAACAAATTCCAATTCCCAACTGGTTCAAGTGAGCAACAAAAACTTGAATAGCCCTGTTATGAAGTCTCCGACTTGTAAGCACCCCATTGGTACGACACTTGTCTAACTTTGCCTAGCTATTGACCTTGTCGCCAGCTCGACGCTCGACTCGATGAGCTGCTCGCACAGCCCAGATAAGTAGGCAACATAAATTGGCTGGCTAGAGAGAGGCCTAGCTGCGACTGAGTTCAATAATATTAAATAATCATAATAATAATAATAATAATAATAGTAAATACAGCGATTTGTCTTGACAAATGTCAATAAAATGCTTGCTGGGCGGCATGCCACGCCCCACGTGGTGTTGGACTCAAATCCGTGACACCAAAAACTTTGTAGCACACACAGAGTTGGACACTTGGGTATGTGTGTGTGTTCGTGTGGCACGTAAAGGGCCTTAAAATGAAGGTGTGCATAACTAAATAAATTCTATCAACAACAGTTGCCAGCGAGGGAGGAGTTGTTGTAGTTGGCTGTGGAGGGGCGGGGGCGGGGGCAGGGTACAGGGTGCAGGAGCTTGGGGCACGTGCAACTTGTCCTACATGTGAAGCAGACGATGTTGGACAAGTCGAGCCTAGCAGACTTCCATAACTAAGAGCGAGCAAGTTGCTAAAGTAGTAGGCGCTCTATGTGTCTGTGTGTGTGTGTGTGTGTGTGTGTGTGCCGCAATCCACTTGAACCGACAAAAAAGAAGAAGAAGAAGAAGCAGCAGCAGCAGCAGCAGCAGAAGCTGAATATAAGGTAGCAGAACAAAGTGAGGGAAAAAAAAATAAAAAATTGTGTTAAGCGTTGATTCTTTTGTTCTTGGCATTTCCTTCGAGTCGAGTCGCGTCGCGTCGCGTCGCGTCGAGCCGAGTCGAGTCTGGCGAGTCCTTTGAGGGGCGTCGGGCATAAAAGGCTTTCATTTTGGCGCCTTTTGCTTTACATGCAACGTCTCTAAGACACGACAACACCCAGCCCACGCACACTTCCTCCACCACTTCGAGTGAAAATTTGTGCTACTTTGTCTTTTGTATGTTCACTTTTGGGCTGCTGCTCGGCAACAAAAGCCGCGTTGCAAAAATAAAGCTGCAGACAAGAAAATAATACAAAAGAGCTGACTATGTATGTAAATGCAATATATATATATATATGTATGACTGAATAGATATGTAGTCAAAAAGCATTTCGAACAATGACATCAAAGTTTTAATACCCTTGCAGGCATATTAATTGAATTGCGACAGCAGCAGAGCTGAAACATTTGGCATTAACCAATCTCAAACTCAGGTTGCAGTTGCCAATGACGATAAGTAATACTCTTTTGGGTATGCGAACTAGCTAGCTCAAAGCTCAAGCTGAATTGATGATAATTTCCATAGAAGTTTACTTTGTATTATTATTATTTGTTTATAATAATAAATTTATAACTATATGAAAGTTCGATCTATACAAATTTTTGGCTAGAAATGAAATTTTAGCTCAGGTTTATAAACTTTAAAGAAGAAGGAAGACGCTTGCAGAACCAAAGAGCAATATCTATAAATATCATCTGGAAATTTTATATAAATAAAAATAATAATATATAAGATTAAAACACATCTTAAAGAAGACTTTAACTATTACTCTGACTTGCTTTAAATATTCTAAAATAAATAAATAAATAAATAATAATAAAATATTTACCGAAGCAAACCCAAATTTGTAGCTTCATTAGATTCCAAGACAGTCAGACATAAGAACAAATTTCATATTATTTATTATATATAAATAAGAAGCAAATTAATAATTTTTGCCACACCAAGCCTAAACTCCATCTCAAAATCCCAACAGCCTATGCTCAGAGTATAGATAAAAAGATACGAAAAAAAAAATTATAAAAAAAAAAAAAGGTTCAACCGGCGCCTAAAAAAATATTTCAACACAAACTTTGCTGCTTGTTCGCTCGTTGTCGCTGGCATACAAAGTGTGCAAAAGGAATAAAAATAATAATAATAATAATAGGAGAAGTACTTAATAAAACAAAGACACGACGTGGGCGGCGGCAGCGACGACGACGACGACGGCGGCGGCGGCTTTAGCCGCAGCTTTTGCATATGCAAAAGACTTTGTCGCTGCCGCCGCCGCCGCCGCCGCTGCTGCCGCCGTTGCTGCTGCTGCTGCTGGTTCTACTTTGTCTGCTGCTGACGTCGCTGCCGCTGCTGCTCCATTCAGTGTTGGCAAACGACGCTAAAAGTGTCGTGCAGCGCAACGGCAGCAGCAGCAACCGCAGTCTCGTTGCAAATATGCAAATTGCATGAATCTGTTTTTGCTGTTGCCACGTTTTCATTTTCGTTTTTAGTGCGCCCCGCCCCGTTCCGCTCCGGTCCGCCTCCAACCTCTAACATCCTGCCACTGCCACTGCTACCACGCCCCCACTCCCGCCCCTCTAGCCGTATTGCCTTTGTGTTGCGGTAGTTCACCGGGGCTTTCTAATGGCTGGCAGCGAATTTTGTGCGCGATACCAATTGAATAAGCCAAAAAACTTTCAACAATAACGCGGCAAACTGCAAATTACGTAACGCTACATAAAGCTAATTACGTAAAGCAAGTAATGTCGAGAAGAATTTGTATTTGTGAGCTGAACGAGCCGTCAGTTACAGCAACTAAGATGCCATATATATATTAGATGATTAAGCTTATCAGTTTCAGCTGCCGCCCATGAAAAAGCTTTATTATGTTACGTATATTGTTACGGAACGACAGGATGTTGAGCTGCTAAGCCGGAATCATGACAGAGTTGTAACTCTATGATTACTTTGTTACTGCAAGACACTGATTCAATCAGCAAAGACATGAAGTTTATTAAAATAACGTAAAAGTCCCTTGAGAATGTATAGCATTACGTCAAATGGCAATATGTTACGGAATTTAGAATATTTCGTTATCAGATAGAACATAAATTGGTAAGCTCAAACACAAAAGTCTTTAATATAGCGTACAAGTTATTATGTTACGTATATTATTACGTTATAACAATACAAATTTTATTAATATAACGTAAAAGTCACTTGACAGTGTATAGCATTACGTTATAGAGTTTAATAATAGTATGTTACGGAATTTAGAATATTTCGTTATCAGATAGAACATAGGTTGGTAAGCTCAAACACAAAAGTCTGTAATGTGGCGTTCAAGTCCTTACGTTACGTGTATTATTACGTAATGTAACTTTCATAGTTATGCAGTAATAATGTAAATTTAGAAAGTTCCTCTGTTACGTTACGTATTTTGTTACGTAATAACAAAAAAAATAGTAAAGCAAGCAAGTTAAGCATTTAAAAGTAAATTCAATTATCCTTTTACGTTACGTTAGTTTGATAATAAGTCGAGTAGAGAATAGGTAAAGTCACATGGCTTCAACATTAAACCACTTACGTACCTCTTTACGTGCAAGCAAAACAACGTAATTTGCTGCATAAATAATACAGTTTTCCAGTATTGTTTAGCAGCTGCAGCCATAGGAAATCTCTCCTAATTGTTGCCCCATCAAAGTGCTGCAGTTAAGCACTAGCAATCCGAACGAAATTAACCCTGGGGTTAGGTCAGCGCTCACTCAACTTAACCCGGTGCCAAAGATCCAATTGATATATACATATATTTAAATATATATATATATATATATATGTATGACTATGGGAGGTATATACATATATATATATATAGAACACGACAGAGTCAGGAGGCACTGGCGCTGGCAGCCAAGCTATTTGCATTGTTCTTTTACACTCTTGGCCTTTGTTTTGCCAGCGAGCGAGCTGCTTGGCTCGTTTCGTTCGTTGTCCTCTTTGGGGGGGAAGGGGGGTTGGCTATGAAAGAGAAGGCAAAAGCCAAAGACGTCTATCGCCAGATTTTTGCGCCCTGCTGTGGCGACTTGTTATGCAAAATCTGCATAATACATTATGCAATTATGAACGTGACAAAAGTCGCCTTCTGCAGCACTTGCCACTGGCCGCCAGCAGTTCAGCTATGACACTTGCTCTTTCTTTCTTTCTTTCTTTCTGCTGCTGCCGCACAATGCGGCGTATACGCAATCAGTTGATATAGCGCGCGCATTCATACATATATACATACATACCTATACATATATATATATATTGTATATAATTAGTTTTTGTTGTAAAGCAAAATGTTTGATTATCTCATTCTTATTCTTATGCATTTTAATAAGACTTTCTGTATCTTTTGATGTGTAATCTGAAAGTCTTGAAAGTTTCTGTTGAGACAGCAGCAGATATGACAGAACTGAAAAGAGAAATGTTTTCATTATATTCAAGTATAAAATAGTTATTTTTGTTTCTATATAGCACAAGGCTGATAGATACGCGATAGTAAGGAAAACTTTTAGTTAATATGGAGATTAGTATTTCTGAATAACTTAAAAACTAGTAGAACAAAAATTTTCATTAGAAACAAGGAAACATTTATGATATCAACTAAAGTAACTTTCTCTCGCAAACTTCCTATATCTCCTATATCCTATATCCTCCTATATCTCCTATATATTCCAAATACTTACGAACATTTCTAAAAGTCTCCAAATAGAAACTTGCAAAATTTCTTATAATATCAAAATTTGGTATTATGAGCAACGACTTGCCTAACATATTCTATCAGACGCAAAAAAAAAAGCACTAATTTAAATTTTTCATTCAGTCTAATTGAGTCATATTCAATTGTTTTAACATGGCTCTAATTGGTATGTTAACAACATTGGCAACATTTACGTGCGCATATTACAAATTATTTCACACGATTTGACTTGTGTTTAGTTTCAGTTAGGATCCACTCAATTAATTATAATTTATGTGCGTCTGCCGAGCCATAAAGCAGTCAAGCTCACTCACGCACACACACACACAGAGAGAGAGATAGAGAGGGTGAGAAAGAGAGGGAGAGAAAGAGAGCGAGATAGACAGAGAAATGGTCTTCAGCATATGTCACAACGGTGATTATGATTACCCAAGACTGAGAGATACTCACACACAGATGTGTGTGAATATATATATATATATATATATATATATATATATATATATATGCATATAAATGTGTGTGTATATTTGGCAAGTTGCTTGATTTTTAGGCTCAGGCTTGCATATTTTAAATGCCAGCCGACTTCTTGTTGCTTCTTGACTTTTGTCAAGCCCAAACGCATGCTATACCCTGTATTTATAAACTGAGCTTAAGGTATATTAATGGAACTACTATAATGCATAGTTGATGTAGGTATCTAGGATTAAAGATTGAGCAAGCAAATCTATTTCGTTGCTCAAATTATTTGGACTTAACTTGACTCTTAGGAGTCCTTGAGCTTGTGATTTAGCTTTAAAGCAAATCTTAACAATTTAGCCTTACTAGTATGAGAAAAATATATGGAAATATATGTATATATGTATGTGAAGGCAGTCTATGTGTTTATCAAGATCTTCGGTTGAAACGTAGTTATAAGAAATTTCTACTATTAAAACTAGTTAAGGCTAAAAGAGTGTGTAAGGACATATGCATAAATACCTATATAGATATTTTTTGTGATAAAAGAGAGAAGAAAATTTTGAATATTTATAAAATGAAAATTGCCTGCAACATTATGTATATCCATCTACATCTATACATTGCTCAAAGAGAATCAAATACTTTTTTTCTATCTATATAGATTAATCTTATATGTATATCTCATATATACTCTAACATCTGTCTTATATGCATATTTATAATTTTCAAAAAATTTTATTTTATAATAAACTTAACTAAAATGTGTTTTTTTTTAACTCTTTTCCTTACAGGTATATATAAATACGATCCATTAATCTCTATGAAAACCTACACTAAATACAATGCATTGATCCACAAAAATGCATCTTCAACTCACAGCGCACTTTGTAAGTTATTAAGATTAATTGGCTTTCATTAGGCTGTTGTAAACACATGATTAGTAACATATTCAGTTTTAATGCCAGCCAAATACTGCTCAGACACGCCCATTCTCAAACGCCCATGCCGAAAGCCACACAAAAGGTTGAAAAAGCGACTCTAAAATTTATTAGCGCTGCATTTTAAATTGATTGCGTTACTAATTTATGCATTTTAATTGCTAATTAATGCAATATTTACACAAGCCACACACACACACACACGCACACACACACACACACACACGCACACCCTTGCACTTGGCTGGACACAAAGGCCACGCGCTGGATTTATAATTAGCGGTCAAATTTACGGTTTTCATGCGTTTGTCAACACTGGACGCGCTGGGCGCAGAATGGCCGCCACGCCTCCCTACGAAAAAGTGATTTACATTTGAATGCCGAATACAGTGCGAAAGGCTTTAACAACTCCCTTTTCGTTGCGCCTCTGCCTTGAGAGCTTAAGCCGGCTTCAGCCTCTGACTCTCTCTCCCTCTCCTGCTCTATCTTTTGCACTCGCTCTGTGTCTCTGTCTCGCTCATGCATACATACAAACACAATGCTGTTGCTGCTGCTGCTGCTGCTGCTGCTGCTGCTACTGTTGTGTGTGGGCTTAATGAGCCGTTATTTATTAGCTTGCCGTTTTAATTTATGTGTGCAACAAATTAGACGGCCCGGCCAGAAAGCGCTTAAACTATTTGTTATTTTAAATTGAAAGCGTTACGCCTTCCACCCAGCCTCCCTCTCTCTCCCTCTCTCTCTTTCTGCCAACATAACTGCCTGTCTTTCAAATACTCTCCACACACACACACACACCCCTCACCCCTCACCTACCCAACCAGCTACAAATTTGCTGCTGCTAATCATTAAACATTTGCCCAAATGTTTGCGTCTGTATGTGTGCATGTGAGTGTGTCTGTGTCTGTGTGTGTATGTGTGTGTGTGTATTTCACTGTTTAAGTGAAATTTATTTTCGAAATAAATTAATTTTTAGCATTAAAGCAAACAGCAAGCATGCCAAAATGTACGAAATACTTTTATCAAAAATACTAAAAACTTAAACAAGAAATAAAAACTTCTAAAATATGAAGAAAAATAAAAAAAAGTTACTAAAAAATTTAGTTAGTTAAGCTATCCATGCTTAAAATATTAGCAAACATTTTCAAAATATTTTTTTTTTTAATTTTAAATAGTTTTAGAACAAGTTTAGAAGTTTTTCAAAAACAAAAATTCTAAGAAAAAATATTTACAATATTTTTAAGACATTTTAAATTATCTTAATAAATACTGAACAACAGCTGTCAAAATTAAATCTGTTTTCCATATTATAAGACTGCATTAATATATATAATATATACATATATATATAGGACAATAAACAAAGTTCGTTTTAAAGTTAACTTTAATAAATATTTTCAAAATGAAAAGTATTAAAAAAATATGTAGAGTCGAAAGCTTTGCAAAGTTGAATACCTTAAACTTAGCACACACACACACACACACATGAGTGCTGAAAAAGTTTGCTGTAAGCAATGCAGCGTCGAGCCAGCCATAACAATATTTCAAAGCACATTTAAGGGCTGCAATCAAGGTATACTCAACTGACAGATGCCCTATAAATTTGATTTAAGATCAAGTTTCCAAAGAATATGTTTAACTAATAGACATAAAATGAGTTTTTCAACAGTGTGTAGAAAGTTGACATACAAAACTATGCAGGGTAGCTAGGGCTAACAATTCATATCTGTTAGGGCAGCTAGTGCTAACAGTTCATATGTATTCAATCTCTGTATACAATTTTCTAACTATTTGCCAACTACAATTAGGGAAATTCAATATAGGTTCTACCAGATTCTTTTAATGATTTCTACCATTTTGAAAGTGTATAAAGCTTTCTACCTTTTATAAAGACAAAGCTCTAACAAAAAGCCACACTTGACTGCTTGTTACATATAGCCAACACACATCAATATACCCTATGCACGTTGGCTTAAGCGTACAGGGTATACAACTGGCAACACTGGCAAAGCGATATGCAATGCAAACGCTTTGAATATACAACTGAGCAGACACGCCCACCAGAAGGCTCGAATGCCTGACAAGTTGTCTGGCGCTAGACAATGAGAGCACACACACGCACACACACACACACACACATGTATAGGTATATGTGTGTGTCTTAACGTTTATCTGCGCGTAATGAAGACGTTGCAACTTTTGCACTGCAACTAATTTTGAAAACCGAGTCGCTGATGTGTGTGTGTGTGTGTGTGTGTGTGTGTGTGTGTGGGCGTGCTGCTTGCTGCATGCTGTTGTGCATGTGTGTTAGTAGGGCGTGGCAGCACAACATAAATTAAAATGTTAGCTAAAAGTTTTTGCCGCTAAAATGGCGCAAAGCAAAAGCATGCCAGCTGTGTGCGAGCGAGACAGGCAGAGAGAGAGAGGGAGGGAGAGGGAGCATGTGCAAGAGTTCTGGCAACAGTGTAAATGACACTTAACACAATTAAATAAACATTTAAAGTTGCACACTTACACACACACACACACGCACATGCACACACTCCTCACACACACACACACACACACAGCGAAATGACTTAAGTGCTGTGCGCTCAATTACACACACACACACACACATACAGCTCGCTGTCTACCTTACATGCTGCCATGCTGTTACTACCTCTCTCCCACTCTCTCTCTCTCTCTGCCTCCACTCTTCCCTCCTTCCCTCTCTCTCTCCATCACTTTGGCTGCATATTAAATTAATGGCATGCCAAAAAGTATGCTACAAAATAAGCGCATAGCCCAAAAAGTGCTGACTGCCACAAAGCGTCAGCTACACACACTAACACACACGCACACACACACACACACATACACACTCACACACACACACAATTGCAATGTGTGCACAATCAAAATTAAAGCCGCCCTCTCTCTACAGACAACAAGAGCAACAACAACCTCCCAAACACTAGCCCCCACGCCCACTTTTCACCTTACCCCCCACCCACCCCCCGCCCCACAAGCTCAATCTCCTCCTCCAGCTGCTGGCGCTGCTGCAAGCCAGTTAAAGATTTATGCGCTCGTTAAGGGCAGTTTCATGTCAGTTTTTATGTGTCATGCGCTCGTCTCCAAGCTACCCAAAAATCCCATACACATTGTCTAACAACAAACTAGTTCTTGTTGTTGTTGTTGTTGTTGTTGTTGTTGTTCATGCAAAATTCAAAATGTTCATCATAAAATGCCTAAAAAACACATGTTAAGCGCAATACAAACTTTAAAATGTTTTGCCGCCTCAAACTTCAAATTGAACAATAAAAAAAAAAAATATATATATATATATGTTTGAAGTCACTTCTCACAATGCGAAAAGTCTAAATCTCTTGTGACTTGCCACAAGATCATAAACTAGTCCTGGAATTATGTTTTTAAATAAATATTTAGTGGCATGTACTTAAGCTGTTTATGTTCTCTTACTACAAAGCAAGCGAATTGCAGCTGGAGTTGACTTGGCTTAGAAACTTAGATACCCTAGAGCAACCTGAGGGATGGCATCAGTTAAAGCCTTCTGGCTACCTTGGGCTCAGGTATGTTCTCCTCTTGAAGCTAGTATTTCCTTAACAGAAAGAGAGCAGCTATAAAGCAAGCCTGGACTGACCTTACTACCTCACCTTACGCTGAAATCAGCCGAATACTGTTTAGACTCAATACTTTCTGTAGGCGAAGAAGAAATTGAACAGTTGACATCCTAGGACAACATAATATCCTAGCAATATCATTTCCCTTTCCTGCAAAAATTTCCTTCTAATAATACCATTTCATATACTTAAACTAACTTCGGTAACCCACTTCCTTATCACCATCTAGGAAGACGGAGATTGAGCTCCATCTGGCAATCTCCATCTCTTTGACTTATGTTGTCTCTATACAAAATGTTTCCTATAATCTTTATAGTCTTATCACTCTTACTAACTTTAGTCACTTCCATTTGCATTGTTCCAGCAACTTCATTGTTCCAGCAGATCCAACTCCAAGCCATCTACATAGATCCCCCATTAAAAAACTTTCCTATAATCCTAACTTTAGCTTAGTTAAGTTCTAATTTCTACTTCCTTTGCTCCACACAACTCCTACCAATATATATGCTATCTAAAGCTTTAACTTATATCCATATCAAATATCATTAACATAGCCAAGTCCCGAACTCAGTTCTCATAGATCATATATGACATAAACTTGTTCAAGCCATAACATTCTCTATCCATTCACAAACTCTGTAAAATTCCGCTTCAATGCACAGCGAAGTTCAAGTGCAAGCTGAAATGCCCAGCATTAAATGAAGAAAAAGTGCCTTGGCTCAACATAAATAAGGTAAACAAGAAGCAGAAATTAAGAGGAAGAAAAGAGAGAGGAGAGAGAGAGGAAGGAGGAGAAAAAAAACTGAAATAAATGGCGTGTATAAAAATGGGCAAAACGAAAACGTAAATAAGCAACAAAACATGCAGCAAAAGGTGCGAGTCGAATTTTTGGGCAATGGATGAATGGCCATGCGGTTCGGGGCAGGTGAGCAGGTGAGCAGAAGGGGGGGGGCAGCTAGTTGGTTGGGTATGGGGCTGAAGTCTAGTTGGCAGAAGCCAAATGCCAAAAACTGTGTGCAAACATTTTATGGCACTTTCGGTTTATTTTGCTCAGCTGCTGCTGTTGCTCCTTCAAGTTGCAAGTTGCGAAGCGGTTCAGTGCACACACACACACACACTATATATACATATATATATATATATAAATGGCACTGCTCTGGCATAAGCAATAACTGTTGACAATCTTTGGCAACTTGGCCCAAAAGATTTCGTTACGATTTTTTCTTTTTTTTTTCGGCTGCCTCACAGCTGCCGCTGCCGCTGCTGCTTCTTCGTCGTCGTCGTCTGCTTCCGCGTCATCATCACGCACCATCACCGGAAATCGATCTCATCATTTATGCAAAATGTGACGCAGTTAGTTGTGCAAAATGTATACATGTCTCTCTCTCGCTCCCACACACTACCTATCCCTCTCTCTCTCCCGATGTGTGGCAACATTGTGTTGCCCCTTTTTGAAACTGTAAGCAACGCACAACAACTACAACAACAACAACAAAGGCAACTTTATAACAACGTCAGATTTACACAAAACAGCGAATGCATATTCAATTTATATTCAAAGCTAACGAATACTGAATACCCTAATAAATTGTATATTACTCATATACCAAGTATAGCTAAGCAGAGCTGTGCATGCTAGAAAAATATATAAAATTTTTAGTAACATTTTAAATACCCTTTGCAAATCTCTGAAACTAAAAAACTATTTCAAACAGAAAGACTGACAGATATAGCCAGATCACCTAGATCTCTCTCTAGAACTCTCTACTCTATGCTAGATATAATCTATAATAATATATACTCTCAATAATATCTAGAGAAAACTTACAACTTAACAAATTTCATCAAGAAAACGAATGATACCCAAAAAAAAAGAAGTGTAATTGAAGCCAAGACGCGAAGTTTTGCCTGCTTTAAATTTTTATTTTTTTTTTCCCCTATTTTTTCTTTGCGTTGCGTATTTTATGGCAATCCTACATAATAGGCAACTCCTTGTGCTGCTGCTGCTGCTTCTGCTGCCTTGCTTTATATAGCCAACTATATAGTCAGCAGAGGCAACTTGATCTAAGTGCTCAATGCAAAAAAGAGGAGCTTCAAGAAGGCGCTGAAGATGTTGACGGCTCAAGACTTTTATTTTCATATCGAATATTTTGTATATTCAAATATGAGTAAATGAATTTTATTGAATATTATTAACTGAATTTAAAAGTTGCAGAACAAAAACAAATATATATATATATTTTCAAGCCCTTTAAAGATTACTCTTCCTTTTTCCTACTCTCCCAACTATGCTTACTTCCTATTCCTATATCTCTGTCCTTCTCTATCTCTCTCTCTCTCTCTCTCTCTCTCTCTCTCTCTCTCTCACTCCCTCTACCTGCTCAGAAGTATATTTTCGATTAATTTCAACTTAATCGATAAATATCGATATTTCACTTTTTCCTTCCCATTTCCTAAAGCCGAAGTATACATGATTTTCTACTCCCTCATGGAACACCTCTCTTCAGGCATTCATAAATAACTAAAGTCGTCTTCTACCTACCGATAAATATCGATATCCTTTCATTGTTTAATTTATTCATCTTAAGGACTTAAGATAACTCATTTGCTGCTGCCTTAATATGCAAGCAAATATCTCTCCCTTTCATTCGACTCTTCAAGCAAATTCTCATAGTTATGAGAAAAATAAATAAATAAATAAAAATAAAAAAAAAATGAATACTCAGCCATCATTTATTTATACACTCGAAACTGCACAAACTTGAAGCCCGATATCAGGCACAACTGCCAAATAAAATATGAGCTATGAAAGGCGAAAGCTGAAGGATATGAAATGCTTACTACCAAAAAAAAAAAAGTAAAACGAAGTAAATAGATGCAAATGCAGAGCATCAAAAGTTATACAAAACATGCACATATTACAGATACACAAGCTACATATATATATATATATATATATATATATAATATATATACATATATATATATGTGTGTGCATGGTTATAAATCCTGTTCGCGAAATGAGGAAAATGTTAGCTGAAGACGCTCGCTCGCTCGCTCGCAATTCACGTCGTCGCAAGGTGCGCGCTGCCTTTGACTTGTGTTCAGCAGCCATACCACCCAGTGCCAGCCTCCATTCTTCTAGCCACGCCCCCTTGTTGGCAGCTACTTTGGCTCTGCTCTGTGCACTGTGTCAGTTGCCAAAAATTGCTAAAGAAGCGACACGCTTAACCCACAGAGAGACAAACTGTTCCTCCTCGCACTCTCTGTCTCCCTGTCTCTGTGTCTGCTTCTGGTATGCCACAATCTATGCCACATCATTGTCACTCGGTCACGCCCCGCGAAATGAAACTTCAACTTGGGCTGCGGCTGCGGCGACGGCTGCGGCTGCGGCGACGGCTGTTTCTGCTCTTGCCTGCTTTTACTTTTTTAAATTCTATGCAAGATTTATTAAGAGTTAAAAGCTTTTATGTGTGTCGCTGTCAATTGATGCCACACACACACACACACACACACACACACACGCTAGTCAATTCAACAGATTTACATGCACTTTGCCGCACAACAAACTGTTTTTGCAACACTTTAATTAAAAGCAATATGCAGCATGTGCAATGCGTATACGTAATATGCAAAGCATCGCCCATACGCAATGTTGCTGCCAGACCAAATAATTAGTTACTTTGTCGCTCCACTCTCTCTCTCTCTCTCTCTCTTAACTTGTCTCTGTATGATTGCTTTTGCATATTTTTCATTTTAGGCAACATTTTCCTGCATTTGTAAGTTTTCACATTTTGTGCCTGAGTTTTGTTTTGCACTTTTATCACAAAGAAATTGCAAGCAAAAATCAAACTTTTATCACTCAGTATTTATGAAGTATTTTCTCTTTCACTCACTCTCTCTCTCTCTCCCACTGTCTCTCTCTCTGTGTGCGAGGGCTGTGGGCGTTGTTGCGGAAAAACCTTTATTGATTTGTTGTCACTGTAAAATTCTATTTAATTTAAATTTCCCTTCACTTATTTTTTTTTTTTTTAGTTTTTCTGTGGCAAATTGCGACAGCTTAATTAAAATTTTATGCAAGACAATTGGAAATTCAATTAAATCTTTGCTCAGGTTTTTCAATTTTCCAAAATGAAAACCAAACATTTTTTTTTTGGACAAAAGCTACAAAAGCAATCCAGAGAATTTATGTTGCTTGAGAAAATATAGTCATTAGTCCGAGTCATATCTAAATGAACGAAATTTCTATGCCTGTAAGCTGTGGACTCAATATATTTTCTGCTCAACTGACTCGCTTGGAAAATGTTGGCAAGCTTAAACTCTGACTAACTCAAGCTAGAGATCATGTTAGTTGAAAAAGTTAAGGTAATTAAGTAATTAATATTAAAATCAACTATTAACATAAATAAACAATATAATTATTATTAATTGGTAATTAAATACTAAAACAAAATTAAATAAATATTATCATTAAATAATTAATTAAATATATAATTATTAATTATAATAATACTAAAACAAAATTAAATAAATATTATCATTCAATAATTAATTACATTTATAATTATTAATTATAATTTTTAATGATTAAATAATATTTAATATTAATAATTAATATTTTAAAATATAATAATATTTAATAAAAATTATTTTAAAAATATTAAGCTCTCGCTAAAAATAATTCAATTTAATTCAAAGTAATTAAGAACACTGTGAGGCTGGCTTGAAAGCTTTTTCTCTCTAGTTTCTCATACCAAAAATAATTGGTAAAAATAATTAAATAATTACAAATTCGAAATTTATTATTTACTTTGTACTTGTACTCGTGACAATTATAATTAATAGTAATTAAGAATACTATATAAATTATTAAATAAAAATAACTTTTTCAGTCTGTAGATAATTACTGACAACAAAAATATTATAACATTAATTAATGTTATTTAAAAATTAATTCAATAAGTAAGTTCTAATTACTCAAGTCTTTCTAAAAACTGCTTTAAGCAAATATTTTACAACATTAATTAATGTAATTAATTAAGTAATTCAATTCTCATAAAACATTTAATTAAGTTTATGACTAAATGAATTAAGTATTTTCAAAAAGTTACTCAAACAAGCATCTAATGACATTAATTAATATAATTAAAAATGTAATTGCCACAACAAACACATTTTAACATTAATTTAAGTAATTAGCTATTTAACTAACTAACTAATTATATTTATGGCCATAACTAACGCCTTTGCAAACTCTTTTAAAAAGATTCGCCATTCTTTCTTTGTTTTTTTGTTGTTTCTATTTCTATACTTAGCTTAAAGCTGTTAGTCAGTGTTGCCATATCAACGAAATATTGTGGCTAATGCTTGTGAGTGTCGTATGAGTGTGTGTTAGTGTGTTTCATTTTGAAGTGTTCGGTGAGTGCGTGTCTAACGGCGTGTAAACATTATTATGCGAGCAATGAGTAGCTCATTATGAGCATTTGCGAGTTATTCAAATGATGGGCGCACGTTTTGGATGACGCTGCCGCCGTGAGTGCAACTGTTGCGGCCACTTAGCTGCGGCTTACATGCCCTCCACATATACACGGATGTATATATATATATGTGTGTGTGTGTGTGTGTGTGTGTGTGTATATGTATATACAACTGCCTGCCTGCATGCTTGTATGCGCTTAACTTAAAATTTAAATAAATAAGTGCGACACGTGAATGTGCCGAGCCATACAAATTTCTGTCGCTGCAGTTGCGGCAAAACTTGCTGCAAACAACCTCACACACACACACACACACACATACACATACTTGCAATGTCATCAGTTTTAAGCTGCAACAATTTTTTTGACATTTTTCTTTTTTTTTTTGCTTGCATAATTTTGTTGCCTACTTTGTAGCGCACGGCCCGTGAGACAATTGTATATGCGAGTGTGTGTGCCGTCCTACTCAGCCAATCAGGTCAACTTCTTTGCCTTTGCACTACACACACAAACACACATTTGACTGTGCTTTCCACTTAACTCAAATGCCACGTACACTCACACACACACACATTGACTTGCATATATTATAAGCCTTATTGGGCATTCTTACAGGCAGTTGTTATATTTTTAGCCATTTGTTGCTTTAATTACCTAATTACCTATTATTTGCCGCAATAATCACTTAAGTAATTAAAAAGTGCAAGCCAATTTTAATAGGTGCTACGTATAAAAATTACTTAATAATATTTTCAGGCACTTAGGCTTAAGTAATTAATTACTCACCAATTATATTAAATTTATTAAATTCCTTTAATTTAGTTTTGTAATTGTAAAAAGTTAAATCAACTACATAATTACTTGTTCATTCCTCACAATTACTAAGTTAATTACTAAAGTAATTGTTTCGTAATTATATGGGTAATTGATTGATTTGATGAATGGAGACTTAATTCTATGCTTCTCTGAAGCCTTATACAGGCTAACTATCTGGACTTACATAAATAAAATCATTTGCCAACTAATGTTATCGATAACATAAAGATAGATACCAGTTCGATAACAGTTCAATTGGTATTAACAATATATATATCAATACGAATACGAATACTTCTAAGAAATAATATGTATTTAATCTAAATTTATGTTTTTCTACACCTTTTTGCTCTTTAAAGAGTATATTCACGTCAGTGTTGTCCAACACTCAATTTCATTTAACCTTAACAACAAAAACAAAATGGCGTCACAAAAGCATTTAGCGGCACGTTAATTTTTAACATTTTGCTGATGTTGTTCATATTTTTTGCTCTGACTTTTATGACTTTTGCTTTTTTTTTTTTTTTTAAATTGCGACTGCAATTAAATATTTAAATTGTTTTTTATGCCCGCTCAGTTAGTGCAAAGGAGGTATATTTGTTGTTATGCTATGTTGACAGAACTACGAATTTTGGTCAGATAAAATTTGAAGATTTTGTGGGGCTTCCTGATAGCCCTCTCTCTATCTAAATCTAACCCCATATTAAACTGAAGCAACTTGATAAACCAAAGGTTAGGGACCAAGAGCTAAAATCAGTTTCTTGGCAAATTCGAACAGATAACAAGCCTAAGCTATGATTGACTCGACTGGCTTTTTGGCCACGCCCACTTAAAGATAACTCTTCTATACAAAAATGTGAAATTTGGTTTAAATTCTGACAATGAGCGAGTATTAAGCAGTCATTATACAGCTGAACTGCAATATTTTCATTTCTTTTTCATGCTGTGGGTGTGTAGAGAGGGTGTGCGTGTGTGTGTGTGTGTGTCTGCTCACGCTTGCCTTAAGTGCGGTCAATTTTCAGTAATTTGCGTGCGGTTTTTATGTTTGGTTCGTTCAGAAAATGTTTTTAAATTATTCAGCGCTTTGAAAAATCGTCGCCTTTCGCTACTTGAGACAAATTTGCCAAGCCACAAAAACGAAAACTGGGACAGTCTGTGTATATGACTCTGCGTCTGTTTGTATATACGCTCCACATTGGATGCAATGACCCGAACACTTAACACCTTTTGATGTGTGTGTGTGTGTTTGAATATATTTGTCAATTTGCGGCTGAATAATTGTTATATAAATTATTTAAATAAATTTGCAAGCCTACCTCGACAGCCAGTCCGAACAACGGGTGGTCATTCGTGGTAAATGCTGATGAGCGAATGATGCGAGCCATCGCTGCCCATGACAACTGACTAAACTAACTGAGCACTCGCTTGTTTATTCATTAACCTGTTCAATTATTTATTTTGTTTCAGCTACAGTTAAACAAATATTTGCACAACTTGCATACGAAATGGGATTTTGAATGTGGAATGCATCAATTGTCTAACTAACTAAGCCCTATCAAATTTACTTTGAGTGTGTGTGTGTGTATTTATGTTTGCGTGTGAGCGATTGACATTTATATCTCACTTTGCCTGATTGCTTAATCACAATTTGAGTTAATATCAATTTACAGATTCATTTAGCCACAATTGCTGTATGTTGAAGTTAGAGATGGAGATGGAGATGGAGATGGAGATGGAGATGGAGATAGAGATACAAATAGAGACAGAGAGACAGAGAGACAGAGAGACAAAGAGACAGAGAGACAGAGAGACAGAGAGACAGAGAGACAGAGAGACAGAGACAGAGAGACAGAGAGACAGAGAGACAAAGAGACAGAGAGACAGAGAGACAGAGAGATAGAGAGATAGAGAGATAGAGAGATAGAGAGATAGAGAGATAGAGAGATAGAGAGATAGAGAGATAGAGAGATAGAGAGATAGAGAGATAGAGAGATAGAGAGATAGAGAGATAGAGAGATAGAGAGATAGAGAGATAGAGAGATAGAGAGATAGAGAGATAGAGAGATAGAGAGATAGAGAGATAGAGAGATAGAGAGATAGAGAGATAGAGATAGATAGACTAACTTTAAGCAGAGTGTTATACAAAATCACACGACTTCTACATACCCTAGTATTCCCTGCAATTCCAAACCACATAAATTTGCTTTTTACAAATTCAAATTATAAATAAAACATTAAGAAATATTGAGGCAATTAATTATAAAATCGTTTGGCATTGAAAGCCCATTTCGTGCAGTGCCAAAATGAATGACCATAAATTAATTAAAATGTCACAAGATAAATTTCAATAATGCACAAACAAATGTGCTACGGTATGATATATATGATAAAGGATCCATATTACTTTGCAAATTTAATTGCAAATTGTAGCATTGAATGCCCAAAATGAATGGAATTCATTAAGCATTTAAGTCGAATTATCTAACTGCTTGGTAGAGCTTATATGCGAGCTATTTAGCTAAAGATGTGGTTTATATACACTTTCTATTCAGGGTATATTGGTTTTGTTAACTTGTATGGAACTTGTAGTAGGAGGCTTTTTAGAGCCCATAAAGTTTATATATTCTTAAACGGGAGGAATCCATCTCCATCTGTCGAGAACTAATTTCCCTTCCCTCCCTAAAAGGAAATTAGCTCTCCCTAAAGGGAAATTATTTCTTGACAGATGGAGAGGGCTTCTTTCCGATCTAGAATATATATACTTATAGACTCTGCAATGTCGCCTTCTGCCTATTACAAACACTCTCACACGAGCTTATAACCTATTTTAAATGGTATACCTATAAGAGCTCTCTCTCTCTCTCTCTCTCTCTCTCGCTGTTGAACTACTAAAAATTAAGTTTAAAGATTTAAAATTTAAAAAACCCAAAATCAAATTGATATTTAAATATGTTTCGTTTTTTGTTGTTGTGATAATCCCATAATATTGAATAATTTGACATATTATGCGAGCATATGTAATGTGGCACTGATTTTCCTGTATTTATATTTTAGCTGAAGCGGAAACGGAAATGTCAGCCGCCATTTTGTGTGTGTCGCTGAAACTTTTTCTTGTTTGTTCGCTCGCAGGTTGCACTTTGATTAATTGTTTGATATATTTATAAAGCTGTTGACCAGGCGCTAATTGCCAGCATTAAGTGCACACGCAAGAGAGATAGTGAGAGAGGAAGAAGGAGATAGAGAGAGAGAGAGAGAGAGAGTGGAAACTGTTGCATTGGGGGCAGCTCTTAACGGCATTCAATTAATTAAAATTTAATATTTATTAAGCTGTCAAATTGTGAAAAATTGTGCAATTATGTTAATTTATTAAGAGAGGCGAGCGAGTTGAGACAGCAGCACAAGACAGACAGACACACACACACACGCACACACACAGGCACACACACAGGCACATACACAGGCACAACGACAACAATTGACAGATGTAGCTGAATTTTTGAAGTCCTTGGGGAGCGGTGCTGCCGCTCTAATCCACTCTATGACTGCACTGAGAGAAAAACGGAGCTATATATTATTTATATGTGAATTATAGAAGTAAAATATAATATTATTTGTTATAGAGCTTTCGATTTACCTTGATTTGCTATATAATTTGATTTATTTTCAATAAAACTATTCATATTATAAATTATTTTTTATGAAAAAAAAAAAATATTTATATTATAAATTATGATAAAAAAAGTAATTAATATTATATATTTTTTTACTTTTTTTCTAAAATAATAATATAATTTATAATTAAAAAAAAAAAACAGAAAAGAATGTCCTACATGAGACAGCCTGACTAGGAGAAGATAACCACTAAAGCAACTTACAAACAAGTAAGAACGTTGCAGTCGGGCGCTACCGACTGCGGGATACTCATTCACACCCCCACAGATCACGCCCATTGCCACGCCCACAATTGGTTTGTACATATATAATTTTTTGGAAATCAATAGAGGAGATCAGCAGTAATATCTGTATATAATTCTGATTTTCTCACTGAGAATCGGAAAAACGTATAGTTTTTCCCGATTTGCCACGCCCCCAGTAGGCGTAGACATATAATTTTTGGCCAGTTCTTAGAAGTAGTGAAGGGTAACGTAAGTGTGAAATTTGGATGCTTACACTCAAAAAATGCGAAAATTACAGGGTATTTTTTAGCCGGGCATACCCCATAGGGGGCGTAAAAATTATTTTTAAGTCATCGATAGAGGAGCTCACCAGTAACTTACCATCCAATTTTGAAGCTTCTAGCTCTAAAACTGTAGGAGCTACAAACTTTTGCGGTTTGCCACGCCTCCTATGGGCGTAGATATATCCGCCATATCTTTTCCAACTTGGGTTGTCAACCCGAGTATATATACCAAGTTTTAAGTCTCTAGCATCAATAGTGCTCAAAATATTACAGAATTTGAAAAATCACTATATAGTCAGATCCGATTTGCCACGCCCCTAGTAGGCGTGGATATATAGATTTTTGGTCGATCTTCATAGGATCGTATCTGTAACCTACGTGCCAAATTTGGGCGTTTTAGCTTTAAAACTGTAGAAGATACAGTTTTACCCGATTTGCCACGCCCCCAATAGGCGTAGATATATCCGCCATAGCTTTTTCAACTTGAGTTGTCAACACAAGTCTACATTCCAAATTGCAACTCTCTAGCACTTCTAGAAGTAGTGTTTCTGAGATATGGGCAAATGCATTTTCCGATTTGCCACGCCCCTAGTGGGCGTATCGGGAAAATTTATAATTCGAGGGTATACACGAGTATATATTCCAAATTTCAACTCTCTAGCTTCAAAACTGTGCAAATGGTTTGCGTTCATACGGACAGACGGACAGACGGACAGACGGACGGACAGCGTGACGGACATTGCACAAAACCAATATACTCATTTCACTTTGTGAATGAGTATAATGATTAAAATAGTCAGAAAAACTTTATTTAACATCTGAAATAGAAATTTAGTTTGAGAAATTTCTAGCTGAATTTAAGCTAAACAAGATTGTTATAATCTTATTTTTTTTTGTATGTAGCGCTTCTCCCTCTCTCCCCCCCTTTCACTCTCTCTCTCACTCTTTGTTGCGTCTCAGTGGGGTCGCTCTTGTCTGTCAATTTGTTACCCGCTGCCAATCCCCGTGGACACTTTGCGCTGTCGGCTGATTGCGTAATGTGCACACACACACACACACACACACACACACACACATAGAATACACACACACACACATGCACTCACGCAAGCACATTATGTGATTTAGTAAATGTAACCAAAATGTTGCTCTCTGTCTGCATAAATGAACAATTTATGAAACATTTAAGTGGTATTTCTGGCCGGAATGTCCCAACGGAATGCAGCAGCAACAGCAGCAGCAGCATCAGCTTCCGTTGAAATCGTATTAGTTTTAAGCATCGGCAAACATTATGAAGTCATCAAGTCGTGTCATTGTTATTGTAAGCGTATGCATTTATTACTTATTATTCATATTAAATGGACAACCAATACTGACCCCACAGGCCCCTCCCCTCCCCTCCCCTCCCCTGCCCACCCTCACTCGCCCGCTCATGACATATTCAATTTGTGTGTGTTTGGATATCGAACATGAATATATTATGGGGCAGTCGCAGTTGTTGCCTCCTATGAAATATGCATCACATGTACAAGTATTTTGTATGGATTACTTGGTATGCAACCCCAAACGCCCCTCTTCCTCGCCACCCTCCTTTGGCAGATCCTGAGCTTGGCCAGGCATCTTCAAAAGGCTACGCCCCCAATGACTGGTGCAACAGTGCAAGCGCAAGCTGTCACACATGGCGTATGCGTGTTGACTTTAACTGCCTTCCAACTGTCACTAGCCATGTCCTTCAATCGCTCTCTCTCTCTCTCTCTCTCTGTCTAGTCTTTCTCTCTATCTCTCTCTCTCTTCCTCTTTCTGTCTATATGGCTGGCTTGCTGTCTGAGCTTGTTATTAGCTTGTTTGACATTTTCTTTTGCAATTCTCTTAAGCATCTGCATCTGCATCTGCATCCGCATTGCTCGCATTTCCCTTTGCTCCTTATCTATTGCCAGTTTACATGAATTCCATAGATTATATCGAGAGAGAATGGGAGAAAGAGAGGGAGAGAGTGCTGCATAGCTAAACCGATATTTAAGTCAGCCCTAAATATTTCAAATTGCAACGAGTCAATTGTGTTGACATTTGGCTCAGCATTGGAAGACTTGAGCAGAAGAGGAAGCAAAGGCGATGAGACGAAATAGAGCTCTGACAGTAAAAGTCCTTATCCGGATAAAGGGAGTCTTCTACATTGCTATAAGGCTTATTTATCTATACATATATTATGATCTTATCAGGTTAACGCGATCTCCTCTATATGTAGTTGAAAAATATGGAATTTTAAAATAAACAAAATATCGATTTATCGATTCGATTTATCGATTAGATTTATCGATTTTCTAAAAACCTTATAAGTCAAAGTCAAATAGCATAAATTAACTGCATAATTTTCTAACTTAGCCTTAAGCAGGAAACCAAACGCTTCAAGCTTTTTTTCAATTTCAATTTCTTTATCGATAAATTTATCGATAGACCAAGCACACATTTTGATGAAGATCTTTAAATTAAAGTGTCAGTGGACTTTGGGTTTAATGCCAAGCCTAGGGCACTACAAAATGCACAGTCAAGTGCTTTGTTGCTTACCTGTCCGACACATAACTGCCTCTCTAGCTACCTGTCGCTGTCTATTTCTCTCTCTCACTCTCTCTCTCTTTCTCTATCTCCCTCTTTGAGAAAAATGTAAAAAATGTGTAAAAATGCAGAAAGTTAAAGGCAAGGAAAAGATGTAAATGTGAATGTTAAAGAGTGCAAACGCAGCAGCTGCAAGAGAAAGCTAGCAACAGAGCTAGATAGAGAGAGAGAGAGAGAGAAAGAGATAGAGACAGAGAATAAGATGCGTCACTTTTAATTTGTTTGCCATGTTAACCCAGAAGGATGCAAGAAGGCGTGGAGCCGAAGAGCCTTTGCCCTACAGAGACAATGTTGTCTGTTGCTGGTGCTGTTGCTGTTGCTGCTGTTGCTGCTAGAGACTTGTCGAGCACTTGTCAAGGGCTCGTCCTTTTCTCGTCCTTGCCGCTTGCCGTCGAGTGTTGCAATTAGCAAATAAAATAAGCAGCTAGCTGCGTGGCTATTTCCAATGCAAAATGCAAGAATGCTTGAGCAGCAGCAGCAGCAGCAGCTCCAGCAACAACAATATTGATGCTGCTGCTGCTGCTGCTTGAGCTTGGGAATGTTGACAGCAACAATGGCCCAGTTAATTGCTAACAAACACGGTGACAGTGCCTCGCAGCTGCACTCAGGTACAGTCACGTCCCATGCAAATTAGTTGCCCAGGTAACCTTGTTAGACAGCAGCAACAGCAACATCTACTGCGACAGCAACAACGTTTGCCGCCACTCAAGCACTCAGTTACTTGGCTGGCTACTCGGCCACTCATACATGGCAAGACTGACTGTAGGCTTTAGCCTTACCTAGTAAGGTCTAAGTGAAAGTTGCCAAGAAACAACAATTTTCCATTTGATTAACAATTTCGTTGTTTCTTCATTGGAAAACAACAAAAACCAAAAAAATCAATCAATTAAATTGCCCAGCAAATCTGGCTGTGAGAACCACAGAGAGAGGCAAAGCAAGCAAAACAAAGTGAGCACGAAAATTCTAAGGTAAACATGCAGACTTTGAGAAAGTAAAGACAGAAGTTAAAAGAAAAGCAGAAGAGGAGAAATAGTAAAAAAAAAAGAACGAGTTCTTCACTTTGAACTACTCTGAACTAACTCTGTGAACTAAATTTTCATTTTTGGTATTCTTTATCACCTTACGTAAGCTAGAAGGTAGACTTACGAATAGAACTTCATTACTAGAATATATATCTCTTTCTCTTTAGAATTAGATTTTGAGATTGGACAAAGAGAGAGACAAAGCTAGATCGACTCAACTATTGATCCTGATAAAGAATATAAATATGTTACTTAATGGTATTGATTCATTGATTCATTGATTGTAAAAGGAAACGACATTTACCAACTAAACTTATCCAATTATCCCCGTATCTCTCTTATCCAAGCTTCTCTCTATAAATATGAAAATTAAAAACTCTCTAAATTTCAGCTCTTAAGCATCTTCATTTCACTTGTGAATTACATTTTTTCAGTCATTCGGAAATTTTGACTTTGTGCTCAAAATTGGTAGCTCTATTAAACAGATGCTTTCAAAATGTACCGACATTTTCTTACTTCATTTCTATGGGGGTAGAATTTGCTGTTGCGTAACGAAAATTTTTGAAATTTCATCAAGTTGGTCTCGGGTGCAGCTGCAGCTGCAACTGCAACTGCCAGACGAGCCGACTGGCAGACAGACAGAGAGAGAGAGAGACAGAGGGACAAGAGAAAAACAGACTGCAGGGCAGTAAAGAGAAAAGATAACACAAAGTTCGAGCAAATATTAGAGTAAGCCCCATGAATTTTGGGGCGGCTATACAAACAGCAGCAACAACAACGGGCGAAAAAAAAAAAACACATGCGAATCTCTCGATAGGGCAACTAGAAAATTTAAGAGCTCTTGCAGTCTGTCGGGCTATTATTTTCATACCCAGCGTATACCCTGTACGAATGCAACCAAATCGTATGGGTTGCATAGTTGTTCCTTAGGTTGAAAGTCACGAAAAATTATACAAATATTTAGTATGAGAAATCAGGTCAAAATATATATCTTCTAAAATCTTTATATACAAATTGAATCGAAATAAGTTAATTGATAAATCGCCTTGCTTACCACCTTCAATACAGTCGAGCTGACATTGCAACAGTGCTGTACCAACCACAGTGACAGCAATTTCATTCAGCTACAGGGTATCTCTTACGCTTGTTGCCATCTTTCTTTCGTTCTTTGGTATTGCAACATTCTCAATAGTTTTGTGCTTGTTGTTTTGCATGCTACGTTTCGTGTGTGTGTGTGTGTGTTGCATGCATGGGCAACGGGCCGCACTGACACTGGCACGCCGCTTGCAACCAAATGTGGCCACTTCCACTTACGCAGATTACAATCTGTTTTTATGGCATACCTGCGCGAACCAACCTGAAACAGTCACGGTGGGTTTAAGTGCAGGCGTCTCTCCATTTTGCCAGCTTCTTCGCCGGCCAGCTGAAAAATATGTTTAATCATATTGTTGGCACACACACACACACACACATACACTCAGGCTGCGCATTATTTATTCCTTTTAATGACGCTTGCGAGTCGACGCGGCGTATACGTTATGCAGCTACGCGCACGTTACGTATACGCAGCGTGGCCAAATTATGTCCAACTATTGATGAGCATATTAAGCGCCCACCTTTCGCTGGCTTTGAGAATTCTTCAAATGGAATTCATTTAATGGACAGCAGCCATTAACATATTTCCGTTTAATCAGCTAACCGACAACCGAAAGGCTTTCACATTAAGTCAGCATCAGCTGCGCTGCTGCTGTTGCTGCTGCTGCTGTTGCTACTGTTGCTGTTGCTGTTATCTATTATGCATGTGAAGAGCCTGTTAAGAGATACATTTAACTAAAATTTGCTTTCAGCTTATACATATTCTTAATATAACATTTTCTTGTTATATAGATATAGAGTAGGAGAGAGCGAGGCTGAGAGAGCTAGCTTGACAAAAGCTAAGTGATATACTATATGCAATGTTGGGCTCCAGGACTCCACAAGGCGCTCAAGTGGTTAATCATGTAATATAAATTGCTCATGAAACATAAACTTAAAACTGTGCAACTACTAAATACCCTGTATATAGCCAAATCTTGAGTTAACTTAACTCTTGCAGTCTTACCCTGCTTATCTTCAACTCTAAACACATACTCAGCTTAGTTTTTCTCGATTTTCCCACTACCTACTGCATATATAAGTCACACTGGACTACCCAAAATTCCAACTCCAAATATGTAGTGATTGCTCTTAATTATGGAACAGTTGCTGTGCCTCGCTGCTTGCTGAAAAGTGGAATGCATGTACACAGCATCCGCATCAGCTACCCCCCTCTCTCTCTCTTACTCTACCTCTCTCTCTTACCCTACCTCTCTCGTCTCTCGCTTTGCTGGCAAATTGGAAATGCAAACACTTTGAAAATGTCATTAAAATGGCGCGACAAAAGTCATCAGTAATGCAACCGACGGCGTCAACCACTTGCTAACCACTTGCGCGACATTTGATTTGACACTTGAATAGCTATTTGAATCGGCTATTCACATGCCACGCCCACTGCACAGAGACCCCACTGAACCAATTCAAGCCCGTGATATACATATATATATATATATATATATATATATATATATATGAGAGAGAGAGAGAGAGGGAGAAAGAGAGAGATTCGCGCTTTCAATTCAATTGCACAATTTGAAAAGTGTTTAGGCAGTTGATTGAAATATATGTATGTGTGTGTTGGTATGTGTGTGTGTGTGTGTCTGTATGTGCGTGTGTATGTGTATATCCTGTTAGCAATTTAGTTTGGCTTATGCCATCGATTGCCGCTGCTGCAGCTGTTCCAGTTGCTTTGCTCGTTGCCTCGTTGCTGACTTTTTGCATTTGCTCCACAAAACGCCAAAGCCGAAATTGCAATCGCATCACTTAAACTTGCACCACCCCCGCCTACAAACCCACCAGCGCACCATCCATCCCATGCCGGCCGGCCCCCTTTTAAAGTTGCTAATTGGACTGGCCAATTTGTTGCTGTCAAGCAATTAGCAAATGGTCACGCCCATCGGCCTTCAAAGATTTTTGTTTTGTTTTTGCCTTCACATAAGCCGCTGCAATTTGGGGTGGACCAAAACGCATACAACTACAGCATACAACTCGAAGGCATTTGTTGACACGAGCTGTGTATGTGTGTGTGTGTGTGTGTGTGTGTGTGTGAACCTTGGATGTGACTTAGTTTGATTGATTGATCATAAAAAGTAAGCTATATATGTGTAAATTTATCGTTACTTGTCTATCGATAATTGTATCTTGCTAAAGCTGTAAATATGTTTGACTTGACTGATGGACTGATTGATTGATGACTCACTCATTAACAATTGATTGATTTATTTATAGACTGAATGACAGATAGACAGACAGACTGACTGACTCACTAACTGATTGATTGACTGATTGACTAACTAACTGACAGACTGACTGGATGACTGAGTGATTGACTGACTGACGGACTGACTGACTGGTTGACTTACTCACTGACTGACTGACAGACTGATTGACTGATTGATTGATGACTGACTCATTAACAATTGATTGATTTATTTATAGACTGAATGACAGATAGACAGACAGACTGACTGACTCACTAACTGATTGATTGACTGATTGACTAACTAACTGACAGACTGACTGGATGACTGAGTGATTGACTGACTGACGGACTGACTGACTGGTTGACTTACTCACTGACTGACTGACAGACTGATTGACTGATTGATTGACTGACTCACTGACTGACTGACTGACTGACTAACTGACTGACTGACCGACTATAGCTGACTAACTGTCTGATTGATTGCCTGATAACTGTCAGGTAACTAACTGACTGACTATTATGGAATTACTTACTTACTGATTGACTGACTAAAAGATTTACTGAATGACTCACTGACTGTCTGATTAACTAAAAGACAGATTGAGAGATTGAATTGAATATATAGCTGATTGACTCAATCAATGAAACGATTATGATACTACATTTTTGCTACAAAATTTAACATTAGATTGACTTACAGCATTAAGACTAACTCTGTCTAATTGACAAATTGAGTCAGTTACCACCTGTCTGATTGATTGACAACAGAATGATTAACTAAATGACGAAATGACTTACTATTCGAGTGAAGAGCTCACACTCGAATATGAAACCTTATAGCCTACCATTCCAATTGAATTCAAATCCAATTAAAAACTCTTAATAAGAAAAGCTGACTTCGAGACAGACGAAAATTCATAGACTTGCGTTTGCATAGACAAAAGTACAAAGTCTAATCGACTTGAATTGCATTTCCTACGATTTCTGGTCATAATTCACAATGGGCTATGCCTTTCCAACTACAAAGTGAATTTTGAAACATTTCCCTTTGTCCTTTTTAGGGTATCCTTTATGGCATATTTGAATTGTCCTATTCGTTCGTCTGTCTGTCTGTCTGTCTGCTTGTCTGCGTCTCATCAACATTCGAACGCACGTATGCCGACGCACAACAGCAATGCTTTACATAAATCTACGCATATTGCCATATACACACACAACCACACACCACACACACACACACACACATATACCACACACATATATGTAGACCACATACAGCAACAGTGACAAAGGAGTGGCCGCATGCACACGTGGTTTGAAGCATGGCTTGTTTTAATCCAAATGCTCTATGCTACTTCTCAATGTGTGTTTGGTAATTGCAATGGTGTGTGTACATGTATGTGTGTGTGTGTGTATGTGTGTGTTGGGTCCATGCTACTTAAGCACTTAAGCGCATTTTCATACATTTTAAGGCGATTTTGTTTTTAATGCTCATTTGCATTGGATGCGCCCATTTTGTGGATGATGCTTACCCATTTTGTTTTTCTTTTTTGTTAGATTTGTTGGTTTGTTATTGTCATTTGTTGTGGCTGTTGTCACATGTTGTTGACGAGAGTTGTTGTTGTTGTTGTTGTAGATTGTTAGTCGTTGCTAATGTTATTGCTGCCATTAATGATTGTTGTGGTCGATGTTGCTGTTGGCGATATTGTTGTGGTTGCTGTGGTTAATTGTTATTATTATATGTCCGTTGCATGTTGATATTGTTGTATGTTGTATTTTTCTATGTTGTTGTATATTATTGTTTATTGTTGTTTATTGTTGTTGATGATTATAAGTTGTATGTTGTATGTTATTGTTGATGATTTTAAGTTGTATGTGGTTTGCTGTATGTTGTCTGTTGTATGCTGTATGTTATATGTTGTTTATTGTTGTTGATCATTGTAAGTTGTATATTGTATGTTGTATGTTGTATGTTGTATGTTGTATGTTGTATGTTGTATGTTGTATGTTGTATGTTGTATGTTGTATGTTGTATGTTGTATGTTGTATGTTGTATGTTGTATGTTGTATGTTGTATGTTGTATGTTGTATGTTGTATGTTGTATGTTGTATGTTGTATGTTGTATGTTGTATGTTGTATGTTGTATGTTGTATGTTGTTTGTTGTTTGTTGCATGTTGTTTGTGATATGTTGTATGTTGTATATTGTATGTTGTATGTTATATGTTGTATGTTATATGGTATATGTTGCATGTTGTATGTTATATGTTGCACGTTGCATATTGTATGTTATATGTAGCATATAGTAGTTTGTATGCACAGCATACAAGATAAAAGATATTATCTGCAACAGACAAGATACAACTTACATTAAGTAACAAGCAACATAAAACACAAGGCAAACAACATACAACATACCATTGTGAGTTAAATGTTGTATGTATTCTGTTATATGCTGTATGTTGTATATTGTTTGTTTGTTGTTATATGTTGTTTGATTGTTGTTTGTTGTATGTTGAATATTGAATGTTGATTGTTAAGTACTGAGTGTTATATGTTTTATGTTGCTATTGTTGTTCCTGTTGATGTTTTTAGTGCACTTGTTGCTTGTGTTTTTGTTGTTGATTGCTGTTACTGATGTTGCTGTTGTTGTATGTTGTTCTTTGCTGTCAGAAGTTGATTTATGTATGCTGTGAATACTGCTGTTCTTGTTGTTGCCGTTGATTGGTGCCATTTCGAGTTCCACAAATTCAAATAAAGTCATTTTTCCATCTAGTTTAATTATTTAATCAATATTATTTCGCATGCAAGACAAATCTATTTGAATTATTTTAGTTTTCACGAAACATTGTGAATTGAATTCACTTTCATTTCGAATAGTTTCCTATGCTCAAACGTCTGTTCGCTGAAGCCCTCAAGAGTCTACACAGTTAAGTTTCCCAAATGTTTTTATTTGCATTTATTTCATATGGCGCAAGAAACAAACATAAAACAATTATTCAATGACATTAATAAAATTAAAATTATAAAATCATTAGAAAAATGTTTATATATAAAAGAAAAAACAAATAAAAGCAATAATTTAATGCAGATGATATCAAGGATAAATATATATATATAAAATATAAATCAATTAAAATATTGCAAAATTTTAATTGATTCTCCAATAAATTATTAAGATTAAAGCATGAAAAAAAAACTATGAAACTCCACACTTAGAGCCGTAAAATAAAATTGATGGACTTTTCATTTGATTTGCTTTCTTAGGCTTCACTAGGATAGGCTTCGTAGTCTTTGTATTGGGATAAAAAAAATATATATATATCGTATTGAGCCAGATCTTAGACCTTGAGGCGCTCTTGTGCGTACTGGAGCGCATCGCTGAGTATGCGACGCTCTAGTCGACGATATTGTATGACCATAATATCTATTTCAGATGCGTCGGCCTGCTGCTGCAGTGCTTCGAGCTGTTTCAGCTCGTCGGCATCCTTGAGCGTCGCCTCGAGCACACCGAGCAGCAGCCTGAGTCTCTGGTACAGATACTGCCAGGTGCGTGTCTCCAGGTCCGTTTCGAGTGCACAATCAATGTGCAGCAGGTCGACAGCTCGCTCCAAGTCGCTGCACCAATGCTCCAGCTGTTCCTTGCTCATATTAAACACGCGCACAAATGCCAACAGCTCCCCAGATATGTGCTCCGGTGCGGGCAGCACACGCAACTCCGCCTTACGCTCAATATTCAGCTCGGCGAGCAGCATGGCACGCTGCTCGGCCAGAGCGTCCGTTGGACTGAGACCCAAACGTATGTACACATAGTCTTTCGGATTCTGCAAGTCCAGAAAACTATGTGGAGAGAGAGAGAGAGAGAGAGAGAGGGAGAAAGAGAGCAATCGAAAAAGTTTACTAAACTCACGAATACCCACCCATGATGCACCAGTCGATCCGCATTGGATCTATCGCCGTAGTAGATAAAGTATTGCTCGCCCGACTTGTACTCCTCCTGGGCCGTGCATTCCATTTGCTGTGCGGCCTGGTCATAGAACGAGGTGATTTTGCCACAACGATGATTCGCCATATCCCAGTAGGGTATCAATGCCGATATTGGTAGATTTTTAGCGCCCGACGGTGTGGCGGATTTCCCTTCGGCGCCTTCGGCAAAGCCATCCAATTCACTTGGCTGCTCGGCGCCACCATCAACGCCCAGCACTCGAGGCACCAGATTCTGACGCGTTGTTACCGTCGATACAGCCCAACTGTAAGATGAAAGAGAATAGAAAAGATTAGCTAAAATAGCAGATGCCCCAGCACTTAATGCAATAAATATAATTCGTCAGACCACAGACAAGTTTTTCTCTTTAGTTATTTGCAGTTGCACTTGGGATATACCCTGTAAAAAAAAGGGTTGTCTGCGAGGTGTACACACTACTATTAGAGATGATATACAAAAATTCTTATTGAGAAATATAACAAGTAATACCAAAGTGCAGGTCTGCTGCTTGTTTACAGGGTATGCGCTAGTCGATCATATATACAAATATTTGCATACATTTTATATGATTATGATCTAGAGCCAAAAGAGATGAATAATAAACTTTACAGGGTATGTGCTAGTCAAATACACTCTGCTCTTCTTATTTATAGCCCCGCGGACCCTCTCTCTCGCTCTCCCTCTCTTTCTCCCTGTCTGTCCGCCTGTCTCGCTCACCCTCGCATTGGCTTTTGCGTGGCTTTGGACCACAAAGCAAAGTTTTCCATTTAATTGCGCATAAATTTTTCAATTTAATTATGAAAAGCAGCAACTTGTTTGAAGTGGTTAAAAAAACCAGAGAAAGCGAGAGAGAGAGAGAGAGAGAGAGAGGAGAGAGGGGCGAGAGAGACAGAGAAACAAGAAGCAGAACAAGACGTAGTCGAAAGGGTTGCCACGGTCAGTGGCGGCGTACGAACAAACGAGACTTGCCTTGCCTTGCTTTGGGTGGGTCTATTGCATGCTTTGGCTGAACATCGCCAGCAAAAACAAGAACAAAAACAAAAACGCGACAAGCAGCGGCTAAGCAGCTTTTTGCGGCTTTCCGCCAACAACAAGAGCAAGTCCCAAAATACAACTTCTCCCCCCTCCAAATGAGCGTCCGCCTCTCGCAGCACTTAAGTCCTTTGTAGAGACCATTAATGTCCTTTGAGCGGGAATTGCCAAAATATTTCACTTGTATATTTCATAAGTGCATAAAACTTAACAAAGTTGTTGCCTGATGTATGTACATGTATATATATATAGTATGTATATATACATATAGTTATAGTAAAGGTACAAAGCTACAAAGTTTCTTACCAAAGTTTCCCCCCAAGGCTTACTTCAGCTTAGTTTTATTTCTAGAACTCATTGTCCTAATGACTAATTGATTGATGAACAATGCAGGAGTTATCTCTAGAGAGTTATCTATATAGAGATATACTTATAGATATATAGATATATATTTGTTCTCTTTAATAAGTATAAAACGTTTCGCTTCAAATTCATCGATTCAGTTTGGCTTCAGATTTTCAGATTTGCCTTTGCACGAAATTTATATTTGCAAAGAGATTACGGTCATTCATTCCGTTTTCGTTTCACATCGGTTCGAGCATACTAAGCCGTAGTCTGCGACCGTAGCTCGGGCATAAGAAGAAACTAACTATCGTTCGATTAGGGCAGATGCTCAGCTCATCAGCAAATTGCCAAAGTGGCTATATAGCATGAACAGAGGCGGACAGCAGGACAGCCAAAGTGGCTTGCTCGCATCTAGAACTCATTGTGAAAACTCAATACGAACTATAAAGTGAACATTTAGTGTCCAAAATTTCCTTAAATTGATTTAAAGCCACTAGAAAAATCTCAACAGCTCAACAATCTTATTGTAAAATATCTACAAAACTTTCCAAGTTACTATTCAGTCCACCTAAACGGTTAGACTTAATATAGTTGATATGCTCATTAAAAATTTAAGTGTATAATAAAGTTATATTTAAGACTTTACAAGCACTTTATTGGGTTAATAATTTGCTTCCACTCCCTAAGTACTAGTTAAATTTTGTAAGTGCTCGTTTAATATTTGACATTGACATTAAATATTTGACGAGCAAAATGTCTGAATAGCTAAGCTGAGACTTAAGTTGAATTCGAACTCTAAACATTATCGTATGCCCTCATAGATGGGCTAGAACCAAGGCAGCACTTGGGCTTAAGCTCACAATACACTTTGCTAAGTTCGATAAAGATTTGTATGAAAGTGTTATATACGTAAAATAATGTCAACATAAAATACTAATAGCCACAGTAATCGATATCACTAATACATCTGTTGCCCATCTCTTATTCGATAGGCCTATCGATAACAAAGTCAGTCTAGAATCTACACTAGATTTCTAAGCATCACGTTAGCTCAAATTTGTATTTCATTTAAATACCCAAACATGAAACAAAGTGATATTATAAGCTAAGCTGTTTAGACAATTCGTGACTTAGTGCCAGTTTAAAGTTTATGGCGTTGCCAGACTTTCGTTTATTAATGAAAAATAAAGAAACAAGCGACGTCAACTTTATGTCAACTGCAACTGTGCCGAGACGTGAGGGAGTTATGCATTTCTTTTACTCTTTCACGCCCGATGATAACTTTAGCGCTAACATTGACATTTATCGACTGCATCAGACAACGACAACGACAACAACAATGGCATTGATAAACTGGAAGACAACGCTGCAGCTGAACAGCTTGGGCAATAAACTGCCCGCTGGCCAGAAATAGGGTCAAAAGGTGCACGTACAAAAAAAAAAAAAAACAACGAAAAAAAAAAGTGGCACAAAGCGTAACAGAAGAAGCAACAGCAACAAAAAAATTAGAAGAAAAAAAATGTTAGAAAATAAAGTGGCATAGGCTGAACGACTGCAAATTGCTCGCTCAAACTAACAAAACAAAATTATATTTTCTTAAATTTTAGAGAAGATCAACTCAGAGTTCATATTGAAACTTTGTTTTCAATTTGATTCTAGCTAAGCTTCTCTAATATAGTTATATATTGCTCTCCTTTAAAGGCAGGAGTCTGAGTTGATGGTTATCAAATAGATCATGAATAACTCTTCAAATAAAAATATCTATACATATATAATACTAAAAATACATTTTTATATTATAAACATATATACATAAACACATTGTTATTTACATAAACATAAATTTGATCAAAACTTCAAGCCAGCTCTCATGTTGAACAGACGCACAAGCCAATATACCCCGCCTTAGCTGCTGAGCAAGTAGACTTAAAAAAAAGAAGTGAGCTTATGTGACTATAAAAACGCCGCAAAGTTTTTTTAAGGCTGCTGTTGCTGTTGCTGACAGGCCAAGTTCTAAAGTGTTGCCATTGCTGTCAACACACACGCATACACTCACACACACACACACACGCCACATCAGAGCCTGTCTCTTAGCCCCTCTCTCTTTCCCCTCTCAACCATCTCCATTTGATTTAATGCACTGCAAAAACAACGAACAGCAAAAAAAAAAAAAACACGCGCTGGATTGCATTTTTAAAGCTGCTCCCAATGCAGGCGCCTCTGCCTCTGGCGCCTCCTTTTCCTTCTTCCGTCTTCTACTCATTCCATGGCCAGCTCTGCTTCTTACGCCCTCAATTGCCGGCTGGCTGGCTGGCTATGGCTGGCTGTGGCTGTGGCTGCGCTCAGTTCCTATTCGCTTTTTGGGATCTTTGTTTAAAACTTTGCTGAATGAAACAATTCGATTGCCATTGACGTCCATCTTCATTATGCATGCAATCTCTGCAGCCAAAAACTTGGCCAAATTGAAACAAGAGTGCATGCATATTTAAATGACCGACGGCCATATACCCTATATCAACATTTTCTTGTGTAACATTAAAGAAATTACATAGCAAATTTATTTCTTGACAGAACCTATAGTCTTTGAGCTATAATGAAAAAGATGATAGATATGGCTAAACATCGATCTAATTGTTCTATAGATGCTACAGTTTCTCCTTTATATACCCTACTTAAGCATTTTCAATGGGCATAAAAAAATACCTCAACAGAAAACCAAAACCTTAAAAAAAAAAAGATAGTAAAACTTGCCAGCTTGGGCTTTTGCTGGTATTCATCCAATTTGAAAGGTAGACAACAACAACAACAACGACAGCAAAACATGTCACACAGCGAGCGTTGCCAGACAGCTCAACTGATTTAAGAGGAAATGCGTTTAATGCGCTTTTGCCCAGCAATTGCAATTGGATCTATGAAGCTATAGAGATGAGCGCGTGACCAAAGTTAAGAAAACTAAAAAGGCTGCATAGGCCAACGATGTATCGTTAAAGGAATACGAAACTAAACACAGCACTCACTGCCAGTAAAAGAAAATTCAACTATCGTTGCAAATCAACTAATCGATATGTTATCGATATCGAAAATATATAGTAAATATACCATCTCTAAAGATACTTAAAACCCCCTACACGAGTCACGCTCATCTCCAGCTAGCACAGCTCCTTGACTTATGCAACGTTTTTTTTATTTATTTCGTGTTACTTGCATTGTCAACGCCGTTCCATTCCATTTCGGGTTTTGTTCCATTCCATAGTAAAATTTTCTGTGACTGCGACAGAATGAGTTTGTGTTTTCAATTTTACATTATTTTTGCATTGTTTGCAGTTGTCGCAAAAACTTTTTCGCTTTTCTCTCTCGCTGCCTTCCTCTCTCTCTCTCTCTCTCTCTCTCCCTCTCTCTCTCTCTCTCTCTCTCTCCTCTGTCTCTCTCTATGTCTCTGTCTGCTTTTGTTTTTGGCTAGCATATTGTGTAATGAGTTTCGTAGCAAGTTTTTGGCGCTTTGTTTGCTTAACTTTTACGTCAACAATTTAGTTTTGTCATTAGCCTTCAACTTAATTATTCGCTCAGGTATTTTCAGAGTTGTTCTACCTTTAATGAATGCGACCATCAGGCAGCATCGTATACAATATACAAAAGGCATTCATTTTAGTTAATGTGCCTTAAACTATGATATAATAGACTTTTAAATAACTGAGACTTTACAAAAAATAAATAAAATAAAAAAAAAAAAAAAAAAGAATTTAATTTTTAATAATAACTAAATAAAATTAAAAAAAAAAATTAAATTAAAAAATTGCATAAGCAAATAAAATAAATTAAGTTAAAAAATATATAAATAAAGACAAATAAAATAAATAAAATTAAATAATAAATAAAATAAGACAAATAAAATATTTAAAAAAAAATAAAAATAAAATACATAAATAAAATAAATAAATAAAATTAGATAATTAAATAGGCAAGCAAGTTGAATAAAAAAAAGTCATATATATTCATATATATATATTTTTATTAGTATTTCTTATACAAAAAAAACTTTTTTATGCATATATTTTATATCAAATAGTTATACAATCATTAAAATTTCCATACGCAAAGCAAATTTTATTAAGTTAGTTTCAATAACTGAAGAGTTCATAATATATACACATATATAATAAATCCGCACTTCTTTTAATCCTTCTTCTCGAATATATATTGAATATATAATCTTTTTAAAGCATTGCAAATCGCGTGATACAAATAAAACAAGCTTTTTAGTAGGTCATCAAAAATCAATCTTATCAATTTCATTAATGTGGGCTACAAGGCTCAAACCACAGGCACACATAGGCACACCCACACACACACACACCCACACACACACACACTCAACAACTCTCATAAAGCTCATAAATGCAGAAATCGGCATTTGCATTAGACTGATTAGAGCTGGGGAAAACAACAAGAGCCTAAGAGAGCAGGACGAGCAGGAGGAGCTGCGGGGCAAGCAGCGGGAAAAGAGAAAGAGTTGCCATTGGAACCAGCCAATTACTCAGGCAAATCATGGGGGGGCGTGGCAGGGCTTAGTTTAGGGACGGGCCAGCCCATGCACGTTAATAATCCGCCTGCGAATAATCAGGCTAGCTTTTACGCTGCTTATGCAGCCATCAGAGCAGAGCACATGGGATGGACCGAGGACCCAAGGGTTAAGGCAGCTACTTTGGGTGGTTGGATGGTTGGGTGGTTGGATGTTTGGGTGGTTGCCTGTGTGGGTGGCAAGGGTTTGGCGCTAAATTGAAAATTAATTACGTGAACGGAAATGCGCCTGAAGTCACGGTTTGGCAGCTCAGTCAATGGCTATAGCTAAATCCATGCGCCTCTCTCGCTCTGCTCCATTGCCATCTCTATCTGCTATGCAATTTTAATGCTCGAGCCCTTTCCGAAGTTTGGACAGCTTGTCTGCCACGTTATGGCGTTATGCTCAAGGCAATTATGTAGCCGAGAAATTAGCAAACATTGATTGGCTGGTCGAAAGAGTTAATCAAATTTAATAGCACATAAATCAATCAAACTATTATTAGCAGTTATCGATAAGATAATTAGAGCAATCTCATTATCGATTAACACAAATTATTAATTAAATAATTGAAGTTATCGATAACGAGATAATTATATGAATATGAATATGAATATATATATGAAAACAAATAATATAAGTTATCGATAACATAATAATGATAGTTTATTAATATTAAATATAAATTTTAAATATTTAAGGAACCATTTGCAGCTGTCGATATCACGATAATTGGAATTCATTATCGATTATTCATAAGCAAGTTATTGCAGTAATCCATAACACGACATTAAGCGATTAACGATATTTAAAGAAAAATAATGTCAGCTATCTAGCTAGCTATTTCTGGGACCATTGATAGACAAATACTTGCAGCTATCGATAAAAACAATATTTGCAATCCTAGCATTATTGATTATCGATATTTCAACAGCTATTCGCACTTGTCGATAACATACCTTTAGCAATCTTTAGCATTATTGATACTCAGGCAATTAATCTCAGCTATCGATAAACGATACATTTTCTATACTATTCAAGTAACTCCAATTTACAGCTATAAATGGCAGCATATCTATATATAAATGTTTGCATTTGTTTATCGATTATGGACGAAAAGTAGTGTTAAATTGATTACGCACACACACACCACACACATCCACACACACGCTCGCTCGCACACTGATTGCGTTGGTGCTGCATTCAGAAATGTCATTAATCAATGCAGTCCATCAATCAATGAAAGCCAATCGAAACGCTGACCATGTGCTAACCGGCGCAATAAATCTCTTTTGCAGCATCTGATAACAATGTTTCTCTCTCTCACTCACTCACTCACTCACTCACTCACTCACTCACTCTCTCTCTCTCTCTCTCTTTCTCTTTCGCATCATTTGCAGCAGCTGCTCCAAACGGGCGTCTCGCTCATTGTGGACGATGGCAAATCAACGCCGGAGGCAGTTGCAGCTGTGCCTCGTCGGCGTCCTGGCGGTGGAGGAGCCGGTGCAGGAGGAGGCAAGCGCAAGCGACGTCCACAGCTGCCGCTGGCCACGATGGGCGCCAACGAGGAGGAGGGCGAACCGAATGGCGCGTATTGGCGCGGTCATGTGGAAGATGCAGGATCTGGTCGACGCAAACAGTTGCCAATACGTGAGCCGATGGCTGCTCTGGAGAGGGAACGCGAACGTCAGCGGCTGCGCCAGACAGAGGCGCCCGCCTTGGGCGCCAGTAAAGCCTACCGCCGACCTTACGGCCAGGCCAAGAAACAAGACCAGGAGCAACAGCTGCAGCAGCAGCAGCCAATTGCTGCCACCAGCAACAGCAAAACGTCTGTCGACCTCAAGAACATTTTGAAAAACTCGGGCGGCCTCAGTCTGAGCGAGATATTGCAGCAGAAGAATCTATCGCTCGACGATCTGCTCAAAGGCAAGCAAAATGCGCTGTTAGCGCTGCAGACAACAGCGGTGGCTCCAGCTGCCAGCCAGGAGGCCAAGACAGCAGCAGCAGCGGCTGCAGCAGCAACAGTAGCTAGTCACAACAGCAACGGCAACAAGCATAGTGTGCGACGTATACCCGCTGCCTTTCTGGCTCAGGAAGAGGACCAACAGCTGCAACAGCAGCAGCAGCAGCTGGAGGATTCGCGTGAGGAACTATTCAAACCCAAGGCAAATAAGTTGCCCGCATTGCAGCGCTTGAAGCTATTCGGCAGCTCATCGCGCGAGAGCAGCAGCACTAGGCGCATAAGCAGCAGCAGCACATCAGCAACAACTGTTGCTAGCAGCACAACGACAACAACAACACGTTTGCCACTTTACAAGAAGCGACAGCAACTGCGTTCCACGCTGAAGCCGCATGGATCTTTCAAAGCAACAACGAGCAGCACAACAACATCAACATCAACAACGACAACAACAGCAGCAACAACAACTGAAGCAGCAGAAACAACAATAGCAGCAACAGAGCAAACTGAGGAGGAATTGTTGTTGCTGGAGACAACAACAACAACGACAACAGCAGCAACAGCAACAGCAACAGCTGCTGCTTCAGCAGATATATCTGAGCAGGAAAACAGCAGCGAATTGCTGACAGCAACACGCTATCGCACACGCAACAGCAACAGCAACAACAACAGCAACAGCAGAGAGCAAACGAAGCGACTGCGCGACAATATTATTGGCAGCAATTACGATAGAAATTCTGTGGAGGGCATAGAAGATGTTGAATTGGAGTTGAACGACAACATAGTTAGCACAGCGGCAACATACAACACCAGCAGCGGCAGCAACAACAGCAGTGAGGAGCAACCAGAGGGCAACGATGAGCTGGAGAACTTTTTCGATGAAGTCGAGAGCAATACGCATCACATACGCTTGCCAGCGCCGACAGCAACAGCGCGACCAACCAAGCAACGCATACGCACACAGCAACAACAGCAACAGCAGCAACAACAACAGCAGCAACAGCAGCAGCAGCAGCAGCCAATGCTGCTCATCGATGATGTGGACGATCGCACGGATTTGCTTGAACTCATCGAAGATCGACGTTCAGGAAATCGTTTGTTCAAGGTGCTCGAACAACGCAACATGACGCTGGAGGAGCTGATCGAGCATCGCAAGCGTGGCTCGAGTCAGTTGCATTTATCGACGATCCTCAGCTCGGGCAGCGAGCATTCACGCTATTATCCCGGCCAGAAGGTGGTGCTGCAGGATAATATGGATATTGTCACGGCGTTTGAGAATTTTCCGCATTTCAATTTGATCGATTTGAAGAGCGTGAAACCGGATGAGATTAAAACGGATTCGCAGGGCTCCAGCTATTTCACATCAATTATCGATATTGAGCCGAATAATGAGAATGAAAATGGTGATGATGGTGGTGCCAGCGAGAACATCGATAACAATCGCAATCGAGGTATAACTGCATTGCGACTGCGACGTCAACGTCAGCGCCAGCGCGAGCAGCGCCGGCGACAGCTGCTGCAGTGAGCGTGTGCTGACGCGCGCGTATTTGGCGCCTGCTGAGCTGTTGCCATTTATCGATTGATTATGATTTCCATTCATTCTATTCACTTATTGTTTTTTTTTTTTTTTTTTTTGTTTTGGTTTTTTGATTTGTCTGCTGTTGTTGTTGTTGTTGTTGATCGGGAAGGCACACAAACCAACACACACACAGCAGTGGGCGGCAGCAGCTCAGCACGCCAAATGCACAGACGTAAGTAATCGACGGGAATGTTGGGCATATTTGAAGTGTATTTTATATTATCGATATTGCTAATGCACTATTATCGATCAGTTTGTAAAGTAAAGTTTGTCTACACATTTATATAGTTATTGAAGCCATTGTAAATGTTAATCGATTTTATCTTATTTTTATTTATCGATTCTGTGTTATCGATAACTATATCTCCTTTAAAGATATATCACAACTATTTGAAAGATAATCATATTTTGAGCTTAAATTCTCAATCGCTTATCGTCAATGTTAAATTCGATTAATTATCGATAGCACAAACATTAATTAGGGGCTGCTCAATTTCTAAGCTTGCAGCATATAATTTCTTTTTGACATTGCTTGCTTGCCAATGATCGACAATCAATCAATTTGTAAATAATTAATCGACACTTATCGATAACAGATTAAGCAAAGCTTAGATTACTCGATCTTGACACTGTTCGGTTAACTATAATCACTAACGATTAGCATGTGTAACGATATTCGATCAATTTTTTCGAAATTTATCGATAACAATATTTTGCATATGCATATTATCTCACATTGACTAGCTGTTGACAATGCTTGCTTAGATATAGAGTCGATAACCGATATATTTGTGCATTGACATTGATCGATAACATATAATCGAAATATGCCAACACACCTGGTTCTAAAGCACACAAGCCACAGCTCGCTGTAAACGCCGCACAACAACAAACCAAAGCTTTCTACACTCCAAACACGATTAACAATTTCATTTCTCTCTCTCTCTCTCCCTCTCTGTCTGTCTGCCTGCCTCTAGGACCCGCCTATGCCCAAACATCCCTATTAGCCACACCCACAGCACAGCAACAACAACAACAGCAGCCGCGCGGCGAAAAGTCGCTCGGTTTCTTTCCGTCATGGAAAACATTGGCGCTCGCATCACTGGCCACGGCACGAACTGGCGGCGCCAACGGCGCTGACGATAAACGGAATGCGTACTATTTGCCACCGCCACGCCTACTGCTGGACAGCAACGCAGGCAGCTCACAGGAGCTGGACGACAGCAGCAACAGCATGGACATAGATCTAAGTGTGAATGCGTTTGGCAGTTCGCACAGCGGAAATGTGACCAAACTGGCGCCCAGCGAGGACAACAGCGATGTCATCGATACCATTGAGAATGAGGTGGCGCGTGCACATGATTTGCTTGACTTGGAGCTATCCGGACACGGTTTCCACCGTAGTCCGGCAGCCGCAGCGACAACAATGTCGCAACAGCATCTGAGCAGCCTCTATGCGAGCATGCCGGCGGGCATACGATCGGCGCTGGTGGCCAGTGCGGCCATTGTGCTCACGTCGCTGGCCACGCTCACGGTGATCTTTGTGGTGTGCCGCTGGAAGCAGCATCGCAAACGCAAGTCGAGCTACCTGAAGACCTACAATGCGATGAAGAGCAAGCTGCCACAGTTGGCCCAGACGGCGAATGCCTCGCGTCGCTCCTCGCTGCGACAGCATATGGAGGAGTTGGTCATTACCAGCAGCAGCAGCAGCAGCAACAATAGCGGCGACATGTGCCACAAGCCGCAAAATGCTGCACTCGGCATTGCCACAGTGTCGTGCAACACGCCCGTGCACCATCAGTACCAACATCAACAACATTCACATCAGCTACAGCGTCAGAGCTCGTTGCTATTCAGCCGCGAGGGCTGCTCCATGACGACAGCAGCAGCAGCAGCAGCAGCAGCAACATCTGCTGCTGCAGCTGCAGCAACATCCACATCGGCTGCTGCGGCGGCAACAACAGCAACGGCAACTGCAACAGCAGCTGGGCGTGGCGTCAATTCGTTGGCATTAACACTGCGCAGCACACATCAAAAACTCAATACCATGGATCCCAATTCGCCCGAGGTCCAGGAATATCTATTCGATACATTGCGCAAATCATTCGATAATTAATTTAGCACTAGGCTCTAGATAAACTACACACTCACACACCCTAGAGAACCGTTGATGGTATTCGCTCCGTTTAGGCCAAGTTTTATATAAACTATAAATATATATATATACATATATGAAGTATAAACATAATCTAAATATACACGGAAAATATGCTAGTTTATGAACTTAAGAGATATGGAATTTTTTTTTGTGTGTGGTTGCATTAGGAATAGAACAAGAGGAAGAAGAAGAAGAAGAAGAAGAAGAGGTCGTTGCATGTGGCTCATATGACACTGTCCTACAAATTGCTGTTAAAACTATGCAAGAAAATAGAGTAGAGAAAGACAAAGACAAAAAGAAAGAAAGAGAGAGAGAGAGAGAGAGAGAGAGAGAGAGAGAGAGAGAGAGAGAGAGAGAGAGAGAGAGAGAGAGAGAGAGAGAGAGAGAGAGAGAGAGAGAGAGAGAAAGAGAGAGAGAGAGAGTAAGAGAGAGAGTAAGAGAGAGAGTAAGAGAGAGAGTAAGAGAGAGAGAGAGAGAGAGAGAGAGAGAGAGAGAGAGAGAGAGAGAGAGAGAGAGAGAGAGAGAGAGAGAGAGAGAGAGAGAGAGAGAGAGAGAGAGAGAGAGAGAGAGTAAGAGAGAAGGAGAGATAGAGAGAGGGAAAGAGAGAAAAGAAGAGGCGAAGTAAGAAGCAAAGTGCGAATTGGGGAAACAGAGAGTTAGAAACGAGAAGAAAAGTGAGAAGCTAACAGATATGACAACCAGAAGCAAAGTTGTAGACAAATCAAGAACAAAATCTGCAGCGAAGTGGAAAGCAAATCAACTAGTAAATGGAGAAGAGGGAAACAGGAAATGAAAACAGAAACAAAACAAGAACTTAAGAAAGAAGCATAGCAAAGAGAGAAGTTTCAGAAAACACTTGGCAAAACGCAGAAGCAAAGCGAAAAAGAAGTAGAACTCACAGGCAAAATAATCAATTTAACAGGAAACGAAACTTTGCAAAAGCAAATGAAGCTCACTAAACACAGAGAATGAAAGAAAAAAAAACAGAAATTCGTATAACAAAAAAAAAAAACTAACTTAATAGAAAAAACTTAGCAAGACAAGTCTGTTCAATTGCAGCTTCCGCTACACCCCAAGAAAGATGGAACGCCCGAGCTAAATAATATCAGAGCAGAGAGAAGCGTAACAACGGGAAGAAGCTGCTATATCTCTAAAATATGTAACAAAAACGAAAAAAAAAAAATCTGGAATGTATAAAAGCTTAAAATCATTCAGTGAATGCAATTTGTAGGTCTGTGTCATGTTAGCCTTAAGCGAGTACTTAAATAAATAGTATTTAAACCTTAGACACTAATTACAATTCAAACTACAGCTAACCTAAAAACAAAACAAAAATCGAGTAAACGTGAAACTAGAAAATGCAAAACAAAAAAAAAAAAACCAAGTCGAGATAAGTGATTTACTAAAAATATAAAAATAAAAATTGCGTTTCAGGGGCACAAATAGAATTTGAAATGGGTTTCGCTAGAGCACAAACAAAGAGAGATAGATAGATAGACAGCGAGGGCGAGAGCGAGAGAGAGAGAGAGAGAGGGCGGGCACCAAACTAAATGACGAAACAAATTATGCAAAAATCTGTTGGAAATTCCAAAAATAAATTTTAAAAAAAAATGTTTGAGGACAATAAATTTATCAATCGATACGAATCACAACAAACTAAACCAAATTCATTGCTCTACAACAACAACAACAACAACAACAACAACAATACTATAGCCAACAGCCCTTTTGTGCACTATAAAAAACGACAAGTTGCCCAACACTGGCAAATTAGAATAACTGCAAAAAACGTAAACAAAAATATGAAATGAATAAAACAAAAATTCTGAAACGATTTCAAATTTTTTGTGCCCACAAAATACAAGAAATCGAACTAAATACAAATATATATATATATATATATATATATATATATCTAAATATATATATATAAAGAAACATAAATGTAAGCATGTAAATAAGTTACGATTTGTTTTTCTCTTTTTTTTTTGTTATTTATCCTTCTTTTTTTTGTGGAAAATAAAATGTAGTAAAAAAAGATATTTAGAAAATTGTAAAATTGATTTAGGACAAGATATTAAAATGAAACAATTGAAAGCAGATAATCTAGCACGTGAAACGATCAAAAAAAACACGCTGAATGCAATAACAGAGAACAAATCTAGTTGACGCTCGAAAAATCAGTAGTCCGTAGCTGAAACGCTGGAAATGAAACAGACGTAAGCACAAAGTAGGCATACATTTTGCTGGAATAAAGCTGTAAGAGTTATAAGTTGTAAAATTTCAGCGCGGGAAACGCTGAAATGAAACAGTCATACGTATAAGTTGAGACATTGAAAAAGAAACAATGAGTCAAACTAACAACTCAACTTCAAATGCAATCAACGTACTCAACATTGCTGAAACAGTAAAAATGAAACACTCGCTTAACAGAACCAAACAATAATAGAAAAGTATATCTGTTATTCAATTTCAATCCATTCAGATTGATCGAAACTGTTTAAAGAACTCAAAGTTTGAATTATGAAATGAATCATAATTATGAAACATGGAAATGACCAATACTGAAATTCTATATTTAGAGCCAGAAAGAGAAACAGCTTTTAAATTTGACATTTGATATGAACAACTGAATAAATACATAATTGAATATCCATTTCAATGGAGGTAATAGAGGGACCAGGGGGGGTATATATGGAACAGATACACACACACATGCACACACAGACACACTCATATCACATATACTTACCGATAGAGCTCGTAGCAGAGACCGTACTCGGTAAAGAGATTTGCCATGCCACCCATAACGCTGTCATCGAACTGCATGAAGGCGCACTTGTACATGGAGGCGTAGAGCCGTGCAATGACACGGCAATGCCGTATGGCTGCCGAGCAGGCCGAGGTGCCGCGCAAACGTTGCATTTGCTCTACGGTAAAGTAGAGCACGGTGTTGTAGCGTGCGGGCAGCGTATCGATGAACGGCTGCCAGGGGCTGTCCGCGCCGCGCACCTTCTCAATGATGAGCGTATATGTGACATTCAGATGGGTGGGAAAATTTCGAAAGAGCTGACGCTGCTTCTCGGGCAGCAGTTCCTCGGAGAAGATGAGCTTGCGCGGCACACTGAGCACCTGTTCGCCCACCGCAATGTCGCGTGTGGCACGCAAGCCCAGCTGATAGCCCGGAAACGTTGTGATTTCCACACAATCGCTCTGCACACCGCCGGCCTTAGTCCACGCATTGAAGGCTTCGACCTTGGCCAAACGTGCCTGTTCGCTCGCCTGGGCATCGTCCACGGGACAGACAGCCTGTTGCAGCGGCTTCTCGTGAAAGATCATGCGATCGAGCAGCCGCTGCAGCTCCACATACTGTTTCCACTCATCATTCGCATTGGCCGGCTGGACTTGCACCAGCTCGAGTATGTCCTGGGCGAGCTGATTTAATGCACGGCGATCCTTGTCTTTGAGGCTGGGTATGTGGCTGTTTTTGCTCGCCTGCTTTTTGTTATTTGTAGATGACGATGTCGTTGTTGTTGTTGTTGTTGTTGTTGCTGCTGCTGCTGCTGCAGTTGCTTGTTGCGCATTCTTGTGCTGTTGTTGCTGTTGCTGCTGTTGCTGCTGCTGCTGTTGCTGCTGTTGCTGCTGCTGCTGCTGCTGCTGCTTGTTGCGTTTGTTTTTACCCATGGTGAGTTCTTTTACAATTGAATAGACGTTTGCCAATTGCCGGTTAAGAGACGCCGCCGCGCAGCCAATACCAAAACAACAGCCAAATAAGGGTAAAAATTGAATGCAGCTCTGGCAACACGTGCAATCGCGAGACCAACAGCTGTTTAAGAATGGTATGCAGCTCACACTTGATAACGGCGCGATGAATACCGATTAAATTGCATTATATACAACTGTAACAGGAATGTAAAGAGTATTCTTTATAAAATACCAACAAAATACTGAGCAAACGTACTATTTTACTAAGCTTTGATATATTTATATATAAGTTTCCATAACAAATTATTTATTTAATTTGTATTTTTCTATGAATACATATAACATAAATTAATAATTAATTATATAATATATATATAACGTGTGTCCCTTGCAAATCTTTTACTTACTTTTATTTAAGGTTCCATAATAAATTAAAATCATTTCTTTACTTACCAAATATAAAAATAAATATAAATAATAATACATACATAACATATATCCCATGTAAATCATTTACCTATTTTTATTTCATTTATACCACTAACATAGTTCTGGCTTGCTCAACTGTTAACTTTAACAGCTGTAATAAGCTACATACTTGCCTTGAACACGATAAAACGATAGATCCAAACATGCAACCCTGCGCTCAGTCACATTACAGCTGAAACACATATAGCGAGCATTTCAGAAACGTGCTTCATTGACTGTTGTGAATTCGGAGAGTTAAGTGCGATTCTAGATAAATTTGGTGTTTTTTTTTTCCCCCAAAAAATGAAACAAAAAGTTGAACCAGAAGTTCCCAAAAATAAGCCAGAAATGGCCATTGAGTTCATAAGACAACCAATACCAGCTAAAGAAATGCAAAACGCTCTGGAATATGATAAGGAAAATGAAAGCGACAACGATCAGGAGTTGCAGCCATACGGAATGACACCAAAGCGCCCACAAAATGGATCCGATGAAGAATACGCCGCACAGCAATCTCTTGCCAAGAAACGTAGAATTGAGGAATACGAGAAACATTCGGAATTTGCCTACATAAATAAAGGCATATTTGCAATTTTCAGCAAACTTAAGCAGAGTAAGAAGCAAACCACACAGAAGCATGTGAACGACATGATTGAACTGCTCACCCGCGAGAAGGATTACGATAAGGTACGTACCCAAATCTATTGGTCAAAAGAATATATATTGCAAATTTTCACAATTTCTGAAATGTCAAATGGAAAAAATTAGACAAATTTTTTTTTTCATTAAAAATGGCTGCGATGACAGCGCCGTCGCAGCGCCCGTTACGGTGCTCCATGCAACAGCTAAATATGATTTGGCTGTTGTTTGAAATGCATTTTGTTCAATGCGCGCATTCAATAAATATAATTTAACTATTTCACTTAATATATAATATTTATAGCCAAGCATAATGTAACGTTCCATTCGTAACGTAACGTAAGCGGCAGCTTTTCAAATGTCAAAAAGAAAGAGACAAATATTTTCCATTAAAGATGGCTGCAACAACAGCGCCGACGCAGCGGCCGTTAGGTGCTCCATGCAACAGTTAAATATGTAAACAAATCAGTTTTGGTTAGTTATTATTTAAAATGAATTCAATATATAATTTAACTATTTCTTGCAATAATAATTATTATTGCCAATAATAATTCATAACGTAACGTAAGCGGCAGCTTTTCGAATATCACAAATAAAGAGACAAATATTTTCCATTAAAGATGGCTGCGGCGACAGCGCCGACGCAGCGGCCGTTACGGTGCTCCATGCAACCGTTAAATATGTAAACAAATCAGTTTTGGTTAGTTATTATTTGAAATGCATTTTGTTGAAGGCGCGCATTCAATATATATAATTTAACTATTTCACCTAAAATATAATTATAATATTTATAGCCAAGCATAATGTAACGTTCCATTCGTAACGTAACGTAAGCGGCAGCTTTTCGAATGTCAAAAAGAAAGAGACAAATATTTTCCATTAAAGACGCGCCGACGCAGCTGCCGTTCCATTCATAACGTAACGTAAACGGCAGATTTTCAAATGTCAAAAAGAAAGAGACAAATATTTTCCATTAAAGATGGCTGCGATGTCGGCGGCCGTTACGTGCTCCGTGCAGCTGCTAAAAATATATGCGTAAAATAAATAAAAAGATTTGGCCATTACTTCAAATACATTTTGATGCAGGCGCGAATGCAATATATAATTAAAGAATTTAATTCAATATAATATTCAATATATATAATCATAATTTAATGTGCTTTGCGCAACTTTTGAAATGTCTAATAAAAATAATACGAATTTTCTCATTAAACATGGCGGCAATGACAGCGGCCGTTAGGTGCTCCGTGCAACAGCTAAATATGTAAACAAATTAAATTTGTCTGTTATTTGAAATGCATTTTGTTAAAGGCACGACTTCTATATAAAATTTAACTATTTCATTCAATATTTAATAATAATTATAATTATGACCAAAAATAATTTTCTTAGAGCAGCTTTTGAAATGTCAAAAAGAAAGATGGCTGCGATGCCAGCTCCCGTTAGGTGCTCCGTGCAACTGCTAAATATGTAAAAATCAAAATTAATCAGATTTTTTGGCTATTATTTTAATAACATTTTAATTATATTTGTGCATTCAATATATATTTAAACTATTTCATTGAATATACAATTTAAATACCAAACATAATATACCGTTCTTGGGGCAGCAGAGAAATTCTTGCAGCTGTCATCATAAATATTTAAAAATAAAATAAAATAAAAAATTCGGCAACATTTAAAACATTTTTTTTTTTTTAAATTAAATTCGAAGCAATAATTTTCCCATTTATTAATTTCTATAAAACTTTGTTTACAGCGCACCATAACCTGCGGTTATGCTCTGAAGCGTTTGATCCGCTGCACCGGAGCTGATGACAAGCATACAGTGGCCTCTTGTTCAGGTTATATAAATAACATACTACGCAGTGTGCCCCACCTCGATCCGATCGATCTGTTGGAATTTGTCAAGCGCGAGCTGCCCTGCAGCAGCAGCCAGAGGGGCAAGGAGGAAACTTTAGCTGCCGTTGGCCATGTCGTAACCATTTTGTGCATCATGCAGAGTCAATACTTTGATGAGCCGTCGACAAAGCTAGTGGCAGCCGTCTATCCCGTTTTGATACCTCAGCTAAAGGGACGCGAGTACTTGGTGTCGCTCTGCTCGGACGTCATGGCTACTTCTTTAAAGAATGTGAGTATTGAAATAAATATCAGCTTTACTATATAAACTAAGCTCTTGAGTATTTGTTTGCATCTAGGTGAATGTGTGCGACTTCCAGAAAATCATTTGGCCCACGTTGCTGCCAGAACTGAATAAGCCAATCACAGCGCAGAAGGTTTACATCTTTGATCTTCTACTAGCTGTACACCAGACCTATCCAAAGCTGTTGTCCTTGTCTGATTTAGAGTCGATAGTCTGGCGCAATGAGCCCCAGTATGAGCAAATATTTGACATCTATTACAAAGGCTCCACAATGCAGGATACACCCATTTACGTGCGCCTGGGCAAGTTTTTGGCCAGTTGCAAAAGTGATGAACCTTTTGCCGCCTGGCTAAACCATATTTCTGAAAGGCTTCCGAATAGGCACGTTACAGTAAAGAGCTACGTTATGCAAACAGTTTCAAGTCTGCTCTTGCACTATGATGAGACTATGCGCGAGGATCATTTTCAGCTGGAGCAGTTGTTTCAAGTGGAGCCAATGGTTAACATGGTGATGGAAGAGCTTCAATCAGCAAGGAAGCAGCCCACTAAAGGCCATATCAAGATAAGGACGTCACAGCGTCAGATGCGCTATCTTTGCCGTAAATTTGAAACTTCGGTGCTGGTTAGCTTCAAGCATCAACTGCAGCATGATGCCAGCAAGTTAGCTATTTTGCGTCCAATGCTCGACGTCAATCTGCAGCTGGACGCCATTATGCAAACGCCACGCTTAACAAAGGAACTAATCAACCAGCTGGGCGTACACGGATCGAATCAACTATATGATTATTACTACGGAAAATTTATCAGCAATAAGGAGACAGTGCTTCGCACGGATCGTGAACATTGCCTCAAGCAAATGCAACAAATAAACCATACCAAGCGCAACAAGCAGCTGGAATTCTTGTTGTACGCCTCACTATTTAATCTGAACGATCAGTTGAAGCCGTGCACTAAAGCCGATGCGGCCATCTTTAGCCGTGAATCAGCCGCAAGTTGCGAGGAGGCATTCTTTAACTGTCTTATCAATAATCTTGGCACCAGTCCCGAGCGATTGCTGACATTCGGTGATCAGCTGCGTCCGATGTTGGTGACGTTGTCCAAGAAGCTGGCCAAGTCGTCTGCCGAGTCGAAGTTGCGCATTAAACTAACTCCTGAATTGCGCGACCTGTGGGCCAAGCTGCAAACCGTGTTGGTCTACCCCGCTACAGGCGGGGAAGGAGATTCCGTGTATGTAGCCGGCGCTTTTGATGCACTACTCATGTTCCTTGGCATTGCCATGCTGACGCCCAGCTCCACTGTTGGGCTGGATGTCATCAGTGATTTGTTCGTGTGCAAGCGAAATGCAATGAAGTCCATCAGGACCACGACTATGCTGGACGCGGGCGGTGTCAGTGTAAGTATCTTAACAGCTACTGTTAACAATCGAACAGCAGTTAACAGTCCTGCATAAACATGAACAGTCTCTGTTATTAACATTGTTCTTCTTCATAATCGTTAGCCATCTATGTTGGAGCCCAATTGGCAGGCGGTGCTCACAGATGCTCTGCTCCAATTACTACTCCAAACTCATAACTTTTGGCGTCAGTTTGTGAATGCCATTGGCGGTGTCTTAGTATCGCATCTGACCAAAGATAATCTGGAGCAAATGCTGGAGTTGCTTGATTTGGACAGGAATCCATTTGCGGACAAACCTTTTGGTGATGTGGACGGCAAGGAGGAATGCAATTCTAGTGACGAGGAAACTGAAGATGCGAATTCCTATCAAGACGACGAAGAGAGTGATGATTTGAACGAGGCGGGTGATGGCGATGATGAAGATGAGGCTGACGAGCCGAAGCCTGCCAATAAACATAGCGACGATGATGATGAGGATGATGATGATAATGAGGATGAAGGCAACAATTTGGAGCTAATACGCGAAAATGTGCGCTCAGCTCTGCAGGATGGTGCCGGAGACGACAACGATGCCAGCAGCATCGATTGGAATGAAGTTGACGAAGAGCAGGGCGATCGCATCAACAGGGCCCTGGAGAGCGCCTTCCAAGCGCGCAGGGCCATGACCATGGGCCAGGGCTTGAAGCGTCTAAGCAAATCGGAGCGTGTGAGCGATACTGCTTTGCTGCACTTGCGCATACGCGTCATGGATCTCGTTGAGTTGTTTGTCGTAGCGCAACCGCTGCTGGATGTTATATTGGATACTATGCTCTGCCTACAGCAGGTGCTCAAACAGTGCGAAGAGGATGTAAAGCTCCGGCCCCTGTCCCACGCCACCAAGAAGACGATGCGCCGGCTGCTTCATCAGCAGATTATCTACCAGACGGGACAAACTCAGGAGAAAATAGTTGAGTGTATCAAGGAGATGTTCACCATGGAGCACCCAGCTGCCGAATACAATCCCTTTCTCAGGCCCAGGAGGGTCAAGGGCGAGCTGGGGATGTGGCGCAATAGGTGTGTCGCCTATTTGGTCAGCCAGTTCAAGGAGACGAATATAACCTCTTCCGCGATTTGGCCCGTGCTTCATGGCATTACCAAGGACTGGGCCACTCGTCGTAACTGCACCTATCAATTCTCCACCTTCGAGGCCATCTTCAACATGCCCTGGGTTGGCCATGAGCGCTTTATGGCACACTTTTATCAGCTGCTATCTATCAAAAACCTGCGCGTCTACCGTCGCGTCCAAATCATGGAATTGTTGCTCAAGCACTGCAAACGCGTGCTCGCCAATTCACCCAACAAGTTAAAGCTCCTAAAGCAGTTCCTGGCCATGATCACTCAGTACATGCCAATCGACGATAGGGACACCAATTTGCACAGCAGACTGGTAGCTACGCTCAAAAGCATGCTGCCTCCAGGGGAGAGTCACGATATCTCCATTTATTAATTTAAGCCGAAACAAATTTCTTTGTTTCATCATTTTTACATCCCCAACCATTGGGGCTTACACTTAAGGGCGGGTTGGAGAGTAGGCGCTGGGGCGAAAGCGTTTGCTTGTACAGAGTTGGTTTAGAACCTTAAACCATGTGATACACGAAAAACGCAATAAAAACAAATGGAAAAATTAATGAGAAGCAAATTGTTCGTGTTAATGCAACGATTTAACTTCAAACCTTAATTTCTCTATGCACCAAAAAAAAAAAAAAAAAAATTTGATTTGTTTTTCATTTTAGACTTCAGTTGAAATTAGTATGGAAAATAAGTTTCAACAAGTATTTTTGAGTTTATAATTTTAATTTATTTAATTTTAGTTAAAATGTAAACTAATTTGGACTCGTAATGCTACCTTAGAGCAGAGTGCTATAGTTCAGATTCCAAATTTTGTCTGCCCGTCCTAGAGACTTGAAATTTGAATTGTATATTTGCGTTTACCATGCACTTATCGATACTTATCGATAAATTGCACTTGGTATTTTAAGCTCATCTTTAATACCGCAAAGGCGGGAGTTTTCAAATTGATTGCATAGGCTGATGTATATATCGAATATATCAGATTTTTAAATATCATTTAGAAGCTATAGCTAAAGAAACTACATCAACAATTATAGTCCTGCCCCTCCACAGCTCCTGAAGCGTTAGAGAGACTCCCGTGCGCAGTGAATCAGACAGAGATAGCTGCAGCATGTTGAGCTCCTCTAGCACAAGGCATAATGTTATCATTAATCGAATTTAAACTACATATATTATTGACTGGCAAACGATTAGAATAAATACAACAGATCCAAGTACAATGGAATTATCATAATTCCCACGGGACTCTTTTAGGTGCCCGAGAGATAAACATTCTGTGTGAGCGTATTGATGACAATGGGCACCATTTTCTGATCCTGATCGCCGCGCTTCTCGGTCACCTGGCCAGCAGCCAGGGTCAGTATGTCCAGGATGTGATCACTGCAAGGATTAGATAAAGAATTTCGAGTTAAATTTGACATGAACTTTAACTGGCAGTTAGCTCCTTTACCTTGCCGCATGCCGCTGCACCGTCTCGCACAGCGTCTGGATGAACCAGCTGCCCTGGACGCTGTGCCGCAGAGCAACAAATCCCGGCACCGTGGACATGGCCACCACCATGTTGGCATGCTGGCTGGCCGAGTGCGTCGTGGCATTGACGTTGCGCTGCAAAGGGATTCTGAATGAGCAATTGGATCAAAAATAATTCGAGCATCCTTTACCGTCTTCAGTTGCTTCTCGTTCTGCTGGCAGGCCTGGATGAAGAGCATCTTGGGCTTGTCGTGCAGACGCACGTCGGCGCAGAGCACGTTCTGGACGTCGGCAATGCTCAGTGGTACGCTATCCGCACCATAGATGGCGCCCTCGAACCCATGCGACAAGATGCACACGATCAGCGAATCCCGCAGCAGCGAACGGTCACAGGCGCCGCGTATGAGCGCGATCATCTCCAAATGATCGACGTTATCGTGCGCCTCCACGACGTAGCCCAGCGGCGCAAAGACATCGATCAGACGCTGTTTGTCCGCATTGGTGCCGTTGCGTTGCGTCAGCTTCTGTTTCGGTAAAAATGTCTGCAAATTGTTTATGTTTTGTTATTGTATTGTATTTTGAGAGCTTTTCAAGTTGTTTACTTAATTTGGTTATCGAGAACAATCGATAATCGATATTTATGTTTTATTTTTATGTCAATTTGAGTATTTTTTAAATTATTAATTAAATTTCTGTTTTATTTCACTACTTTTAAGCTGTTTACTATTTATGTTCTTCAACTTTCTTTACGTTTATATTTGTATATTAGCTGCACTGTCAGCTGAAATTAATACTATTTTCTAATTTGCATAAAATACGTTACCCACAGCAAATCTTGCAAAATTCGCTAAAAATCGACAAATTTTACTTAGCTTTATGCCATATTGAGTATTAAAAAGGACTATTTTAAAGTACCTAATTTATCGATAAGCCATGCAAAATGCGCTAAAAATCGACAAATTTTGTTAGCCCTGCACCGTTTCGAGTATTAAAAGGACTGTTTCAGAGTATATATTTATCGATAAGCCATGCAAAGTTAACAATCGATAAGAAATTTAGAAAATAAGTTTTGAAAGTGTATTTAAAAATAATGTAACTTGATTAAACTTAATAAATACAAATTTGATTTCTACTCACGGCTAACTCCTCGCTGACATCACGATGAAAACTCTGCTGATTGATTATAAGCAAAATGCCAGCCTTATCCCGACGCACCTGCAGCGCATTGGAGTGTCGCTGCCGACTGATGCTAGCGGGTGAAGCGGCAGGAGCAGACGCAGGCGCAGGCGCAGTAGCAGGAGCAGTCACAGCAGTTGGAGCATTTTGCAAGTCATCCGCCTCGAATTTGTCCACTGGAGGACCGTTACGGCTGGTCTCGTTGGCGGCGCTGCTGTTGATCGTCTGAATAAGCAGCGTGGCGAGGGAGCTGAGCTCGTGGAATTTGAAGTACTCGATGAGCAGTTGGACGTCGCTGCCAATGGCATTGATGTCGCCCAGGCGCAGCTGATGGCGCGTCAGCCAGTCGAGCAGAAAGATCTCCAAGTAGGCATAGTCATAGAAGCGCAAGGGCTCATCCTGCTCGCTGGAGGCGCGCCTGCGCGCCAGCTGATCATTGATGTCCAGGACGAGGCGTCCGCTTTGAGCCACCGTCAGCTGTTCACAGACATGGTACAGCGCCTTCAGCAGCGGATGCACGTGCAACGTCAGCTCCAGCACATGGGGCAAGTAGTGCAGCCGCAGCTCAGCCCAGCCGAAGCCCAGTTTGCGGAGCACCTGGCGAGCGCCGATGATGCAGAGCGCCTCGATGAGGTGGCCCCGCCAATTGGCTGGATTCGTCTGGGCGTACTGCCGCAACAGATCACTGTGCAGCTGGTCTGTGGCAGGAGCTCGCATCAGCGCCAGCAGCCGCTGCAGGATGTACGTGGCCAAGGCGTGCTGATCCCCGAAGAGTAGAAATGCCAGCGAGACCTGAATGGAAATAGTTGAATGTGGAATATGGAATATGGTATATAGAGTTGCCTGACCTTTTGTGGCAAGTTCAGATCACGTTCCAGATAGGGCAAATCATCCAAATCCAAATTTTCCAATTGGGCCTGCATTGCACGAGCCACTCGCGGGGAAGTCCAAAAAGCAAATGATCAGCGCAGCTGATATTGCACACTGTAGAGAGACAGACGCATGCAGACAGTCGTGTGCGTGCGCTATATATTGTTATTTATATTGCTTAAATGTAATTAAATGCATTTATTATGTCTGCATTTGCTATAAACTGTTATCAAAATAAATAAAAAGCAAAGAAATTCAACACGCGATCGAAAGATGTGACCTTAAGTAAAATCTCAAATCACACTGCACTAATCGATTGGTATTTATAGACAGGAATTAAGAAAAATACTGAATTATGCGCGACCAATTTAGCCATAACAAATGTTTATATTATATATAAGCAGTTAACTTTATAAAAAAAAAAATACTTGTGATGCGCACAATTTAGTCATTTCAAATAATTATATAGTATAAATGCACTCAAATTTATAAAGAGTATTTTTATTTGCTATAAAATGTTATCAAAATTTAGAAAAATACTAAACACGCGATCGCATTGTGAACTTTTTGGTCTAATTCGCACACTTGTTCACACGGTCATACTGCGCTTCTCGATATACAGTTATCGTTATTTAAAAAAAAAAAAGATCTAAACATTTGCCTTGACTTTTCACTCAGCGATAGAAAAGCAACTTGTGTGCTTATATTAGGATTTAATGTTCATTATTGTGTTACATGCATCGCAGCAGGACAATTTTCAAAAAAAAAAAACCAAAAAAAAACAAAATATATATATATATATTTATAAAAGAGAAAAATATTTATTATTTGTATTGAAGCACAAAAATTATCATTAACAACCGCATTGATAATAAAGAGTGGTCTAAGCCTATGTCTAAGGTAAGATAACGATATCTGCAATGCTGACCACCTCAACCCAACTACCATAATTTTGTGCATATTTACTTAAATCAAATTTATTCTTAATCCGAAATTGCGAAATTGCAAAATTTCGCAACTCTGCTGTCTATCGAACGAAAGAAACTCACCAGAGCCAACGGTGGCAGTGCTGCCAGACTGGTGGCGGCTAGTGGCGCTTAGCTTTTCAAAACATTTGTTCAATAGTGCAGTACAGATTTGATCAGCTATATATTGACTTTATTCAAATGACAAATATCAATTATACGTGACCTACAAGACGGAGAGACGACATGTAACATTCGACATTACAAAAGTGCGCTCTATTAGTGCTGCCATACAAAAACTCACCACAGTCAAGCATCCAGCCCTGGTTTGTGTTCGTGGTGTATGATTGCAATTTTCACAAATCATTCAAGTAGATATTGTTGAATTGTTAACAACGCTCATGTTGACGAGTTTTTAATTATTTAATGTATTTGTTATTCTGTCTATGAGCGAAACAGAGAGAAAGGGACAGACATATACAGAGGCCAGGGCCACAGTCAGAGAGAAAGAGAGCGACAGCTTGCATATAATGTACTAAAAAAAAGAAAAGAAAAAAAACGAGAAACTAAGAAATTTTTCTTTCTCATACATATATATACCACATATATATATACATATATGCATACGATAACTGTTATACGTACATGTGTGTGTGTGCACACCCATATTGCGCTATAGCCATATGTATATGTGTATGCCACTATATATGTACATATATATATATATATATACCTTCACATACTTTATATACATATATGCATATCTATTCACCTACTGTACCACTTCATTATGTAAGCAGCGGGAACTCTACGACGCCAAGCAAGCAAAAGCAGAAAAAGAAAACGCAAAAACAAAACAAACAAAAAAAAAGTAAACCCAAAATATGGGCAACAACAATCGACAAAACCGAAATATATAACCAACAAAACAACGAAATTGAACAGAAATGTTATAAACCATTAATAACTGTAATTTGTAAATGTTCCGTAACCACAAACCACGCCCACGCTGAAACGTAAGAGAAATTGTTCCAAAAACAACAAACCAAAAAAAAAACATGCCTAGCACAAAACTATTTTTTCCAAATTTTTTCGCAACAAATTCTTGTTCGTTTTTTTTTGTATTTGCCAGCCACGCCCATCGCAGAGCTGAAACAAAAACTAACAAGAAATTGTTCCATTTTTTTCTATTTTTTTTTCTTCTCTTCCTTCAATATTAACTTAACTGTCTTACGGGGCCCGTTATGTGTACGTGCGTATACACACACACGCACACATGGACATGCATTTGTGCATGTGCAAATGAAAAGGCGCACAGCGGCCATTGCTGTAGCGTTCTTTTTCGTTCGTGTGTCATGCGGGGCGTCGCACCACATACAGACACACACACACACATACACGCTCGCTCACAACTTTTATATATAGACAAACAGCAAAAAGAGGAGAAACAAAACTTTCGCCCAGCGTGGCTCTGACAAATGTGGCAACAACAACAACAAAAGCGACGACAAGTACAAAGTGTAATTTCTCTAACATCATTTATAACTGTTTATATATATATCGCAAAAATATGCATTTTCAACGTTTTAGCTCAAAACACACGCACACGCATACGCTCATGCGTGTTTGTCTGTATGTGTGTCACGCATTTGCGTTTTATGCTCAGGCCATGCGCGCAAGCGAGACAACATGATATATCAGTCAGAAGGGAGAGAAGCGTGCCAGAGCGCCGCTTACACATGCTTGTATGAATGCAGCTGTGTGCGTGTGTGTGTGTGTTGAAAGGGGCCAAAAGAATTTTGCAAAAATATGTTATGCATGTATGTTTGTATGTATGTCATTTTTGTATTTTTTCTGCTGGCCTCTAAAACGTGCAGCATATATATACAAACAACAGTTGTATACAATGTTAACAGCAATCTGCTAATGCGTAAATACGCAGCTGCTGCTGCTATTTAATTTAATTGAGACATTTTTTATCAATGCATATACATATGTATATATTGTATGTAAGCATATTTCTCTCTCTCTCTTTCTCACTATAAATATACATTTATTCGTTTTTAAGGCCAAGCAACAAGTGTCTGTGTGTGCAGAATGTTGCTGGCAACATTTTAACAGGGCTATGTTATGTGCTAAGTGAATGGAAAGCTGTGGGCGTATGCATGAAAACAACTGTAAATGTGTGACAAAGCATTTGCTCATGTGTTTGTAGCATAAGCACACGGACACGCGTACCTGTGTGTGTGTGTGATTTGGTATATAGAGCGTTGTTTGTTTTTGGTTTTGTTTTTTTTTTTTTCAACATATTTTGCTTGCATTGGTTTGCTTCGACTCAGCAACATGTTGCCTGTTGCCAAGCAGGCGAGAAACATGTGTACATGCCGCACTGTGGTTTGAATCCTTATGCATATGCGTCCAATATATAAACTATGTCGAATGTTGAGCTCAGTCCTGCTCCTGTTTAGTTTTCTTTAGCTAAACCCCTCGATCAAATATCTCTTGCAGTACTTTTCGCTCAATTTGAAACGTAAACGCAATATGTCATCCGTTGTGGCCGGCGATACGCCGTTAATAAATCTAGCTGAAGATCTCGAGGATGGCGAGATCGACGATGATGACGATGAAGATGAGCAGCAGCAGCAGCAGCAGAAGCCGCCGCCTCAGCAGCAACAGCAAATTCAAATACAACAACAACAACAGCAGCAGCAGGTAAAGCCAGCGGCTTTCAAGGCCAGCGGCTCCAACGATGAGGTCCAATTTGTGGGCATTGAGCGTCTGAGCGAGAAGCACGACGATGACGTCATATTCCTGGGCATGGCCAGTGATACGGCCGCCAATAACAGTAGCAAATCGAAGAAACCACGCCCACTCGAAGGTAAACAATCAGCAACAGGATGTGCTTTTCTATTGTTTTGTATCTCTGCCACGCCTCTCATACCAATTCCCCCTCCCCCTACCACCCCCTCACAGATGATCACGCGGTCAGCATTGAGAACGCCATTGCCAAGGCCCTCAAGAAGGGGGGCATTGAGCCGCCCGTGTCCAAGCTGAATAACAGCAACAACAATAACAGTGACGCCGCCGACAGCGCTGCCAACGCCAACGCCGCCGGCGACAGCGGCAGCGCTGCCATCGGCCCCGACAGCTGCCAAAGCGGGGGACAGCAGCAGCAGCAACAGCCGCCGCCACCGGCAAGTCGCAGCAGCCGTCGACGCAAGCGCAAAAAGGAACGCGAACGCGAGCAAAAGAAAGACAAGGAGCATCAGGTAGGTTGTTGTCTTAAGCTAACGGTTCCCTCTCTGAGGGGACCCCTCCCCCTCACACCTCCTAGTGATGTGTGTTGATGCGGCACGAATTTCGCCCTTCGTTTTGCTTTGGCAAAGCGAATTGCGTGCAATCGATTGGTTGGGCCGCCGTGGGGCGAATTCAGCAAAAGCACAAATGTTAGAACTTCGCCGCATCCAATAGAGTCCTATAGGCTGGGCTAACTAAGTTAGGGAAATATAAAAAAAAAATATATATACAATTTTGGAATTACAGGATAATTTTGTTGTTTCTATTTTTAAACATTCAAAAAGAAATAATATTTAAATACAATGCAGTTATAAGAGTGGCATAAAAATACCCTGTAATTCCAAAAAAATGTTATATATTATTTATGAATTCTAATTAGTTTCTTCAATTTTGAAGGTACAGGGTATTTGTATATGTAATACGAAAACATATTAATGCAGAATATTTCTAGGCTATCAAATTAGACTCAGAAAAATAGGGTAAACAGGTAAACAGGAGATTTACTTACATTTACAGGGTATATATGACTATATTATGCATACATACACCTGTAGACACATTTACAGGGTATATATGGCTGCAATATGCATACATACACCTGTAGACATTTTTACAGGGTATCTATGGTAACATTATATATACATACACCTTTGTAGGGTATCAAATTAGACTCAACTACCATAAAAGCAAAAAAAATGAACAGGGTATCTTTACTAGAAGCTTTACACACATTTACAGGGTATCTAAGATAACATTATACATACATACATCCTTATAGAGTATCAAATTAGATTCAGTCATCATAAGAAACAGGTTATCTACACTAGAACCATTGATATATGTATGCTATAGATAGGGTATATATTTACATTTACAGGGTATCTATGGTTGCATTATACATACATACACCTGACACATTTACAGGGTATCTATGACTGTATTATGCATACATACTCTAAAGCGGATGCATTAGTCGAGCATGCCAGTCAAGCATATATTGACAATTTGACAATTATAGGGTATTTTTGTAGTCGTGCAACGATTCATAACACTTTTTTCTCTCTTCTTCGCCAGAAACGTGCTCGCCGCGACTCGATGGAGGACGGCGGCGGCAGCGACGAAATGGAAATGGACGAATACGAGATGATGAATGTGCGTGGCGGCAGCCCGCCGCCAGGTGGCGCCACAGCCGGTGGCGCAGGGATGCGCTATGCCGGCGATTGGCCCGGCATGGGCGACGACGCGGGCTACGAGTCGCCGCCGGAGAACTACAGCAGCTACGATTCCTACTCGGACGACGAGGCGGCCAATGTGGCGGCGATTGGCGCTGCACAGCGCCGACGCCAGCGGCGCGACCGCGAGAAGGAGCTGCGCGGCGGACGCAAGCGTCGGGATCGGGAGCGAGATCGCGATCGAGATCGCGATATGGATAGACGGCACGATGGAGGCGGAGTCGGTGGCGGAATGGGCGGTGGAGGACTCGGTGGTGGCGGACTGGGCGGAGGCGTTGGCATGGGTGCGGGCGGAGGTGGCTGCGGCGGAGGAGGAGGAGGACTTGGCGGCAAGCGCAATCGCCGCGACTCCAACGACGACAAGTCACGCGAGCCACGCAAACTGGAGCTGTGCAAGTTCTATCTGAAGGATTGCTGCGCGAAGCGCGACAAGTGCAGCTACATGCACAAGGAGTTCCCATGCAAGTACTACTACCTGGGCATGGACTGCTATGCCGGCGAGGATTGCCTCTTCCATCACGGCGAGCCGCTGACCGAGCAGCTGCGCAACATTCTGCTGAAGCATATGGAGACGGCGCCGAAAGAGATACTCGGCGACTTCAAACGCATCTCGCGCGACATTGCGCTCAGCCAGATGACGCGACGGCACGAACAGCTCTGCGAACAGTACAACATGGACAATTCGTGGACGACGCTGGCCAGCGCCGGCATCAGTCGGCTCCAGGATCAGCAGCATGCGGCTGCCAAGGCAGCTGCCCAGGCGGCCAACCAAGCGGCCGCCATAGCTGCAGTCAATGCCAATCTGCAGCAGCAACAGCAACAACAACAGCAGCAACAGCAACAGTTGCATCAGCAACAGTTGCATCAGCAGCAGCAGCAGCAGCAACAACAGCAGCAGCAGCAGGCGGTAGCCGCTGGAGGAGGAGGAGGAGGAGGATCAACTGGTGGCTCCATACCCTCGCTGCTGGACATGGTCATTAATCCGCCCATCAGCTTGAATCAGAACGACACAAAGCCCGAGAAGAAGCGCAAATCGCGCTGGGCTGAAAAGTCGGGCATCAAAGCGGCAGCAGCAGCCGCAGCAGGAGGCGGAGCCGGAGCCGGAGCCGGATCAGGAGCAGCTGCGAGCACAGCTACGCCAGCTGCAGCGGCAAAACCGTTGCCCGCCCACCTGGACTTGGTGAATCTGACGCAGGTGCTCAGCAGCGAGCACATGGCCAAGCTGAATAAGCTGGGCATTTCGAATCTGGAGCAGATGCTGCAGGTGCCCTTCGGCCAGCTGACCGAGGTGGGCCTAACCCTCTCAGAGCTGGGCGAGATTCAGCGCAAGGCCGACGAGGCCAAGCCCCAAACAGGAGCAACAGCAACAGCAACCGCAGCAGCAACATCTGAGACCAAGTAAGCATGCCCATCCATTCCAATTTTATAGGGTATCTATTAAGCACATATATATATATATGTTCTTTGCAGATCCAGTAAGACGGAGCCGGAGGTGAGCAGTGTGAACACCATTCTCAGCTCGAACAGCAATAGCAACAGCAACAACGGCTTCATCATGGTTGACTACACCCAGTATCTGAAGGATGCCCATGTCAACTTTCCAGGCAGCGATCCGCGTAAGTAGATGGCCTAAGCTAACAGTAACTCCTAAATCAGCCTTACAGGGTATTTCGAAGTCTGCTTAAGAGTGTTATCTATATGGATTGTATATAGCTTTATTAACTTCTCTATATATATTATTAGCATTATGTTATCAGCGCGCTGTTAGCTAACATTTTATTGACCTGTTGTCTGTTAATATTGTTCTTAAATGAATTCCTCAACAGCTCAACAGCGCTGTCGTTAGCCCGTTATTGATGTAAACTCTTCTTCTTCTTCTCCTCCTAAACAGTGGACGATGATCGCGAAGAGGATGACGAGCAGCTGGTCATCGACGATGGCAACGAGGATGAAGATGACGGCGATGAGTCCGATGCGGATGTCAAGTCGAAGAAATCGAAACGTTCCAGCGAGGAGGAGGAAAGGAAGCCGCTATCCCAGTCGGACGTCGAAGAGGATGCGCCGCCATTGCCATCTGTCTTCGACCTGCCCACCTTCATGAGCAACATGCTTGGCCAGAAGTCAACGCTGACAACTGTCGCTGCGCCAGAGTCAGCGCCCAGCACACCGGAGCCGCACCGGGAGAGCAGTCCGCCCGCCTCGGCCGCCAAGTCACCAGCTGCCGGAGGTGGACTTGGAAGTAGTGGACTCTTTGGCAAGCTGCTCTTTGGCTCCTTCTACAATCCGTTCAAGACGAACAGCAACGATAATCCGGCCGACGATAGCGATAACAATGAAGCGACTGCCACTAACGATAGCTATAGCTTCATGGATGCTATCAACTTTTCCAATTCGAATTCGCGCTCGCTGACGCCGACACCAACGCCGGAGCCGGGCTCGCAATCGCCCAAGGGACTGGGCGGCGGAGATCAGCTGCCTGCTTCGGCTGCCTCGCCGATTGCAGCGGCTAATTCTACGGCCGCCTCGCTCTACGTGCGTCGCTCCATGTACGACTATGAGCCGGCCAAGGCGGCGCTGGAGGATGCGCGCGCAAACGCCGCGAAACGTGAACGGGATCGGGACATCGATATGCGTCTGCCGTTCGAGCCGATGAAACACTATTTGCCCGCCACCGAGATCGATGCGGCCATCTTCTCGCACGTCCCGATCCGCTGGCAAATGCAGGAGGTGCTAGTGGATCCGCCCAGCTATTCGCAGCTGCGTATAATCGCCAGCCACAAGGAGCAGCGCGAACTGCGTGATCCGCGCCTGCGCCGTATAATCGGACTGCCGGAACTGACGGACGAGACGGCCGTGGGAGCCAGCTCCGGCTTGGCCGGTGGCCAGAGCTTCAGCTCTGCAATTGCCTTTACCACGGAGCGTCGCGAGCGCAAGACGAGCAACTGCATCGCCTCGCCGGATGCACAGCTAATGGACTCAACGCCCAGCTCACCGCCGCCTGCCGGCTTAGCCTTGCCTTCCATGAGCGTGCCGCCGCCCACAGCTGCCGCCAATGCATCCGCAGCCGCCGCCTCATCCTCCGCCTCGTCCAGCAATGAACCAGCTGTCGCAACGGGCGGTGATCCTCGTCGCACCGATCCACGCCGTGATCCGCGACGCGCGCATTTAAATGTCAACAGCTCGAACAGCGCCAACAGCAGCAACGCTTCCGCCTCAGGCCCCATGTCGTCCTCATCGGCCGGCTCCGCCTGCTTCAACGATAGCGGACGCCAAATCTCCGAGATACGCAACCTGCTCCAGAGCTCCAATTGGTACAAGCAGCTGGGCAGCAACAACAAGATCATGGTGAACCAACAGCTCGCCCTGGTCTTCACCGAGCTCAAGAAGTTCCACCAGCAGGAGTCGCCCAACAAGATATTCGACGTCAACTTCATCGTCAGCAACCAGACGCTCCAGCAGATCTTCGCCAAGCTGCACATCTATATCGATGACAACGGACTGGTTGTCCAGCTGCCCGAGGAGCCGCCCCAGAACGTCCCCTCGGTCGTGGTGCCCAATTTGCCGCCCATTTTGCCAAATATGTCGCAGCCGCCGCCGAACTTGGTCCAGATGCTGCGCCAGCCGCCGCCCAACGTCGGCCGCATGATGCCCATGGGCATGGGCATGCCGCCGTTCAACCAGCCGCCGCCGCAGCGCTCCAACAGTATCCTGGGCATGCCGCCGCACGGCATGGGCGTGATGAATAACAATCCGTTCAATCCGTTCGCCGGCAACAATCTGAATCTGAATAATCTCAACAATCTCAACAATCTCAACAATCTGAACAATCTGAACAATCTGAGCAACTTGAGCAACCTGAATAACCTCAACATGAATATGAATATGAATGGCATGAATAACATGAATGGCATGAATATGAACCAGTTGGGCGTGGCCTTTAATGGCGGCGGCAATGGCATGCCCGGACCGGGACCGGGTCCGGGCCAAGGACTCGGACCGGGTGGACCGTTTAAGAATTTCGGACCAGGTGGCAACAATCAGGGTGGCCGCCATTTTGTCGGCAATCGGAATCGTGGAGGCGGCGGTCATCGCAATCGCAACTAGATGGAGAATGAGAGAATACTGGGAAATAATGTACGTTCATGCCGGGAAACAAGGACAATGCTCGTAAGGAAAAGAGAACACGGAAAGAAAGAAATACTGGTAAAAAGACAACGTTAACGAAAAATACCGGGCAAGAGGCGAACGTTCGTGTATGACAGAATAGTGGGAAGAGTGTAAAACAGTAATGTGTACAGAAAATACTGGGCATGCAGCTAGTGGTCATTTATTTGAAAAATACTGGGTAGACTACTATTTGGCCCCGTAACGAAAAAACTGAAAGAAAAAGAAATACTGTTAAAAATACTGGGCGAAATAAGCGAACGTTCGTGTATGACAGAAAAGTGGGAAAAGAGCAGACGTTAATTTGTACACAAAATACTGGGCAAGAACCGAATGTATGAGAAAATATTGGCAAAAATACTTGGAAGACTATTTATGTGTTCCCGTATAGAAACTAAACAAACAACAAAATACTGGTTAACAAGAACCGTTAATGTATGCGCCCCGTTGCCTTGCAATACGCCCTTCAATGAAAAAAAGACTTGTAGCGTTATGTTTATGTTTATCAATGAACTGCCCAAATCCCAACCCCCCCTCGCCCACGCCCCTGTTCCACTCTGAAACAAGACAAGATACAAACCCCCTCCCCGCCCCCAAACACACACACACACACACACACTAGGATATGGAAAGCAAATGTTACATTTGTATAGCTTTATCGGTTTTTTGCTATTTTTAGCTAATACAAAAAGAAAAAAATCGGATTTGGACTGCTATGTAACTGTACATTATAACTATAAAAATTGTTTTTTTTTTTTTTAAATCTAGATATATATGTATATGTATATAATATATATGTATGCAAACTATTTTTTTTTCTATGTTGATTAAGTATACTCGTATAGAGATAAGTGTATATATATATTATATATATACATCATATATATATATACATATATATATATAGCGCCTACGTACTGATACAAACTCAAAAACATTTATATTTTAGTCGTTTGTTAACGATTGTAAGTTTAGTCGTAATTGTAGTAGTATTGAACTATTTGTAGACATACGAAATAAACGTCATTTAAGTATTATATATATAAATATATATATATACACAGAAGAAGTCTGAAATCTGAAATCTGTAGTTTGAACTTTAAGTACATGTACAAATCATCATTTTCAAAATGCGCGCGCAATGACTTGCGCCGTTTGCTTAAAGATCAGTGTTGACAGCTGTTTGAATGTTGACAGTGTGGCAGCACTTTGAGCGACTGAACGCTGCGTTAACAGGAGACACACAGTGCGTTTGTAGCCTGTAAATCGGTTTCGTTCAGTATATCCATTAGTCGAAATCTCTTTATATGTTAAAATACTCCACTTTTTGCAAGTAAATAAAGCTTAGCTATTTGCTTAATTTTAGTACTCTACTTGTATACTGCCAGCTTTACATAAAAAGCTCTGCTGGCCAGTTTTTTTTCCAAGTTTAGCAAAGCTATCGATAACTAACAGTAGGCATAAAGCTTAACAGTGTGCAGTGTGACCGTTTTGCTATGCTCTACTATGGTAGAGCAATCGCTGCTTTTTTGCCCATGCTCGAGTCGGTCACGCTTTCAGTATCATTTTGTCGGCTGTGAACTGTGAAGGAAATTTGTAGCGCCGCGCGCAGTGCATTTTTTTCTGGTAACCTTTTTTTCTCCACTTTGTACTGTTTTTTCTTGATTTTTTTTTGTTTTTTGTTTTTTTTTTGCAATCAAATACACAATGCAATATATTTTCGTATGCGTTTAAAACATCGAAGGCAACAGACATTTACGTGCAATCGAAGAAGAAAGCCTGCCTAAAGTAATAACATAATATACATACACACACACACATACGCGCACGCACACGTATGCAGACACATGCGTGTGCATGTATATACATAGTATACGTACGTATGTATGTGTGTGTATGTACTAGGGCCCACAATGGGTTTCAGCGTGACGTGAAGTGTATATAAAGAAGCTGAAAAAAAATGTTAATCGACGAAAAGGGAAAATGAAAAAGAAGAAAACACGCAGACATTGTGAAATATATACGCAAAACAAATATTGCACATAAATTATGTTTTTTTTTTCTCTCGAGTAAATCGTAAATCATTCAATATAAAAAAAAAAACATGCGTAGCTATTGCATTTCATGCTTCAAAATTTTTTATTTTATTTACAATTTTTTTTAATGTATTGCACACATCACTTACTACATATGTATGTATGTGTGTGTGCGTGTGCATGAGTGTGCGGCGAAAAGGCAACGAGTAGCAGGGCAGCATTTTTGAGTAACTGTAGCAGTTACTCGCTGTATTGTTTTTTTTTTCTTCCACTGTTGTTGTTTGTTGGTGTACCAAACGGGATGGAAATGCGTAAAAAGCTAAATACAAAAAAAAAATGTATATATATATATATATGTATTAAAGTGCAGTAAAGTGATGTTTACAAAAAGAACAGTTAGAGCATGTGTTTCTATGTATTAGTATACGAACGAACTCTGTTATACAGTGCGTACCAAAAGTGTGCGCCTCTTAAAAAAATAAAAATAATCAAAAAACCAACAGACTTTCGTTACGCTTATAAAATCCCAATAATATATGTACATACGAATATATATATATATATATAATGATTGTGCACATTTTTAGAGCAGTCAGCATAATTTTGCAGTGCACTGTAGCAATAGCAGCAGAGACGACAGCACCAAAGCAAAAATGGCAACGAGCCGCTGAAAACGTACGCGCGCACTCACACATACACACACACACACACAGATAGAGGGAGAGCAATACATAAACACACAGACAGACACATTCACAACGTCCTCGTTCACTGAGGCCGCGCCGCCACTCGCTGTTAGCGTCGATGACGAATGCGTGTGAGTGAACGAAGCGCATTTGTGTTTGTGTGCGTCGTGTATATGTGCATATATATGTATGGCGTGTGTGTGTGTGTATGTGCTGGCTTTGCTAAGCGCTGCTTTCCGCCCCCCTCGTTGTCAAGCCAACAACATGGCGTTGTTTTTTTTTTCTTCTAATTCATGCTTTGGGGCTTTTGTAGTTATATTTTTTTTTGCCGTTAGCATCAAATGTGCTCTTTTTTTCAAGCAACAAACAACAACAAGAGTATTATAGTAAAAGAGTAAGCGGTAAACGGCAAGCATATTACAGTAAGTTCATCGGAATATTTACAACATTATACACATACATAAATACATGTACATATGTATGTATGTCAACATACATACATATATATATTTTTGTTCATTTTGCTGGCAACGTGGGTAAATCGAGCTGCCGTCTGTTTTGCTTTTCTTTCTCTCTCTTATATGCATGTACATAAACTACCATTTTGCCCCTGCTACGAAAACGAGGGGAAAGGAAAAGGCGAACACTTGCAAACTGCTCTGTAGTAGCAGCAGCAGAACAAGAAGAAGAAGAAGGAACAACAACAAAGCGCGTGCATACAGTCGCGTCCAGCTAAAAGTTGTCATATGCGCGCGCTGCTAAGCTACAAGCTTCCACGCACATAGTGTGTACACACTGATGACAAAGTCGACCTGCATACGAGTATGTGTGTGTGTCATATTTCTGCCATCACTTCATCGTCTTATATTCGTCTACCTAAACCTTAATGAACCTTTTTACATGTCCTGCCTGGAGGTTCGCTTCCGGTTCGTGCTCTCTGCCTTGCCCTTTCCCTTCGCCTAGTTCTTCTGTAAGGCTGCCACATTATTTTTTGTTGTGATGGCATCACTATTTTGGCATTGCACTGTAGCGCAGCAGCTGTTCTTGTCGAATATGTTTTGAAATAAATGCGATAAGATAAAAATCATATTTGAGTGCAAGCAATTTGTTGTTTATTTACAATATTAATTACAATAATTGCTAAACACAAGAGTATGCTAATATAAATATATATATATTCTCTTCATTCCGATGACTTCGATCATAAAAATTAACACTGTTTAATATAAACAATATTAACCGGCACACACGCGCCCGCTTTAATTACGCTGGATTTATATTGGATTTTATTGCCATTTTTCCATTGAAGAAAAGTTGCAGATCTCTCTCTCTCTCTCTGGGCAAGCAGGTAGTCGCGTCGGCCTTCGTGCATGCTGCACTCTGTTCTCTTTGCCGTCTGCGCCGTTGCCATTGGCTGGCCATGCAGCTGCCGAAATGGAGAGAGTGTGAGTGCGCGAGAGAGCACGCAGACAGACGGCAATTGCATTTGTGACAGCTGCTATAGTTTGTGTTGTTGTTTTGCTTTGGATTACATATTGTTTCTTGCGCTCTCTTCTTTTTTTTTTGGCTGCCCACTTCCTGTGACGACGGGCCATTCGCCTCTGTGAGAGCAACGATCAGCGAGCGTAACCTGTCTCGCTTACTCATTTGCTTAGGTGGAGAGTGGGAGAGGCGAAGGGAGCGTGGGGCTTGACCAGTTGAAAATGCAATAACATGTGCACATAAATAAAACTTCATTGTGTATACATTTGTATGTACATATCAGCTGGAATGCCGACCTTGCCACATGTTATTTCCTCTCTTCCGCAATTCGTATTGGTTTTATGTTTCTTTTTTTGTTGTTGATTACGTCTGTTAATTTAGCGATCTGTTATTTTTCATTCATTTTGTCTTTGTTGTCCTTGATTTACTGCTGCATAAACTGTTCTCTCTCTCTCTCTCTCTGTGTGTGTGTGTGTGTGTGCGTACGTGCGCTCTCCGCAGCTCTCTTATACGTTTCCTAGGCTGAGATTTGCCGTTATCAGCAGCAGTTGAGCGAGCGCACACACACACACACTCGCATTTGCATTTTGAGACACTCGATAACTGTTCAAAGCTCAATGCTATGTAGAGTTTTAACTCAGTCTAGAGGGTAGTTTAGTTTACTTATATACTGAGTACGCATATAGATATGTATATCAATATATATATATATATATATATATAATAAACTAGATGAAAACAATGAAAAAAAGATTATATTATTGTATAATTAACTTTTATGCGTATTTCCATAAATTTTGCTTACTAAATAATTAACTATTTGCGATAAGCATATGTTTACAGGGTAGTCAATCTTCTATACTGTCTCCTACATTTGGTTTGACATTGCTTTTGTCATTTTTTATTTTTTGCTTCTTTGAATTAGTTGCGATCTGTTGCTCGCTCTCGCTCTGTCTTATGAGCGAGCTGGCCTGACTTTTGCTCTCTTCGTGCATATGCGCTGTTGTCGTGTGACTTTCTTTTTTTGTTTTGATTTTTAGTCTTGTTTGCTTTCACCGTATTTTTCAGCATGATTTACATATGTAGCTACATGCTCTCTGCTGCTGCTGCTGCTTCTATCGGTACTTTGTACGTTCTGCTATTGATTCTAACTTGCAGCAGCAGCCAGCAGCCGCAACAACAGTTACAACACGCCCTTTCTACAGTGCTTGCCAATTGTTTATATACGACAATTTTCGGCTATGTATTCGCTCCGAGTTCAGCTCGCTTATATACTTGACTGTCTGTGTGTGTGTCTCTGCTTTTAAGAGCATTACACACACACACAGCGGCAGTTTGCCTATTCGTATGTTCGTTTGCAACCCCTCCCTCCCCCACTAAGCAGCCAGCTGTGCTCCCTTTTGGAACGACGTCTACGCACTTATTGTCCAGCCCAGCTGCTGGGTGGCGGAGGGGAGGTTTAGTGGTGGCTGCGTTGGCCTGTCCTCAATTTCGGCTTAACTGTGTCCACGCTCCGTGTATTTTTTTCTTTCTTCTTTCCTTTTCCAACTTTTCTTCTTTTTCTTGTGTGGAGTGGAACATGCGCCGAAGAGCCAACCCCCACTCGTTACAGTTGTTTTTTTTTTATTTTTCCATTTCCTTTGACTAAAGTTCGCCCGCTTTGAAATGCCCTGCAAAGTTTATTGGGTTAAGGACATTATTATAATAATTTTTTAGAAGCCATTGAGATAATTATAGAGATATGAAGAAGGCTCTTAGATATAAATTTAACAACAAAATTGTTATGGAAATTATATTATAATATATTAAATTATATATATACAGTTGTGTTCATGAAAATAGTAAGACAATAAAATTTAGTTATAAATATTTTGTAAATAATTTGAAACGAATATTGAGACTAACATTTTTATGATATTTTATATATATATTATAAAATTATTATTATTTTTTTATTAATTTAAATGATTTCTTTTTGTTAAGAAAAAATTTAGTTCATGAAAATAGTATTAAAATATAGTAAAATATTAATAAAAGAAATTAATAATATAAATAAAGTTAAAAGTATGTTTATCTTAATATTCGTTTCAAATCGTTTTCAAAATATTGTGTTTATTACTAAATGAACTCAACTTTATATATATGATTGACAGTAATATACGAACTATGCATTTAATATATGTATATTTCTATAAAATAAAGATGAAAGATGAAAAATGACTTTCTACAATCCAGACGAAAATGCAGCTGCCTGAAAAGCAGGTGATATTTCATCCATCCACTCATTAGCTGAGCTAGTTGGAAAATGTCAGCCTAATACCAAGAAAAACGTTTTCAGGCACCTAACTTGGCGAGATAGAAATTTTCAGAAATTGATTTATTTTATTATATTGTATTATATATATATATATATAATAATTTTTTATGATATATATTATAATATTTAGTTGAAACAATAATGAAGTTTTATTCGATTCTTTCATAAAAATTGTAGTTCAATAATGTTTAGATCTATTATAAAGTCTGTTTAAAAATTGGCTGAATCATAAATATCGAAGAGAATTTTTAACGAATTCATTTCTAGTAAATTTCTATAGATATCTCTAGATAAAGTCTTTCAATATATCAAATAAATCCTGTATTCTTCCTCTAGGTTTATCTTTAATCCTACAGTATCTTAAGACTTGTTTATGATCAAAGGACATTTGAGTTAGATCTATATCTTATTTGATATATATTATATTTGATATATTTTCGATTTAAAAGATATCTATATATATATATTTCGAAATATTCTCAACTTCTAATCGATTTGATTAATTCCTTGTAAATCTCTCTGCACAGTTTCCCAGCTCTCGAATATAATTTGCAGCTTGCTTTCCAAGTAAAACTCAGTTTGCAGCTTGTGTTCCCAGTGTTCCACCTTTCCAGATTTCCACCTTGCAAGGGCCAAGGGCCAAGGGCCAGGACCAAGGCAGAGCTAGAGAGCTAGAGAGCTTCTGAGAAGACAAAACATCTGCCCCTGAATCCAGAAAAGTCCGTCATAAAAATGGCACGCTTCTCGGTAGATCGAATGCTGATCGCTGTGATCGGGTCAAGTCGAGTGGGTGGTTGCTCTCCCTCTGCCTCTCGCACAGGTAGCGCACGCGTCTGGCACGCGCACCTTGCGCCCAATTACTGTTCCTCTTACTGCAGGTAGCTTGTCGAGCTCTCCGCCCACTGGGCATAGATCCTGGCGATCGTTTAAATAGCTTTGACTCGTCCCTGCACACTTCAGTCGAGTTTCACTCGTGTCAAGTCTAACTTGTGCCTTACAAATTGTGATTCGCTTACAAATCGTATACATAAATCGTGTGTGATATCTATATCCTTAAAAATGGATTTCAATTTTGATACTGTGACACCTTCAACGACCATGTCGTCCTTCTATAACTTTAAAATGGCAAGGTATGTCGGTGCTCTACATAGATATATGTCTCAAGTGTTGTTTTCTTCTATAAATATATAGTTTATATACATAAATATTTAAGCGCAATTTTGTTTCTTGGTTTTTCGAAATTTTTGCTATATTTTTGTTTAAAAAAATTTAGTTTAGGGTGACAACTCTACTGCAGTATTTTGGCTGATTGAGTTAATGTTTCTTATATATTTATGTAATTTAATTTTATTTACGTATCTTATTATGTCTGAAGAATATTTTTTTGTTTGTAAATATGGAAATAGCTGCGCAGGTTGACAACTCTGGCTTGACTCCATATACAGTTCGCATTTGTTAATTATGCTTAAGGTTGACAACTCTAGTTAATCTTAGTTTTACTGAAAACTAAGCAAAGCTACTTCAGTGGTTTTATTATTAATAAAAGGTGACAACTCTGTTGTAACTCTGCCTACAGATCGCCTTGATTAATTTGGAGGTGACAACTCTAGCTATTTTACTGCAATTTATGCAGAGCTAAGAGCTGTTTGTTTTTAATCTGTTAGGTGGCAACTCTGTTTGCTCACACACACACACATACAAATTGTACTGTAAATTGATGCCGTTAATTATATATATGTAATATGCCTGCCGTTTAAATGCCGCTCTTAAAGTAATAAGCATTTAATCTAGTATAAATCGCTTGCACACACATGCACACACACACACATACATTCATACACACACAAATACACACGCACACCATTAAGTAAGAGAAAACATTGCAATGCATAATGCACGTCTCTTTGATCATATGTTAATTTCCTTACCAATTTCTCACCTCTCACTTCCAACAACAACAACAACAACAACAACCTTAGTAACAACAACTACACAGCTGAGCGCGCCAACAACAGCTACAACAGCAGCCACAAAGAAGAGAGAAAGAGAGAGTAATATAAAACAGTCTACAAAGAAGAAGAAGAGACAAAGCGCCTGCCACTATATTTGATACTAACTGAATGAAAGAAAGAGAAAGAAAGAGAGAGAGAGATTAACTGTACACTGTGGCTGGAATAGGAAGGAAACGAAAAGGCTTTAAACGCAACTACTTGCGTTCCAGTCTACGACGAGAGCCTCAAAAAGCTCTCGCCAGGCAATAAAACATACAAACACACTCACTCACACACACACACATACAGACACTTATACATACATAAAGACCAAAACTCTCTCCCGCAACTCGCTCGCTTACAGACACATACACAACAGCCAAAGCAGACGAGACAATTAGAGGAAAACAAAACAAAAACTAACAGCAGCTGGCAGCTGAGAGCGCTGAGCGCCAAACGACCAAGACACACAGAGAGAGAGAGAGAGCGTAAGATATACGAAACTCTCTGATCTCGTAGATCGAGATATACGAGCGAAAGAGAGAGAGAGAGAGCGAGAGCGAGAGCGAGAACAATCTTCAAGTCTTGTACAATAGAACGACGCACTGAGAGTATTTTGCAAAAAATACTCGTGCACACACACTCTCAGGATATGTACGGCAACAATAATCCGGGTAGTAACAATAATAACGGTGGTTATCCCCCATACGGTTACAACAAGTCGAGGTAAATTTTAACTTCAGTTTCTTCATCTTCAAGCATAACGACAACAACAACTCCAACCCCAACACCAACCAAGAACCACTAAATTTCCCCAATATATATCCCAAACAACAAATTTCCCTCCACACACACACACACATACACGTACACACACGTACACAACTACAGCCAATTAACGTGCCAAAAGTTCTTTTTCTAGCGCGCACACAGAAAACGAGTTCCCACTATTTTTTTGTGTCCCAATTTTTATTATAGTTTTTTTTTTTTTTTGCTGCCTACTTTGCAGCTGATTGTAGACTTAGACAAATCCCTCCCCACCACCCGTTATTTTTTTTGCTAGGCTCAATTGATGATCTGGCAACGTCGCTGTATGCATTGGTATATATGGCCCCCTATTTATTTTCTTTCTAAACCACTATTTGTGCTGTGATTAAAAAGAAACAGACAAAAAATCGAACTTAGCCTATCAATATACTAAAATAACCCCACACATACATACACACACACACACATATGCACACATTTTCTTTATTTTTATCTACAAAAAAAAAAGAAGGAAAAACAAAGAAAAGAAAAATTGTTATTGTTTTTTCAACAACAATGGAAACTCTTGAGTGTGCTACGATAACAACAACAACAGCAACAACTGCAAGCAACAACAACAACTACAACTAGAAGTATTATTTATCTGATTTGTACTAGATTGTACAGTCTAAACAAAACATAAATTAAGCACATAGAACAGCTTAAGCTAACCTCAAAAAATAAATCTATATGTAAACTATAAAGCGTGTGTAGACTACAGCAAAAAAACAGTCTCGTACTCCTCAGGCAGCAGTTCAATAAATTTATACATAACCGACACGTAATACCCTCCCCCACCAAAAAAAATTATGATTTGTTGAGCTCATATTCTATCTAAAAACACTTTCATATTTAGAGTTTTTTTTCTTTTCTGGTCATTGCATCCGATAACCCTACTTCATCTGGGAAGCTGTTGCGCTCCATACTTTACGCTTTACGTAGCTCTTTCGTTTTGCGCTCTCTTTTTAGCATTTGCAGTTACGTTTTTACGTTAGTTCTCGTTGCGTCGTTTCATGCTCCCATTGATTTGCTCACATTTCTAGCATTTGCATAAAATACATATATAGATATAGAAAAACTATACTGACACGATTTTCTGCAGCGCTTCGCATCGCTAACGTCACGTAACGCAACATGTCACGTAACGCAACGCGTCGCGTCGCGTTCTGTTCGCCAGTGTCTTGCAACACAATTGTGATAAATAAAAAGCAATAAATATAAAGAAGAAGAAGAAGAAGAAGAAGCAATATACCCAAAAAAAAAAGAGAGAAACAATACTCAAATTAACTTAACGTAACGTAACGTAACGTAAGGCAAGCTCTTCCACTCGAACGTAACTGTAACTGCATTTAAATAAAAAAAATACCAAAGAAGAAAACCGAATACGAAAAACCAAAAGCAAAATGGAAAAACACGCCATTTCCAGTTCCAACGGGATTTGAGAGCAGATTTCGTTGTTAACGTTTTTTAGTTTAGTTTTGATTTTTTTTTTTCGACCACTGAGAGGATTAGCGTAACGGCCTAACAACGTTTTCGTGGTGCGGCCTTTGCAACCTAAACAGCCTCACGATGTACCGGTAAATGTTCTTTTTCTTTAAAGAAAAAAAAAAAAAAAAGTTAAAAAAAAATCAAAGTTTTTTTTGTAAATCTTTTTTTTACTTTATTACATCGAAAGTTATTTAATTGCCTATTTGACATTTTTCACCACTTGCTTTACGTTCTTTGCCTCACTGTAACGTCGCTCCACAAACCACCAAACCACAAAAAAGAACCGTTATTTCATTTCACTCAAAAATGCATTCCCACTCATAGCATAGGCTAAGCTTAAGTTTAAGCATAAAACTCTGTCTCTCTCTCTCTCTCTCTCTCACTGTCTCCCTTGACTGTTTTTTGCTGTAAACACACACACGCACACACGTAGCGACGCACTCGAGCCGAGTGCTTGTGTCCTTAGTTGACCTATTTTGACTGAGCCAACTAGGCCAGCAGCAGCATAATATCTTTAGGTCCTTGAGCTGCCTGATTCAACTTCCTTTTGATTGCCAAATGGGGAAAAAGTGCCAAATGCCAAAATGCATAATAAAAAGTTGTGCGCCGTTGCCGCACTTCACACTCCAAATGGCGTCATCAGATTTATTGCTGCATGCGACGACGGCGACGGCGACGGCGGCGACGTCGTTGGTCAAATGTAAACAAATATCGACTGCGTTAGCGCAAGCGAGAGAGAGCATGTGTGTGTGCGTGTGTCACGTGCTCGCGCAAATCTGTGTCAGGACCTTGACATATGCTCATAACAGTCGCAGTCGCCGTAGCAGCAGCAGCGCTGTTAAGCTTAAGTTATGTATTTGTAGCCATGTAAGTTAACAGTAAGCAGTGCAGCAGCAACAGTTGTTGTTGTTGTTGTTATAATACACACACACACACAAACACACCTACACAGACACACACACAAAGCCAGCCAGACGTAGATTTCTCCTTATATGTCCAATGCATAACAGACGACTTGCCCATATTTCCTTCTCACTCTTAAGCACTGCAGTAGCAGTAGCAAAGCTTAAATTAAAAAAAAGAAAAGAAAAAGAAAATGTATCAAAAAGCAACAACAAGAGCAGCAGCAGCAGCAGCGAACAACAATGTCAACAATCAACAATCAAGCAAACAACAATCAACAATCAACAAAACAACAATTCAACAATCAACAACAGCAACAGAAGATGTTAAGCAACAGCACAACAGCAGCGACTGTTAGACAACAGCACCACAGCAGACGATGTTATTGAACAGAGCAACAACAGCAGCTGCCAGCGTTGCCAGACGCAGGCAATGAGCAAAGTTTACAATTTTTTTTTCAAATTTTTTTTGTGTGCAAAAAATCGTTTTTTTTTTATGTTCAAAAAATTTGTTGAATAAAAAAAATGAAGGAACAAACTCTTTGACCATGACTATCACATACACACACACACACACACCTTACACATCTACCCGCATCGATTAATCGATATATGTATATATATATATATATACGAATTAATATATGTGTTTATCGATCTATTTGCCAGTTGATTTAATTGTGTAGACATGATCTCTTTCCACAGCAGCCAAACCACAGCAGCCTTAACAAGCGATCTCAACAGCAACAGCGAAAACAACGACAGATACAAACGCTTCGATTGTATTTAGTGTGGTTGCTTTTCGCGCCACTTCATTATTTTTACCATTATTATTATAATTATTATTATTGTTTGAAACAAAGAATATATAAATATATATATACACATACACATACATATATATAAAAGAAAACTGGTGTGATAATTCTCTGTGAAGTACCCAAACAACAAAATGTTCCTTAAACGAAGACGCCGTCAACGCCTGTAAGTAAAGACTCGACCTATTTACCTTACCCTTAAAAAACACACACGAAAACTAAATACAAAAATACAAAAAAAAATTATATTAAATTAATTTAAAGTAAATCTCATGCATTGCTAAGTTGAACTAGAAACTAAAGAAAAATAGCAAAAAAAAAAAATACACTGCAATCAATTTCCATCATTCAACAACAACTGTCCACGTGGGAAGTCCTCAATTTTTATTTTTTTTATAATTTTTTTTCGAGTGCAGCAACAAATTATCCCAGCTTTTTTTTTCAAGTGCAGCTTTTTTTTTTTATTATTTTCAAGTGCTTAACAGAAATTTGTGTCCGCAGGGTATTTTTTTCAGTGCAGCTGAAATAATTTTTTTTAAGTGTAAAAAAAAAATTACGTCCGCAGGCTATTTTTTTCAGTGTAACTAAATATTTTGGTCCGCATTGTCTAAAAAGGGGTTTCCATTTTTTTCAGTGTACAAAATACAAGTATTTTTTTTTCTAAATTTTTTTAAGTGCATCAAAACAATGAAATGTGTCCGCATTTTTTTTCCAGTGTAAAACAAAAAATCAAAAAATTATGGTGTATTTTTTTTCCATTTTTTTAAGTGCAAATATAAAGAGAAAAAGATAAACAAAAATTTTTTTTCAAGTGCAAACTATTTTTTTCAGGTGTCAAATTACAAAATTTAAATGAAAAAAAAAATTTAAAATAAAATTTTTCAATTCAAGAACATATTTTTTTTGCTAGCGTTTGCATTGCGCAGAGTTAGAACCAACAAAATTTTGGATTGCTAACTCTGCTGCCTTTCTATTCAGATAGCAAATAGCAATATTTGCTTTCTCTCTCTATATTGAGCGCCCGAAAGGCTGCTACAAATTAAGAAAATGTCCCATATTTGTTATTGATATCTAAAAATCGATTAAGTCTAGCTATAAATATTATAGCAAAGCAATGTGTGTAAGCTCTTGGCATTAACAGAGCAGTTAACAGTATCTTATGTGCGGCTCTGTTAAGGCTAACAGCTGCACGCATTGAGTTGCTTATTAGGTCTAAATGAATTATGTTAAGTCACTTTAAGTTAGTTTTTTAAGCCAATTCATTCATACATCAAAAAGCATTTCACATATTTCGAAAACCAAAAACCAAATTGCGCCTTAAATCTGTTTTAATTTGATAATCTTTTTTTTTTCATTAATAATAATAAATAAAAAAAAAAAAAAAACTAAAATAATTATAAATATTTTGTATGCTAATATCGTAATATTTTCTTCTCTTCAATCCATCAATCATGAAACAGCGGTGGACGTGTATTTGGCATGTCTCATTCACTGCCATCGGGAATGGTACGTATTTGTTTAGATTTTTTGCTTCTTCTTTTCTTATAGTAAAATAAATTTTTATATTTTATTTTGAACATAAAGTTCGAGATCAATCAAACTCAAATTTCATTGCATGAGCAATAAAAGAAAAAAAAATATTTAAAGAAAAAATAATAATAAATAAAAAGAAAAACAATTTGCAATTTGCATTGATAATTGAATTTTTGTTGGTTTTCGTTTTTGTATGTTTATGCAAAATATATTTAAAAACTTATTCTAGTTGAATGTTATTGAGTTTGTCTCATTGAACGCTCCTGGGGCACACACGCTTTTAATCAGAATTAAAAAAAAAAATAATAATTAAAAAAAAAATTACAGTTTTTGTGGATGCTCTCAAAATATAGTTATATATTTATACGAATATTTTCACTTAAAGAAAACGTAAAATAATCAAACTAAATAAATAAAACTTTAAATTTGATAATTTGATATTTGCATTTTGGTCAGCAAAACAAAATACAAAACTTAAAAAACAAAAAGTCACAACAACAACAAGAACAACAACAGAATCAAACTGAAACAGCAACAACAATAACAGCCACACAACAGTAACAACAACAACAGTCACACAACAGCTGCAGTAGCTGCTAATTATATATCAATAACAGCCTTGCGCTGTTAGTAACATTTCAATAACGGCCTTGCGCTGTTAACTTAGCCTACAACACACGCTACCCTTGCCCATTCTCTCAAACACGCTCTGTGCTGTTGCAGCCAATCAAATTCCAATGATGCACACACATACACACATACACTTAAATATCTCACACACACACACAGACACATATACAGCTATTCATATTCTTTGAGAATTGCCTTTTTTTTCTCTTTATGCTTTATGCTCACAATTTGCAATACCGTTTGCCCTAAAACAAAAGAAACAAATGCCACACGGAATGCCGTTAACTACAGTTCTACACAAAAAAAACACACACACACACACACACACACACACTCACACACACTCACACACACACACCCAAACTCACACACACATACACATAAACATAAACAAACTTGAACATAAAAGCAGCAGAAGCTGTAAGAGCTGAGCGCTGTTAAAATTTAACATGCGTCTGTTAAATAGCAACTGTTAAGTACGCACGTTACATTTTGAGCATTTTCAACATTTTCTATTCATGCAAAACTTTAATTTTTCCTGCAACTTAATTAAGCTTTAAAATAAAATAAACAAATTTGTAGACAACTTTTGTGTGTTGTTGTTGATGCTGCTGAAAGAGAAACAGAGAGAAAGAGTGAGACAAAGCGAAAGTATGTATATCGATAACAGCGATAAATGTCAATATCTCAACCCACAAATACCCACAAACTGAAAGATACAGTGTACAGCGTTTTATGAGGCCTGCTCTCAACATTAGAATATCTTTGTATGGTTAATTTGATTACAGTCACGTTATGCGTTCTCACCACAGGACACAGAATTTACATTTCCAAGTTCCTCGTCGCGTCGCGGTTACAACGATTTCCCTGGGGGAAATGGCGGCAGCGCCAATTCCCTCGGCGGCAACATCTGCAACATGCCAATGGCCAGCAACAATTCGCTGAACAATCTGTGCGGCCTATCGATCGGCAGCGGCGGCAGCGATGATCTGATGAACGATCAGCGCACAAGCAACACCAATTTGATAGTCAACTATTTGCCGCAGGATATGACTGATCGCGAGCTGTATGCCCTATTTAGAGCCATTGGACCCATCAACACGTGCAGAATCATGAGAGACTATAAGGTGAGTTAACAAGTTTTAAGTCGATTACATATTTAAGCTTGGTCAGAGCTTTGTCTAAGTCCAGTAAAGCTTTGCCAGACTTAAGCTTTTGGTTTAACTTATGAAACTGATTTCAGTAAAGTTTTAATGAAACTTAAGCTTTAAGTTCAGCTTGATCAACTTTCAGTTGTATTTGCTGCTGCATCAGCTTTAAGTGAAGCTTTAAGCTTTAATTTAGTTTAGCTTTTTGCGCTTTCAATCTAAAATAGTCCAAGTAACTGAAGCTTTATTAGCTTCAAGTAGACCAATGAATATAACTAATAATTATATGTAACTATATATTGTTTACAATATTAATATATTTCATTCCAATTCCTTTAGACTGGCTACAGTTTTGGTTATGCTTTCGTGGACTTCACATCGGAAATGGACTCGCAGCGTGCTATTAAAGTGCTCAATGGGATCACAGTGCGCAATAAGCGGCTCAAGGTAAATATATATATATATAGAAATAACTAAAAACAACTAGAGCTAGAAATGCTAGTTCAATTTTATGAACTAGTTCAATTGCTTCAAAATTGAAGTTTGTAAACTAAACTTTATACATATGGTATGCAGCTAATGAATGTAGTGAACTGATCACTAAAAAGTGAACTAGTTCATTTACTTATTGGTTCAGCTTACGAATAAGTGAACTAGTTGAAATGAACTACCCGAAACACTAAAATCTTCTCAACTGACCCTCGCCATAATCTCACTCAGTATATATATATAACTTACGTTATCTTTCTTGCCTTCTACAGGTTTCATATGCGCGTCCTGGTGGTGAATCGATCAAGGATACAAATCTGTATGTGACCAATCTGCCGCGCACGATAACCGACGATCAGCTGGACACGATCTTTGGCAAATACGGTTCCATAGTGCAAAAGAATATATTGCGCGATAAGCTAACTGGGCGGCCAAGGGGCGTGGCGTTTGTACGGTAAGTAGCAATCAAGAAATGAGTCCATGTCAATCGATAACAATCGATAACAACAATAATGTCTATCGCATTCATTAACACTTTGCATTCTAATCATGTTTTTTGTTTTTTGTTTTTTTCTTCATCTTCTTTCACATTTGTCTTTTGTGTGTATATCGAAATCGATATCGATAACTGCGACATATATATATTTATACATATATATATATATATGAATATATATAGCTATAATAAACGCGAGGAGGCACAGGAGGCTATCTCGGCGCTGAACAATGTTATACCAGAGGGCGGCTCGCAGCCACTGTCCGTGCGCCTGGCCGAGGAGCATGGCAAGGCAAAGGCGGCGCATTTCATGTCACAGATGGGAATGGGACCGCCGCAGGCGCCGCCACCGCCACCACCACCGCCGCCGCACATGGCGGCCGGCTTCAATAATATGGTTCACAGAGGTAGATCATTAAAAACACAACAGCGCTTCCAAAAAACGCATCCATACTTTGATGCACAAAAGTTTATCTAAAACAAAACTGATCAAAACACCAAAACAAAGCAAAGAAATGAAATGAAATGAAAATTTCAACAACATCAAATGAAAATGCCCAAACAACAGACCAGTTTATACATACAAAAAGAGAAATCTTATGTATACGTATATATATATATATATATAATAGAAATATATATATATATATATGTATATAAATAGTTTTTTTTTTTATATTTTGACAAACAAACAACTACCACAACCAACCAATCAACCAACTCTAACCACGCCCCAAGGAGAAACACAAAAAAAAAAAAAACAAAAAATTAAAAAAAAAATCAACAACCACTTTAAGCATACTTAATTATAAATATAAATAATTTTTTAGTTCTTTTTTTATTAGCAACGTATTTTCTATATAATAACAAACAAAATTTCTTGTTGCAATTTTTTTTTGTTTTTTTTTTTTCAATCTGATTTCCATGTAAATGACAGATAAAAAGAGAAAAGAAATGTTCGTTATATATATTATAATAATATATATATTACTATATATATATATATATATACAATTAATTAATCTATAATCTATATGGTCAAGATACAAACAAATTGAATTGTATATTTGAACAATAATTTTTTTTTTCAAAAAACGAAAAAAAAACTACAAAAAAAAACCCACAAATAATATTTAAAAAAACTAAAAAAAAACTAATGCGTATTTTTAACTTAAAATTAACTTTAGATAATACTAACGAAAAACAAAAAACTGGAGAAACAAAAAAAAAAAAAAAACAAGCAGGCAATTTTTTTTTAAAGCTGAAACAAAACTAAAAAAATTTTTTTTTTTAATTTGTTTAGCTTTTCCACAAAAAGAGTTTTAGTGCAGCCAAAAAAAAAAACAACTCAATAGACACACACACACACACCCACACACACACATACACACACTCGTACACAATCACACACATATAAATATAAATAAAAAAAAGCAAAATAATATTAAAAACTAAATTGATCTGAAACACGAGCAGAGAAACGTAAAAACCGAACCCAAGTGCCGTAGAAATTGTTCTTCTAATCCTTAAACAACGATCAACTCATGCATAACAGTAAATGAAACAAAAGAAAAAACAACAAAATAGAGGTATCGATAACAATCGTTCGATAACAATATAGATTGCAGTTACATTTTTTAGCACTGTTTTTGCGCTGCATTTAGGCTTAGAGCGAAATATGAAATATATATATATATATATCAACATTTTTTTTTATACATATACACATACATATATACCAATCTATATATATATATATATATATATATATACTTAAAGAAAATGTGCTAAAAGAAAACAAACTTTTTTTTCGAGTGTATGTGTGCAAAAAATGGAATAAAAAACGGACTGAGCTGCATATAAAATAAAATAAGACAAACAAAAAAATATCCCACGGCAAATAACTAAAAAATAAAATATAAAAAATAAAAAAAAAATTATAAAAAAATAAAAAAAAAATTATAAAAAAATAAAAAAAAAACTAAAAAAATATAAAATTAAACGTGAAATAAATTTTTTTTTTTTTTTTTTTTTTTTTGTTGTGGCATAGAATAAAACATACAAAAAAAAATAAAATAAATTAAAATCAAAAGAACTGAACTTAAAAAGGAACTGAAAATTTATAAAAAATATAATAAAATTACAAATTTAATGCACATAAAAAATTAAAAATAAAAAAAAAAAAACAAAAACGTTGCCCTGTTTGTTACATTGAACCATTCTACAACAACAACAACAACAACAATTATAACACAATCGCATCATATTTATGATTTAAACAAACAACAACAAATTATTCTCATAAATATATATATATAAAAACAAGTAAAGTAAATTTATATATACATATATATATACCATATAACATATATTTGACTATATATAAACGTATCTATATCTGACAAAAATAGAGTTAAATTTTAAATTATTTAGTTTGTAGTGCGTTACAACAACAACAACAACAACAACAAGAACAACAACCACAGCAACAACAGCAACAACACATCAAGCAACGCCGATCGACAGAAGCGAGAAAGCATATATAATCACATAAATATATATATAAATATATATATATATATATATTTGCCTATATATATATGTATATATATATATATACCTATGTATATATAAAAAAAAAAGAAAAGCGAAACAAAAAAAAAATAAAAAAGCAAACGCTAAAACAAAAAAAGAAAACAAATTTTTTTTATTTTTTTTTTGTTGCTGTTCAGCAAACGAAAAAGCCAAAGAAGAAACGCAAAAGCAAATGCAAATGCAAAGATTTTTTTTTCCCCCAACAGAACAACGGTAAACATGTGCGTGTGTGTGCCTGTTCTGTGTGTATCTGTGTGCGTGCGTGTGTGCTTGTGCTTGTGTGTGTGCGCCTCTGTTCTTTTTTTTTTTGTTTTTTTTTTGTTCCTTTGCCCGTTGACACGTGCGTGTTTGCCGCAAATGAGCGCCAGGGGGCGCGCGCAGCAGGTCTTTTGTTCACAGCTCAAATGAGAGAGAGAGAGACAGACAGAGAGAGAGAGAGAGTGAGAGAGAGAGACAGAGACAGAGACTGTTTGACATGTTAAGAAAGAGGCGAAGCGTGTGGCGCATGGTAAGTATGCGCGCACTTACGTAGCCGATAACGGGGTGCGCTTACTTGAACGCGTCATGTTATCGATCGAGACGCCATGTTATCGATCATCAATTTTTTGTATTTTTTTTCATGTGTGCAAAAAAGCAACAAAGCTTCATAAATTTTTTTTTTTACAATTTTTTTAAAGAAAAAAAAAAAAAGAAAGTGTAATTTTTTTTTTTTTTCATTCAAACGAATTAAAGTAAAGCTGCCCCCTTATCGGTTCCGGTGCCAACAAACCGTTTCATAACTCTGACTATGAAACGCCTAAAACAATAAACAAAAACTAAAAAACAAAATGAAATAACAAAATAAAAACTATATATATGTTGTTATTTTTTTTCATATTTTTTTTGCAAGTGTCTCATGCATAAAATAATCATACCTTTAAAAAAAAAAAAAAAAAAAAACAATGTTCTGTTTTTTTTTTTTTTTTGTTTTTTCTTAAGTGATAAAAGTGTGTGGCGGAGGAGGAGGAGGCGGGACTCTATTCTATCAAAAAAAAAAAAAAAATACTAAATATGTATATGTAATTTTTTTCTATATTTTTTTTATAGTGCTAATAATGCATCTTCTAAGCGTTGCAAATATATATATGTATATACATTTTCCTATATTTTTTTTCCAACTTTTTTTTTGTTGTGCCTGCTGTTTTAAGTGTTCCAAAAAAAAAAAAAGAGAAAGAAAAATGAAAAACTTCTGGAAAATCTGTTTGACAAATGTTCATTAACTCATGTTAACTATGCAGCTTCTAGCTAATTTTTTTTTTTTTTTTTACGAGGCGACAAAATTTAGGCAGCAAGAAATTTTTTTTTAACTTGACAATTTTTTTTTTTTTAAATATAAAATAGAAATAATTTTTTTTTTTAATTTGCAATTTTTTTTTTCGTGTTTCTCATGTTTTTCAATTTATGTTTTTTTTTTTTCATTTCTATTTCTTCTTTGTTGTTGTTTGATCAGTTTAATTAAGTCATTTTTCTTTATGTATTTTATTTTATTTGATAAATTTGATATATTTTTGCGCTTAGTTTAGTTTTTATATTAGCAAATGATAATCGAGCATTTATTTAGTTTATTTTTATCAATTTAGTATTTCTTGTAGTTTTGTTATATATCTACATATATATATATATATATATTTATATTACATACACACATATGTGTCCCAATTTATTGCTGTTGCACTAACCAGGCGTGTTCATGCCATTTAGTATCAAGAAAAAAAAAAAACAAAAAAAAAAACTAACCTATCCAGAATATTTTTTCTCTTTCTGCCATTTCTCATTGACTCTTCAACCTGCCTTTGATTTTTCTTTATTCAAAAAAAAAAAATGAGTTAAAAAAAAATATGAAAAGAAAAACCAAACTATGTACATACATATTTATATATATATATATATATATACATATTCGTGTATATATATATATATCTATAAATATATATGTGTAAAATATAATATATATAAACAAAAAAAAAAAAAACAAATAATATTTAAAAAAAAAAAAAAAAAAATATAATAAGAAAATCAGCTGGCGCCAACCACAACAGCAAAATGCAAGTTGTACAAATTTGTTTATTTTTTTTTTCATTTTTTTTTTATAGACGGAGCTATGGAAAAATTACGCTCATTATTCGATGCTATTTGCGATGCTATCTTTGGTCTCGATAGTAATTATTCCTTTTTATATTCTCTATTATGCCTAATGATAATCGTAATCATAAAATTGAACTTAATTCTAAACTTTTTTTTTTTTTTTTTTTTGAGAGCACATAAGAAGAATCGAGTCTAAATATATAATTTAAGTAGTCTAGCGACACACCACAAGCCATAAAACAACATACAAACATACATATACATACATACAGTTAGACAGACATTTACCTAAAACTGACATCCAAAAACTGAGCCCAAGAAGCGTTGTGAGAAGTTGCATTTCTCTTAGTTCGCTTCTCGCTTGGCTAGCTTAGCTTTTAGTTTGTAAGTGAAGCGAGAAGCGATAAGCCTTAAACAATGAATACGTAACTATATGTAAAACTATGCTTACCCGCTTCTCTCTTGGCTTGCAAGAAGTTTTGTTTGCACGCTTTTCGCTTGGCAAGTTCCTAAGGCTAAGTAAGAAACTTTAAAGAAGCAACTTGATATAGTTGTGGCTTATCACGCTTCTCGTTTGGCTAGTACAATTAAGTAAGAGCGAGGTGAGAAGCTTTAAAGAAATATAAATCGAATTGTTATAAATTAACTTTACTTATTTGCTTCTCGTTTAGCTGCAAAGCGAGAAGCTTTAAAGAAGCAACAAGAGTTGAACAACTTTAACTTTTCTCAATGCTGATCGCGTTCAATTTGGAATCAGTTCTACACACACACACACATACATACACACACTCTTACATCGGACATAATCGGATATTTAACTATATATATATATACATATAAACATATGCATATATCTATATTTATATTCTTTTTACTATATCAAAGCGAGTTTCAAATTTTCGCCTCATGCTGCAAATTTGTCGAACAAAAAAAAAAAAAAGAAAAAAATTGAAATCTAAGAAAATCTGTTCAAAGCGTGCCATGTTTTTATGCATTCTTCTATTTGGTTTATCATCCCATCAATCTCTACTAGAACTATAAACAAACATGATTCGTATAATTCGTGATTATTTGACTCTCTCTCTCAAAAAAAAAAAAAAAAAATTTGATATATTTCAAATTGAAAAAGAAATTGTAGAGCGTTATTTGAAAAAGTTCCAAATTGCATAAAGGCAACCTATAAATATAATAATAATAATAAAATCGATATATTTATATTTATATATATATATGTGAGATATATATATATATATATATGTATATATATATATATATATATATATATGTATATATATATATATATATATATATATATATATATATATATATATATATATTATCAAAATAAAACATTTTTAAAGCAATGCGCAAAGAATCTAAAAAGAAACATTCTCTACGTACATCTAATAAATAATATAGCTAATCAAAGTTTTTTTGCTTGCGCTTTAAAATCCCAACAAGAAAAATCTAATCAAATCGTTTCAGTTCAAAGATATATATATCTATATATATATATATATCTGTGTTTTTTGGACATTTTTGTAAAAAACTTTAAACCTTAACGTTTCCTAAATCCCAGTTCCTACAATTTGCACATCTGCTTAGCTATATACAGATATAGATCTATATAAATCTTGCTATATATATATATATATATATATATATATATATATATATATATATATATATATATATATATATATATATATATATATATATATATATATATATATATATATTATCTATATCTATATCTATATCTATATCTATATAGCATTTGACTCAACTTTTGATTTAGTTTGATCTTATAAGCAGTTGTGCCCTTTGCTCTAGAATTGTAATCCATCAAACACATAAGACAAGAAAAGTTCTCAATCATAAATCGCGTATTGTATTTATCATATATAGCTGATAGACATATATATATATATATATATATATATACATATATATAAATACAATATATATATATATATATCCCTGTCTCTACATACATATATTAATGTTTATCTGAATTGTGTTTTTGCTTGCCAAGTTCTCTTTACAAATTAATTTTTGTACACGTTCTCATTCACATAGAAATTCCATCCATTGCCTAATTTTTGTGTCAGAATATATATATACATTTTTTTTTTTTTAGTTTTAACACAAATTAAAAAAAAAAAAATTAAAAAAAATACACAAAACAAAAGACAACAAAACATGGCACGTTCAATGAATGAATCAAAGTTATAAATCGATAAATTTTGTTTTTTTTTTTTGGCAACAATCAAGAAATAATCGATAAATCTCTCGTCAAGAATTTCTTACGTCGTGTTAATTAAAAAAGAACTTAAAAACTAAAACTCGCTAAAATTAAAAAAAAAAAAAATCTTAAAAAAGAAGTAACTAAATCTAATACCAAAAAAAAAAACAAGTAAACGCAACAAAAATCCAAAAATACAAAAATAAACAAAACAAAAAACACACAAAAACTAAAAATAACAAAAAAAAAAGAAAAGAAAAATAGGCCTTAGCTTAGTTTTTAAAATAAAAACCAAGAATTAAGTTATTTAAGTTAGGGTTTTTTATCTAGCGGCACTCAAAAAGTTAAATTAAATTTAAATTAAAATAAAACTAAATTCTTAGCTTAATTTTAAAATTAAAATTTAGTCGAATGCAACTTTTTCAAATAGCCGCTTAAATATGTAATTTCTATAACAAAAAAAAAAACATTTACTAATATCAAAATTTTCTCTTTTTTTTTATTTTTTTATTTTATTAAAAAAAAAAAAAAAAAAAACAAATTATAAAACAATTTAGGCGACAACTTTGCCGATTTGCTTGATGGACTGTACCGCAGGAAGTACCATTATCCCTATTTATAATTGACGCCGCAGCAGCAGCAGCAACTGCAACTCTATCAGCAGGCGTGCGGCTTCAACAACAACAGCAACAACAACAGCAACAACAACAGCAGCAACAACAACAGCAACAACAACAGCAGCAACACCAATGGCAACAATAGCAACCACAATCCCAGCAACATGTTACAGTATCATTCACATTACCAGCAGCAACAGCAACAGCAACAGCAACAGCAACAGCAACAGCAACAGCAACAGCAACAACAACAACAACAACAGCAACAGCAACAATTGTCGCCACATAGCCCGCACAGCAGCAACAATGTTGCTCAACACGGTAGCAATCACTATCAATACAACAACAGCAACAATATGCCACGCCCGCAGCATAACTACAGCAATTACAACCAGCAACAGCAACATTTGTCACGCAGCAGCAGCAGCAGCAACAGCAGCATCAATGGCTTAAGCCTCAGTCCGCACGGCAGCAGCATGTTTCAATACAGCAATCAACAACAGCCGCACAGCAGCAACAGTCTAAGCTATAGTCCGCATAGCAACAACAGCAACAGCAACAGCAACAACAATAGCTTGGGCTTTAGTCCGCACAGCAGCAACAGCAACATCAACAGCAACATCAACAGCAACATCAACAATGGCTTAAGTCAATTCCATAGTTTGAGCTTGAGTCCGCACAGCAACAGCAGCAACAGTCATCTGCAACAGCAACAGCAACAGCAGAGCAACAGCAATCGTATGCTGGTACCACAGCAACAATTGTTGCACGACTACAGCTATAACATGGAGCAACAGCAACAGAAGCTGCAAAAGCTGCTCAACAGCAACACATTTTCAACAACTGCAACAGCGACATCAACAGCTGCTGCTGCTGCTTCTGCCACTGCGACTGTTACAACAGCAACAGCAACAACTGCAACATCAACGGCAACAGCAACAATTGCTAATAGCGGCTATCTGTGGCGCACATAACCTCAAATACACACACAAAAAAATAATTAAAAAAAAAAAAAATAATGAAAGAAAATAGAAGAAAAACAATATATATATATATATATATACATATAAATATATATATATATATAAAGTAGATCATCCATCTATATATATATATATATATATATATATATATATATATATATATATATATGTTCTCAACATTAAGCTTAAACTTTAAATTAATGAATTTTTTCAGAACATTTTTGTTTTTTTTTTCTTTTTGTGTTTATGCTTAAATGTTCCTCATTTACTTTATGTTGTAATTTTTTTTTTTATTTTTGTGCTTTTTTTCGGAGGATTTTTTTTTTCATTTTATGTAAAATGTATATTAATATATACAATATATATATATATATATATATCTATACTATATTATATAATTAAATATAGAGAAATGAAAGTTTTTTTTTGTGCTTAACATAAGGCAAAACAATGAATATATATATATATATATATCCACATATATAACTATACCGTTAGGCGCGTGAAGGCAAATAAGTTCTAATTTTTTTTTTCTGTTTCTGTGTCCCTGAAGGAAAAACTGACTTATATATACGAGTACCGGATTATGTATATGTATATTTATATAGCTGAAGATCTGTTTACTATATATATCTTTATTTTTTTTTTTCATAATTTATAAATGAATTTTTTTTTTATTATTATTATTATTATAATATAATATACACATATATATAGTTATATGAAATGTTAGCATGCTCAAGTTCAGGCTGTTCTTACCAACTATATATATACGATGAAATGTGAGAGAGGAAGAGAGAGAGAGAGAGGGAGTGGCAGGTAGAGTGAGTGAGAGAGAGAGAGAGAGCGGAAGGGCAGCTTATTGATGGGCTGGGCAGTTGCTATATATATATATATATATATATATATATCTTTTATGATATATATATATATATATATATATATATATATATATATATATAACTGCCCTCGTCGGCTCAACAACAAAAATGTTCATCAGACAAAATTACAAAGAAAAAATATAAGAGAAAAAACTGAACTAATTTTTTTTTTCATAGTTTGTAACAAGAATTTTTTTCATAATTATAAAGATATTTTTTTTTTGAAACACATTTTTTTTTTGTATGCGTTTAAACAACTTGAGCATGTTACATACACACACACACACACACACACACACACACACACTCACACACACACAAGTACTGACAAAAATTAATTAAAAAAAAAAACAAAAACCTTAAATGAAACGAAAAGCACGTGATAAATGCCTGACAAAAAAGTAAGATGAAAGCAAATACGAAAAGCAAGAAAAGCGTTAAACAAATGTTCAAAAAGAAAATTAAGAAAAAAGCACGAAAAATTTCTTGATGCTAATGGGGCGTGGCTTTGGGCAAATAAGAAAATTGTCGAACCATTCTCTATTTATATTTGATTTTAATTTTTATTTTATTTAAATTCTTTTTTTTTTTAAGTTTGTATTTTGTTTTTAATTTTATCTATATATCTTTTATGAAGACAATTCGCCACGCCCCCCCCCCCCCCCACATTATGCAAATGAAGCATGAATTAAGTAAAAATAAATTTCATTTAAATAACATATATATAAAATATCGATTGGATATTGATATTGATATGAGATGATCCTCTATGTATACTTTTTTTTTTTGGTTTTTAACAAAAAATGTGAACAATTTTACTTTGTCAACAAAATTTCTGAAATACATACATATATAAACATCTATATATATATAAAAAAAAAATAAACAAAAAAAGAAAAATTTTAAAAATTTCATTTTTTTCCTATATATTTTAATTTTGGATCAATGAAAATAAACAATTTGCAACAACTTCAATTTTAATTTGTTTTATTTTGCTCCAAAAATTTTGTTTTATTTTTTTTAAATTTATTTTTCAACAGAACATACATCTTAAATTTAAGTATACCTAATAGATAAAACAAGCAAAAAAAAAAAAAACCAAAAATGAATAAAAATTGTTAAATAGCGTACAATTAATCATTTTTGCATACAGCTTGGTTGTGCTGAGTACTAAAAGTTCTAGAAAAAGAAAACAAAAAAAATAAATAAGCAGCAACAAGACGATACGAAATAACTAAAAGAAATCGAAATGCAAACATATATACAAATGCAAATTTTTTTTTTTTTATATATATAATAAATAATCTAAATCATAAAATAAAAATAAAAGAGTTACGCTAGGTGGCCGCGAGAAGCGTAGGGAGAAGCAAACAAAGCAGGACAAAATGCTGAGGCAAGAGAGAAGAAACTTGACTCGTAAATAGATAAGTAAAGCGATAGCAAAGAGATAAGTAAAATGAATGAAAATGCCAGGCCATAAGACTTAAACATATATAAGAAGCTTTAAACAAACAAGCAAAGCAATAAAATAAGTAAAAACAAAAAGAAAATAATTAACAAAACATACACGAAGCGAGAAGCGAAGTGAGAAGTTGAGCGAAAACAGACTAACTAAATGGAAAATGCAACACAAAGACAAGCAGCAGAGAGACGGTAGCAGAGAGAAGCACAAGAGAGAAGTTCTTGCTCCTTTCTTTGCTTTTCATTTTATTTTTATTTTTATTTTTGTTTTGTTTTCGAATTTGTAAAGCTTCTCTGAAACGCTTCGCGCGGCACTCAGACCTAAGCACATATGGCACATACATACATAGCGAAAGCACACACACAAACAGACAGGACATTCGATAACAGTCGATATAGTTACAAAATGAATACTCAACCAATTGTAGCCTTAGCTTGTAATCGAATATCGGATTAATCAACTTAGCACTTAGCGTCTCTCGTCTCGTAAATAGTATTTAGTCAAAGCGTAAAGCAAATTTTTTTCCTTGTCCAATAAACGATTAGCGATTAACGATAAACGATTAATCGATAGCCTAAAGACGTCTCATCAATTGTTCAAGTTAGAAGTTAAAAAAAAAAAAGAAGAAAAGCAAAAACAAAAACAAAAACAAAAACAAAAACAAAAAAAAAAACGTATTCAACAAAATTCTTTTATAAAGAAATTTAACATAAAAAAAATGTGTGTTTTTTTTTAAGAAATATGTTTTTTTTGAGCATGTGCAAAAATCGTATATACCTATATACATATATATACATATACATTTTTTTTTTCGTAGAGCTGATATTTTTTTTTCACATACTATATTTTATACGATAAATGGAAAAACATATTTTTTTTTTGTTATTATACATAAGCAGCCAAGCTAATTTTGTTGTATATGTTTTTTTTTTTGTGTGAAAAAATCAAAGCGCAATTAATATTAAAAAAAAGAAAATAAATATTATATATAAGTATTTGAGCAAAACATTTAAAGGGAACCTCACAACAACTAATTACATACATTTTAAATGTTGTTCAAGGAAAGTATATATACAAACACACATTTTTTTATATATATATATATATATATCAAAGTAAATGTTTAGTGTTAAAACAAAAAACAAAAACAAAAAAATGGAATCTTTTTATAATGCATAACAAATCGAAAAACGCATACAAAAACAATTTTTTTTTTTGAGTTTAGCATAAGTAAAAAAAAAAAACCAAAACACATTTTTTTTATATATACTAAAAAAAAGAAATATTAAAAAAAAAATTAAAAACAATAAGAATGAAGTGAAATACCAAATATATATATATATATATATACATTAACGAATCGAACCTCAAAACTGATTAGAAAAAAAAATAGTTTCTTACGTAAAAACTTAATAAAAAAAAAAAACAAAAAACAAACAAGAATGCATTGAACCAGGTTAACAAAATAAATTTTTTTTTTTTTTTATCAATGTCGTGCATAGCAAATTAAATAAAGCAGATCGAAGAATGAGCGACTTATGGTATTATATATATATAAAAAACAAAAATAAAACTGAAATCGAAATGGAAAATTAGAAAAAATAATAGATAATAAACCGAATTGTTCTTCAATTTCTTTTCGTCAACTCTATATAGATTATTCATTTCGAATTTCTATTTAATGGCAAAGGCCAAACGTTCCATCTTATATAGAAATCGTACCGAAAACAATTTTTTTTATATATACATACATAGGAACATTACTTATATACGCATATATATCTAAATAATAAGTACATATATAGTACATATAAAGCAAACTATATACTAACGTATTTTTTTTTTTTTGGCTTAGAAATCGTAGTGCATGTGAAACGTAATTAAAAAAGTAAAAAAAAAAAAACAAAAAAAAAAAACAAAATGAATATTAAAATTAAATAAAGTTAATGAAGAACCCGTCAAACTGCTGTCAAATGTTTGAGTGTGGAACGTGAACTGCCCTTTGAAAGATTTTTAAATACGATAAACAACAAGAACAACAACAACAACAACAACAACAACATAATAAAGACAACAACAAATACACAAGTCAACTGCATAAGCAATATATATAAACTGCATAAATAAAGGAACAAAACAATTTAAAAAAATGTATCCACTGAACGAAAATCGATAAAAAAAAATTATATATGTAACTATATACCAATACGTATACAAATGTTAAGTGAGAACAAAATATAAAATTAAACGCGCGCATTTTTTTAAACGAAATCCGAATTAAAAGAAGAAAAATAAAACAGATACGATACGATAATCTATACTACACACACACACTCATATATAAATACATAAACTTGTAACGTTCGTAGTTCATATATATGAAAGTGAAAAGAACAACTTGAATTTTAATTCGTTTATACAAATATATATACATATATATACATATATATATTATATATTATATAATATATAATATATATATATTATATAATATATGAACAGCAGCAGCTAATTGTTGTACTAAGACGTCACATTAAAAAACCAAGATAAGAACAAATAAACGAAAATATTTAAAATTCAAAGGGAAACGAGTTTTTTTTAATACGGCAGACAAAAGCAGATTGATATATCCGTCTATTGGCATTCGAATTCATTTGGGCGCGCTTGTTATGTTGTTATTGCTGCCGAAAGCTAATTGATATGCAAGTTTGTATGCGCGTGTAGCAGACAAAGTCTTTTTGCTACAAAATATGTAAAACTTTCATTTTGGCGCGCATTTGAATTTGAATTCGTTTATGTAACTGTGCAGCTACTCACTTCACAAGAAATCTATACTGTATATATATATATTTAATTTAATGGCGTGTGCACTAACACAATTATAGTGCATTACATCACTATTGCAATGTGTTGACAATCGCCTTCGAGAGGTTCTTATGCATTGCTTCCAGCAAGTGGAAGGTGCTCTTCATATAGTGATTCTTAGCTGTAGAGTACTTAGAGGTTATACATACGTGCGTATATACTCTATATGTGTATAAAGTGTATATTATATTTTGAGTATATCCAAATAAAAGTTCTGCCCATTCACATTCGCATCATTAAAAGATTTTTGTCCAACTGTAGCAAAGCGTACGATTGACTTCACTGCCACGCCCCCATCATTAGGTGACATTCACCGTCTGATAGTCAATTGACTAGCTGGTAGACGGCACACGTTTTTCAATCACATTCAATTAGAATTGTTTGTGTAGTTCTTGTCATTAAAGTTGTTATTGTTTTTAGCTGCTGTGCAGTGTTTTCTTTTTGTTTTTCTTATCTGGCGCACAATTTGAAAGTCATTAAAGTGTTTGCCATGAGGAAGTACCTTGTAAAGGTCATGATAATCATTTGCTATAAGTGTTGCCATAAATATGCTTTGATTTATTGGATAGCTAAATTTGTTAGTAAATATATTCAGTTATTTGCAATGACAAAGTTCTTGGTAAAGTTCCTAGCAATTTGTCATTCATGTTAGCTGCAAGCAGAGGACTTTGCTTTGGCATTCAATTGGCCATTGAATTTATCTTGTCTTATTTTATCTTAGCTTTACAACAATGCATATAACAGTGTTTGACATGAGGTTGTTCCTTGTAAAGTTCATGATAACTTAAAAATGTAATTTGCTCATAGATAAATTGTTTTAACTGCAGTTATAGGTAAATTTATTCTTTTCTTGAGGAAGTAGCTTGTAAGGTTCATGTTAAAGTTGATATGTGGTTTGGCAAATCAACTTTCCGACTACAAATAGCCTACTTCTTTTCCATATGATAGGGTATTTACACGTTGATTTGGCTTATCGCATTTTTTTTTTTTTAATTCCCGATAATCTTTGTGTTTCGATAATCGGGAATACCCATGTATATATATTAGACCTCAATCGATATAGTCGCCTCTCTCGCTCTGAAAGTAGTTCGTTTTTGGATCTATGTACAAGCTCATCTAGAGGCTGCTGATGAGCTAAGTTTTTGTTTCCATGCAGCTCAGCACAAGCAGAAATCGTTTGGAATGTCACGTAATGCTGTAATAAATAATACGCTCCCTGTTATTAACTACAATTATTTCTTTCCCTCTCTCTCTCTCTCTCTCTCTCTCTCTCTCTCTGTCTCTCTCACTCACTCTTGGTGTATTCTCTATCAGGTTGTTGCAGCTTGGGGGCCATATCTACTTATTAATCTTATCAGAGATTTCGCCGATGCGTAGTTGCATTCGATAAGTGCAAGTGGATCAAGAGCTGACTCAATCGCAACAGCTGATTGGCTCGGCTTAATGGCCTAATGCCAAATGTCCAATTTTTACCTTTAAATGCACTTCAAATGATTTTAGCCATCACTGATTTTCTTTATAATTAGCCAGAGGAGGGTTACCTCTCTTAGAGTCTAGCTGGCGTAGGGGTTTCTTAGGCCTAGCTAGACTTTTTTAATAAATCAAAGGACGATTCAGTTAGCAATCGAAGGCATGCCAAGTCAAATACACAGTCCCAAGTCTAGTTCCCGGTGTTCCAACACTCAAAAGCCAATTCCTACTTGTATTTGCTTACAATATTTCGAAAAGAGCTTGTTGAATCATAGCAGTCCATATTGTTTCGATTATGCAAGCCCAACACTGAGCACGAAAAAGTGCCTTACGTCACGCTGCTAGAGGGCAATAAAGTTCTGTCCCGAACGCACTTGAAATGTCTTTTATTCATGCCCACTTCGGTTATTATTGTTATTATATCAAATGCGGCTCAAAGTATTGGACGTAACCCTTTCCTAGGCGCGAGAGAGTCGAGTGTAATTGTCCTTGAATTATTGTTCAATTGATGGCTTGCTGGGCTCTTAAACTATGTAGGCTATTGTCCTGGAAATATTAATGGGGGAAAGGGGAGTGTATACTATAATAGTAATTCTCAATTGACATTACTTGATTCGATTGCTGCACAGTCACTTGAGCCTTAAAGCTTATAGATTCGTTGTTGTTGGGGGGGGAGGAAAGGGCCTTAGGGGTAACCGATTCAATTGGTTAGGGTATAATTGACATGTTGGCAAGGTCTTGGTCAGTTGGGTCTGCCCTTCTGCTGCTTCCCCTTTAAGCAACTTACCAAGTGCTATCTAAATTGTTTACTCTCCGCTATATGTCCATAGGTAATTGAAAATCATTTGTGATTACCCGATTAGGCTATAGAGATACCTATTATGTTTGAGTGTAAGGCATTTGTCAGCCAACTTATCAGCTGTTATTTGTCCACTTTCCCAATCAATTCCAATTTGTGATTTCTTTATATATATATATAAAGACATATATATGGTATATTTATTTATTTGTTAACTTTTGTTTGTTTTATTGTTATTTGTTGTTGTTGTTTGCCATAGAAAATGCCGCATTCCATTTGGCTAAGGCTAAGTACTTAACACATCACAGATAGCATTGCCCCGAGCTGACCCCACCTCACTTCTTCAGGAAGACCTCGTGCAGCTCCACGTCCTTTAGATTGTTAACGGCCGCCATTGAGGCACGCTGCGCCCGTCTACCCCGTCGTCCCATGCGCCAATGTTCCTCGATTTCGATGAGGGTGCGCCCGCGCGTCTCTGGCACAAAGCTGTAGATAAAGATGGCGGCCACGAACGAGACAATCGCATAGAAGGCAAACAGATTTGATGTGCCGAGCAGCGCCTCCATATTTGGATAGATCTTCAGGCAGATGAAGGCCAAGATCATGCCAAAGAAGACGGAAATGCCGGACGCGCTGCCACGCACGCTCTGCGGAAATACCTCCGATATCATGATGAAGGGCAGCGTCAGCATGCCCATTGTCGAGAACACAATGTGCGCCACAATGCAGACGACGGGCAGCCAGGACCAGGTGCCCACGGTGCTGGGACACCAGCCGCCGGTCGCCAAGAAGAGCATGCAAATGCCCATGCCCGATGCGGAGAAGATGCCCGCCGGCCGTCTGCCCCACTTTTCGAAGATGCTGCTCATAAAGAAGGTGGTTATGATGCGTGCCACGCCCAGCATAACAGCCACCAGCACCGGATCGATTGTCACGCCAGCTCGCTGAGCGATCTGCACTGCATACACAATGATGACAACAACGCCGCAGGCCTGCTGAAAGCCAAAGAAGCCAATCATCATAAGTAGAGGCTTGTAGACCTCTGGCCGGCGAATGGCCTGGCCAATGGATTCGCTGGCTGCCGTGTCTCGGCTATTGTCCGCCGTCATCTTCATTTGTGTTAGCTCCGCCTCAAACTCGGGCACGCAATCGTCATCTGAGAGTGGGTAAAGCATTAAAACTTGTGTCAAATGTCAGCTGTTGCTAGCGATCGAATTACCTCGTCGTTGCAGTCCGCGAAAATAGCGCAGCGATCGACGCGCCAGCTCGATGCGACCCTTCTGCAGCAGCCAGCTAGGCGACTCCGGCATAGGCATCACTAGTAGCGTGGCGGCCAGCTGATAGGCGCAGCTGATGCTGGCAATGAGCACCACATTATGTCGTATAAAATAGCCCAGAAGATACATCAGCAATATGCCCGATGCCAGGCCAATTGAGGTGCCCAGTATCAAACGTCCTCGGATGCGCGGTAAACTGATCTCGGCGGAGTAGACGCCGACCGGCGACACAAACATGCCAATCATCATGCCGCCAAAGGCACGACCCACCAGCATCTGGGCATAAATGTAATCCCGATTCGTGTGCATGAAGCTTGTCGCCAGCAACAGCCAGCCAATCAGGCCAATCACATTTGTCAGCAGAATCGTGTATTTGCGTCCGATGCGATCTAGAAAGTAGCTAACCATCAGGCCACCCAGTGGACAGGCCATGTTGTTGATGGAGGCTGTGCGGCGGAAGGGTTAGAAGAAAGTTAATCAAAAGGTAGTCGGAAGTAGATTCGTTTCTCGAATAAACTACTTTAAGCCTAGTTGAGCAATTGCAATTGGGCAGTACGAAAAACCCTATTAAAATTAAATTGAAAAAAAAAAACTTTAAAGCTGAAATCTTGTTTGTCTCCTAGCAAAAGAAAGTTGGATCTATACCACTTTCTTTAGGAAATATATAAAAACTTATTTGTTGACAAAATTCCAGATGTTGGTGCTCAAGGAAAACTAAGGGAGATAATTAAAATGAGATCATATGAGATCTGCAAGCCAAAAGATTGGAGTCTTTATACAAAAAATTTACGAAAAAGAAATAGGTTAAGGTCAATTAAGGTTAAGCAGCGCAGACTGTGTTCAAACAAGATAAGGCAATAAAACACTAAGAGATCAGATAAGATAACGAAATAATTGGCTATTGATAAACGTAAGAAACTTCAGTTGATGAACAAATATCAAGGGTTAAGGTCAACTCAACCAAATAAGGGGATAAGCTTGATACGAACAAGAAAAGGTCTTGAAAGGGACGTAAGAAACAAAGCTATAAACAATATGCTGATCGGCTTGTAAATACGAAATGGCAGTTAGTAAGCACTTAGTCTTCAAGGATATTGGAACAGCTAATATAAGACTGATCGAGAGGCAAACTTGGGAGTACCAAAAATCTTAGGTAAGCCCAAAGAAGCTCATTTATCTCATTATTAACTAAACCCAAAAGACAGGGAATCTGAAGACTTTCAGATAATTCAGAAATAAAATGAAGATCAAAGAGATCTCTAAGATTCCGGGAAACTCTTTTTGAAGCTTCGCTTTACTTTTGCAAGTTTCTCTTAATACTTAGTTCTGCCATAGAAATGCCAGAAAGCTCCAGTAACTCAGAAATCTCTTTGCGAAATTCTTGGTAAAGCTTTGTGAAGAAGCTTTAGCTATCACAGGAAAACCTTTATCTACTTTACAAACATGAGGAAAGTTCATTTCAAATACTATGATGGAATGAGTTTCAGGTCTAAGGAATTTCAGGGATCTCAGGAATTTGTTGAGAGTCTTTGTAATCTCAAGAAGTAGATTTCATGAAGAATTTCATGTCAGACAAGTTTGCTAGCTTCATGCAGGTGTCTTAGAGAACTTTCGGATGTTTCGATAAACCCACGAATTCCAAATTTCCTGCGTACTCCCACTCTCAGCGCTCTCTTCACTCTATAGTATTTGTCTAAGCGTCTCTCACTCATTGAGTACTCACCGAACCAGCTGGCCTCGTCCTTGTTCAGCCAGAATGGTTGTGTCTCATCGCTCAGCTGATTGAGCGTGACGCTGGGCATGCTGACGACCATACCGGAGCCGAGCACGCCGCTGTTGCCAAGGAAGACCATTAGCTCCTGCCGCAGGACGGCCAAATGGCGTTCGCCTAAAGGTAGGCTGCTCTCTTTACGCTTATGTGATTTGCTCTGTTTGCTGTTGCTGTGTTTGTCAGTGTCCTTATTACTGTCCTTGCTGTTGTTGTTGTTCGTTGTGGCTTGCAGGTTGCCTTTGTCTAGATCCTTGCAGATGATGGCCATGCCGGCTTCATAGGGCGGCGGCATCAGCTGTTCCTGCTCCAGCGTCATGTTGTTATCGCTGTGTTGTTGTTGTTGTTGTTGTTGTTGTTATTGTTTGGTATATCCTTTGTGTATTGAGTCTTCGTATTTAGCTGGACAACGTTGCCGCAACGTTGACTGTGGCCCGACTGTGGCTATGTTGTCTGCTGCCAGTTGGCTTTGTAGTGCGGCTCGTTCTTAATGCTGTTTCCCTTGTTGTTGTTGGTGTTGTCGGTGCTCTTAACTTGGCTGTTGTACACTTGTCTAATTGAAAACGACAAGTGGAAACTTCCGCGCATTTCAATCATATGGCGACTGGCAGCGACTCAGTATCAATTTCATAACTCGCTTCGTGTCTCTCCATGACGAAAACAAAATAAATATGTATATATATATATATATATATTTATTTATATGTGTAAAGCAACCTTTGAGAAACTTTGAGAACCTTTTTTTTGTCTATAATTACATATATATAGTTATTTCGTTTATCTCTTTGGAAACGTAACTCCCTAACTTGACGTCGTTGCGTCTGCGGGTTTCCGAGCCTTGGGACCAGCTCGATTTGTGTGTTTCGGTTTTGTTTTTCTTCTCTGTATATTGTTTTTTCTTTGGCGTTATCAGCTAATGTCTGCTTAACTGAGATGCGAGCGTGACACGACTTGACAAAGCCATAGAAATTAAGCTAAATATTTATGAAAATTATATATTGAGTGCAGCTTGAACAGGAAATCTGTTTTATATTTTAAACAAAACAAAAAGTTTATTATTCTGATCAGCGAGAGAGGGAGAGGGGAAGGGAGAGGGAGAGGGAGTAAGTGAGTGAGATGTTATATAAAAACATATGTTAATTATGGTACGTCGAGTCTGTTTGGAATCTTAAATTGTAAAAAGCAAATCGGATTGAGACACACTTTGTTAGTGCCATTGGCACAACTGCAATTGGACACGTCTAATAGTATGGGATGTGTTGTACGTTTAACATGAGTTAAAACGACTTAGCACGAGTTAATACAGACTTTTACGATTGTTAACAAGCATTTAAAAAAAAAGAAAAGATCAATAAATTTGGTTAACTCTTATAAATATCATATATATATATATATGTATACATCAGTAGAGAGCATACTCTATACACTTGTTCTTCTAGTACTTCTCAAGATGATGTGCAAATCAAAGGACACACAGTCTATTCTATTATTCATTAATGAAAAAATATATATACCAATATATAATATTAAATTTGTTAATTTTTTCAATATTCATTTTAGAGCTAAAAAAAACTACACTTAAAAAAATGTTTAAAAAAATATCAAATCTTAAAAAAAAATTGTTTGCATTGATCGTGGATGATACTGCATTTAAAGCTCGTTTCGTCGTATATAGTATATCGTATCGTCTCACGCGCTCATCTCTATTTCGCGGACATTTGCGTGCGACGTTCTATTGATTCGGCTATCGATTCGTATGGCGCCCCATAATGAGCCTCTTCAAGCCAAACACACGCAGACAAACACACACACCCATGCAGACATGCATTATCACACGCGCAATTTGAGACTGGCAATTGGCAATTGGTAATTGGCAATTGGAGCAGCTGTTTTGCATCTGTTAACTACCGTTATTGCCTTTTTGTAGTACTTTATGGCTCTCTTTGTGAGCTTCGAGCTTCTTTTAGGCGTTCGTAAATGGAGCGACAGAGACGCGTCCGCCTTAGGCAACGTTTGCTCAGCAACTGACACGTTGCCTGGCTAAAAAGAAGCAAACGTTAAATAGAACAGCAGCAACAGCAGCAGCAATAATAACAATCTGCTGCTCTTAGCAGAAAAAGCAACTGTTGCTGCTGCTGCGGTTCTGTTGCGTTTGCTGATACCCTGTATGCATAGCCAAGTGGGGTATATTGGACTGCCACTCAGTCTATCTATATCTATATCTATATCTATATCTATATCTATATCTATATCTATATCTATATCTATATCTATATCTATATCTATATCTATATCTATATCTATATCTATATCTATATCTATATCTATATCTATATCTATATCTATATCTGTATCTATATCTATATCTATATCTATATCTATATCTATATCTATATCTATATCTATATCTATATCTATATCTATATCTATATCTATATCTATATCTATATCTATATCTATATCTATATCTATATCTATATCTATATCTATATCTATATCTATATCTATATCTATATCTATATCTATATCTAAATCTATATCTATATCTATATCTATATCTATATCTATATCTATATCTATATCTATATCTATATCTATATCTATATCTATATCTATATCTATATCTATATCTATATCTATATCTATATCTATATCTATATCTATATCTATATCTATATCTATATCTATATCTATATCTATATCTATATCTATATCTATATCTATATCTATATCTATATCTATATCTATATCTATATCTATATCTATATCTATATCTATATCTATATCTATATCTATATCTATATCTATATCTATATCTATATCTATATCTATATCTATATCTATATCTATATCTATATCTATATCTATATCTATATCTATATCTATATCTATATCTATATCTATATCTATATCTATATCTATATCTATATCTATATCTATATCTATATCTATATCTATATCTATATCTATATCTATATCTATATCTATATCTATATCTATATCTATATCTATATCTATATCTATATCTATATCTATATCTATATCTATATCTATATCTATATCTATATCTATATCTATATCTATATCTATATCTATATCTATATCTATATCTATATCTATATCTATATCTATATCTATATCTATATCTATATCTATATCTATATCTATATCTATATCTATATCTATATCTATATCTATATCTATATCTATATCTATATCTATATCTATATCTATATCTATATCTATATCTATATCTATATCTATATCTATATCTATATCTATATCTATATCTATATCTATATCTATATCTATATCTATATCTATATCTATATCTATATCTATATCTATATCTATATCTATATCTATATCTATATCTATATCTATATCTATATCTATATCTATATCTATATCTATATCTATATCTATATCTATATCTATATCTATATCTATATCTATATCTATATCTATATCTATATCTATATCTATATCTATATCTATATCTATATCTATATCTATATCTGTCTCAATCACTACCTTCATGTCTAGATATCATTCAATATAGATATATACCCATAAAAATAAACTTTATAATTATATTTTAAAATTTATAGAGCATCTTCTAGTCTAACACTTTCTCATCTATCAAATTGTAATATGTTTCTTTATTGGTTTCCATTTAACAAATTGATTTTGTGTTTGTGCGTCCAACGCGGCGTATGATAAACGTCACATTAAGTATACGACCCGCAGACCACCCACATTGTTTTCTACCATATTGTCTAATCGGTAGTTGCAGCTCCGTTGATTGGGCTGCCACACGACCGTCAGCTGCATCAGCGACCTTTCCACTTCCCCCACTTTTCCCGTCTCTCTTTCCCCTTTCGCCATTTCCCGCCCACCACCTGCATCTACAAACGAACGACATTGACAACGAACTTATCTTCATAGGGTAGAAGTTTGGTGGAGGTGGGAATGCTGTACTAGATCTACGTTTTTTAATTCCTCAAAAGGGTATCATGAGCATGTCGGCAAATATGTAACGTTGCCTTGCAATACCTGTTTGCTGAGCTAAAAGTCCGTTCGAATTGAACAAATTTAAAACAAATTATTTCTATTAATTTGATATCTTAATTGAATTTCTATATATAATATGTGTATATTTTATTAGCTTATATGATTGTACAATCTTAACATACTATTTTTTGATAGGGTATTGAGGATCTTGTGTGGGGCATTGCAGCTGCAATTGCTGCTGGCCTAAAGCCAGAAGTTCTCACAGTTTTTGCTTATCAGCTGACTTTCATTCTCTCTCTCTCTCTCTCTCTCTCTCTCTCTGTTGCTGCGGAAGACGGGTATAAATTATGGTGTGCGGTCAGCGATATGATATGTGTTGTGAAATTTGAATCGCGTTGCTCGTCCGCATGCTTATCAGGCCGAACTTAAATCGCGATCGAAATCAATTCACGTGTTTGTCTCTTAAGTAATGCTTCTTAAACGCTGTCGTTCGTGATTCAATTAAGAATTCAACGACCACAAGTCAGAATTATAGCAATCAAATTACCAAAAGCTAAAACATGTTTCTAATTTGATTAGGTGCGACAAACAGAAAGTAACAAAACAAATTACAAATTGCCTCGATAAGCTCTAATGCCGAAAGGTTTGCGATAATAGCAATGTCATCGGCCACCTAATTAATTCCCGGCAAGCCCACACACACACACACACACATCTTTATAAACTGATTTATGGCCCATTTTGCAGACAGGGAACCGGTACAAAGCGAACAGGTAGGGCGTTCAAATTATTTGGCATTTAACTTTAAAGTTTCTTGAGCCTTTTGTTAAGCTTCGTTGCGCTGTCATTTGTGTTTTGAATAATTGCTAACCTTTCGATCCGAATCAATCAATAAACTACAATGCGCACAATTACAGTTCATGTATTTCACAATTGACCAAGCACTGAGAAAGTTGAAAATTGTATTTCTTCTTTCCTTTGGCATGCATGCTTAATTAATTGGCGTATGCAAACACACAACACACAAACACAAATACAAACACAAATACAAACACGAACACAAACAAACATGTAAATATTAACACAAGAATCGTCTGCATACAGCTGCTCAAATATATATTCGTTTTTATTTCATTTCGAATATTTAAAAGCGTCTGGTGTCTAAAATAAACTGGTTTGCGGCGTCTATGCATGCGAATATATATGTGTGTATCTCTGTGTTTGCGCCGTTGAATATAAACGAGAGCAAATAAAACTTAATTGCTGCATGCCGATAGCAGTGCTTACAATATGCAACGGAATATCAGTTTCTATTTACAATATTCTATTCAAACAATTTATAGGCATTTAAAAAGCGGTTACGTAAATTGAATGCATAGCCTAAAGCTCGCTGCTATGGAACATGTGCGCAGTTTTGAGCAGTAAACGCAGATTTGAGCACTGTTTTGCTGACAGCGGATCTTAGCATAGACTGTTAACATTGTTATGTTATTGCATTTGAAAAAACAAAATTTTTTTTTGAGTAGATCACTTAAATAAATATATATCGAACTGTTATACTCATCACAAGATCTTATAAACATACTTATCATATTGTTATGCTTAAATTGTGATTTTTCTTAAATATACAAGACATAAAACAGAATTAGAAATTTCGTGTCAGATTTCTACATTGATTTATTTACAGTAACTTATTTATCAGAGGCAAGTAGATTTAACATCTATAGAATTAACATAAGAAATATCGATACATCGTGTAGTTGATGATGATGATCATTGCTATATTATATAGTGTTGCCAATTTAAATATTTTCCCGTCAGTTTTGGCGTTTTACAAACACAGAATACGGAAATTTTGTTGCTATAACAGCCATATTTTTTCTTTTAGCATGAACAAATCAAATGAATTATCGTTAAAAATACTTTTCCAGTTGAACTGGCTTATCGACGCCCTGAAAAGTTGGCAGCGCTGGCTATATAAAAAATATATAGATAAGAATGCTATCAGAAATAAATGTAATAAAACCACATTCATACCCATCGAGTCATTTAGTTTATATGAAAAGTAATACATTCGACTCAAGCTGTTGTTGATAAATCGGAAACTCGCTATGAGAATAACAAATATTTTGCAGTTAAACGACGACTGTTTATTTAAGATATTCGATCAGATCAAATCAAACTGTGAATCAATCAATCAAAAGAGCAATGCAAAATTTTTAGCGAATTATGCAGATCTCGTTAATTTCGCACTGGCCGATAAACGTTTTCACGATATTTTTAACATTCGCGATATTCGTCTATATGATTGGCTTGGAATCGAAGAGATATATTTAAATAAAGCTGAGGATGTCTTTTTCGATTTGAGTAAGCATTACAAGCACATGAAGCAATTGTTGCCAAAAGATAAAGAAAGCTATTGGAGCGCAAACCTGAATGCCATCAAATCGAATATCGATCTGCGTAGGATCGAAATTGGTTATGAACCAGAGGAATATTACAATGATCATTTGGATATGTTCAACTTGCTCATAGATGCCCTGCGAAACAAATCCCAATTGAAATATTTAGCAATTTATATGGAACGTAAGTTTATGACTGATCTGCAATGAAATGTTAAGCAAAATTAAGATTGCCTTCTTTCTACTTTCCAGATTGTTATTTAAGCGACTTGCAATACTATCCAAAAGTTGTTGAGCTATCATTGAATGCAAAATTTGATACCCTGGAATTGGCTGATTATTGCGAACTGAATCCGAATTTGGAATACTTAGAGGTGCTGAATAATGAAATTAGAGGCCAACTTACTGATATTGTACCCCATTGCAATAACTTGAGAGGACTTCAGCTTAAAGTCAAATGTGATCACATCTCCGAGTATAAGTCTATAGCTAATTTGCCAACATTATATAGGTTAGTTATCGATGGGGAGAAGGATACAAATTGTCCACTGAGTCCGCTTATCCATGAACTAGTTAGAAAGGCGCCAGCAACTCTTCAACATATAAAGTTCAGCAATTTTCAATATGATCTCAAGCCATTTGTAGAACTGTTGCAAATTCCAACCTTAAAGAAATTTGAGCTGGACTCGGAAGATTTGTGCCTAACTCTTAACCGTATATTCCACTTCGATGATTTGAGTTTATCACTTACGAATCACGTTGATTTGACCGACATGGCCGCTATGGTTGTCTACATAAACTTAATTAAGTTAGAAATAGAAGGAATTCATAAGGTTGGAACGTTGAAGCCGTTCTTCAATGCCATATCTATGCAAGAGAGACCGGAGCTAGATTATGTTGGAATACCCTTATATAAATGTAATGAACCTGGTAGCATACCCATTTTCAATAGTGAAGAGGTCAGAGAGCTCCTCAAAATAAAATCGTTGAAAAGGGGTATTTTTGAAATTTCAGAAACTCTTGAATTTCCATGCCAGTTGCCCAAAATTAGTCATCTTCACATTAAACAGATGGGCAATTATGCGACAAATCTTTTCCGTGCCTTTGCATTGCAAAAGGACACAGGACTGAGTCAGTTATACATAAATGGCCCACTAAGTCCTGAAGACAAATTGGAAATTTTGAATTGGATTGATGGTGAATATTTTCACTCAAGAAATGATTTTTTCGAAAGACTAATGCGATATCCAAATGATCGTAGATATGCATTTCGTATTGCGTCAAGAATAGACGAAAGCGACTAAATACAATTTTTCAATTGAAAACAAAGCAAAAATTCATAATTTTAATAATAGAATATTTTCCACTTGATTTCTATCTATTTACTCATCTCTAATTTCTGACACTGACAATTTTATACTCGTTTTAGCATTATACGCTAGAAATATGTTATTTCTTATCTCAATGCAAAAAAAAAAGAAGTCAAATAAATATCTAAGAAATTCAGATTTCCCGCTTCCCGAAATTTTAAAATATATCCCGCAATTGGCCATTGAAAATAGTCAGATTTGACGGGAAAAAAGCGAAATTGGCATCCCTATCCCTGGCTATGGCAGTGTCAATTATCATACGGCAGCGCGTACATTTGAGTAACATGAAGTTGGCTGCAACGAAAACAAAGCAAATATGTTGACAGAACAATGTTAATTGTCAAATCATATACAAAAATATTACGAAAATTGAGTTAATCATATAAAAAAAATACAACAAATCAAGGGTAACGCAGAACATTCTGCAACAATACTGTAGTTTTACATGTAATGTTATATGTTCACTGTTATGTTATTGAACAGCAGTGCGTACACATGATTGAGTTGTAGTAGGTTATGCAAAGCGGTCTGTTAGGTTAACCGTGTGACGTCACTTTATCGGAAATTGCTGCGCGGGCGCTGATCTTCGTATGAAAATGAAACAACTTTGACACTGTTATCTATTTTAAAGCCAGTAGACAAAATAAAAACGTAAAGTGCGGCTAGTGACAAGTTATATATATATTCTAAAATCAGACAATATAATGATTTTACTATTTTTTTTTAGCCTAAGTCGTTTTCTATGCAGTTATTGCGCAGGTAATCCATTCACACCTCTTTCTTTTGTGTTGAATATCTTAAACTTTTTATTCCAAGGCTTTAATTTTCAAAAGTAAATAGTATTATTAAGTATTATTCGTTTCCCATCAATCCACATCATTATATCTATCGCTTGTTACCAATATATTGAGAATTGGAATCTACTTAATATATAATTTAATAAAATAAATTCATTTAATTCCCCATTCTTATTGCTTATTATTGGAAGTTAGTACTAAATACTTTATATTGGTTGCTTGTGAGCAATTGCCGGATATCAATTTAAGTGCCCGCCAAACTTTAGCTGGGATAACAGAGCACAATCCGGAAATGTGACGACACAAGAGGGCTGTTAGTTAACATTGAAAGTAACGAAACTGCTCTTTGCTATCCCATGGCACGATTGAGTTATAGTAGGTTATGCAAAGCGGTCTGTTAAGTTAACAGTGTGACGTCACTTTATCGGAAATTGGCGTACGGGCGCTGATCTTTGTATGAAAATTAAGCGATTTTGACACTGTTATCTCTCTCAAAGCCAGTAGACAAAACAAAAACGTTAAGTGCCGATAGTTACTAGTTCTATATAGATTCCCAAATCGGACAATATATTGGTTTTACTAATTATTTTTGTTCTAAGTCGTTTTATATGCAGTGATCGCTCAGGTAATCCTTTGACTGCGTTTACTTTCGTGTTGAATAGCTATAACTTTCTATTTCAAGGCTTTCATTTGCAAAAGTAAATAGAATTAATAAGTATTATTCGTTTCCCATCAATTCACATCATTGTATTAGCCGCTTTCTATCATTATATTGAGAATCCGATGGCTAAAGATGATGAGCAGCACTTTTAGCTTCTGTCAAGATTTCTGGAGCTGTTTTAGGCAGATTATCTCTTTCTTGAGGATTTATGCCAAGAATCATACTCCGTCTTCGATTTTGTAACTAATGCACACGTTTTATTTAATTATTTCCGGTGTTTCTAACATTGGAGCAGGTGTGAACCGCAGCTTTATTGATGTACCTGCAATGTGTATTATACTGAAATATTTAGATAGATTTCCATAAATAAGCATTACTCACAGGCGAAAGCCCAGTCAGCACTGTCTATTAACCATTTATTCTGACATACTATCCATTTTGCCCATATCATTGCCACTGCCAAAAAGCCTCAAAGTTTATGCCATTATCTTCCAAATTTGTTTATTTTAAGGGAATAAAATTAAACATTGACCATTTTTATGGTGGGTATTATTGGAATTTGGTACTACATAGGTAATTTTGGTTGCTTTGGACCACTTGCCTGATATCAGTTTAAGTGCCCGCCAAACTTCAGTTGAGATAACAGAGCACAATCCGAGAATGTGACGTCACAAGAGCCCTGTTAGTTAACATTAAAAGTAACGGAACTGGTCTTTGCATAACCTATGGTGTCTTTTAACAGTGATCCCATGGTGTGTTTTAACAGCGCATGTAATGTTAACAATGCTGTTATGTTACTGAACAGCAGTGCGTACATTTGAGTAACGCAAAGTTAGCTGCAACAAGTAACATGCAAGCTCATGTTAATTTGAGTCCATTTGCAGAACAGATATTGAAATAATATAAAAATTGGTCTTGTCAAACAATAAGAAAAAATAGAAAGAAACAAATTCGTATCCATCCAATCCAATATCTGTTGTGTGTGCCCAAACATGGTCTTCTATTTCAAGAGCAACCTCGTGCAGCCAGCGGCAATGTTGTACATGGGCCGCGACAAGCACGAAAATGAGGAGCTCATCCGCTGGGGCTGGCCAGAGGATGTTTGGTTCCATGTGCATAATTTGTCGTCGGCGCACGTTTATTTGCGCCTGGGTAAGGGGCAGACCATCGATGATATACCCAGCGATGTCCTTGTCGATGCAGCTCAGCTGTGCAAAGCGAACAGCATTCAGGGCAACAAGGTTAACAATTTGGAGGTCGTCTATACCATGTGGGAGAATCTTAAGAAGACGCCCGATATGGAGCCCGGCCAGGTGGCCTATCACGATGAGAAGGCGGTGCGCAAGATACGTCTGGAGAAGCGCGTCAACGATATTGTCAATCGTCTGAATAGGACCAAAACCGAAGAGGAGAATCCCGATTTTCGTGGACAGCGCGAGGCTAGAGATGCTGCCGAACGTCAGGATCAGAAACGTTTGCAGCGCGAGAAGCGCGAAAAGGAAAAGGAGGCCGCCAAGCAGCGTGAACTGGAGGCTGAGCTGCGCAGCTATGCCTCGCTCCAGAAGGCCGAGAACATGCGCACCAACTATGATGCCGGCAACGAATCTGATGACTTTATGTAGTACTGGCTTGCTACACTAGATACTTAACACAAAATATGCATAATTATATCTATATATATATATAAATATATATATATAAATCTATTTTTTTTTTGTACAGCAAGTGTAAAACACAAAACAAGCAAATCGATTGTAATTAAAGAGCTGTTAACCTATCTTGGATGTGGAGTCCAGTTTGTTGCTTTTCAAATGTGGAGCAGTTCTGTAAAGATGTGGTGAACGCACTTAGTCTGGCAGCGCTGACAGTGATAATTGAAATGCGCGAAATTTAAATATATAATAAGAAGTGAGCTTACTGTAAGTGCAATAAAAATGCAAATTTTCTCATATATATGCCAATGGAATGATTTGCGGGTTTTTGGAAGTTATTTTTTTTAATAGCAGAAACTTTCTGTGATATTTGTCGTGTGAATTGTCAGTCAAGCTAAGATTCAAATTCCAGCTTAAGTATAAACTTTGAATTTTGTTAATTTTCTTCATTTTCTCCCCAGTGCAAGCCTTATGAATTTAGAATTCTTCATTAGTCTCAGCTTATGCTCAAGTTACCCAAATTTATGAGTTTCAGCAAATATACATGAGGCATTAAGTTTCCTCCCCAGCCGCTGTCCAAGACTTAATTTTGAATTGTTTATTTGCTCGACTCCACTTTCATTTTTTATTGTTTATTGTCATCAGGGCAAAAAATGAAATAAAAAAAGATAAAGCAGTGGCGAATAAAGAAATGTTTTCTCATTTATAAAAGCGGAATCTGAAGTGGGGCGGAATTTAGCAGCCAAAATGCAACTCGAAGCCCAGGGATTTGTTTTTTGTTTTTTTTTTTTGTTTATGTCTGCGGTTGGAGGCAGCGCCAATGCTGTCCTTGACAGCTCAATTTACGGTTTGGGTAGCTTGTCCGCTTTATGGAGCGACGGCTTGTTGCCTTTTAGAGATGTTGCGCAGCAATATTTGGGGGTAAGCACATGGCCATTGTTGTTGGTGCTGGATGGTGGACGCTGGATGCGGGATGTCATGGCTGGGCCAGCTGGCGGGTCAGCAGCGTTCAGCACGCACTCATTATCGCTCGTTTTATTTTCACGCATTGTTCATGCCAAGCCCCATCTCCATTCCTTTTGTTGCGAACAAAAAACTTGATGAGGCTGCGTGTCTTTTGATTATGCTATAGCTCACTTGCAGCGCTTCTCGCTGACCCGCCCATTGACCCTGCTCCCACAGCTTCCCTCGTTCCTTTTCTTATGCGCTATGTTGTTGTCATTATGAAAGCTCGTAAACATTGATGACAGTTCGGGGGCGCAATGGCCCCGCCTATTTGGCCGCCTGGCCCGTTACTTTCGCATTGATTGATTTCAAACTTTCGGCTCTCGATACCCTATGCAAATATTATGGACTCCAGTTGGAGGCCATGTAAAGTGTTAACTGTGCTGTTGATGTGACGCTGTTAACCAAATGTTAACAAAGAAGTAATGTTAATAGTGTCCTGAGAGCCGCACTCAATTTCGAATAGCACGCAGATGAGATATTAGTTGAATGATTGGACTGGGAACTATTAACAGTAGTCGATACAATGTTCAGGTTTTGTTGTATGGGGGTCGTTGCTTCCTTTCCGTTCTCCCTGCATCGGAATAGAGTGTTAACCGAGATCATCTTTACGATGTGCTCAGCATTCTTTACGAGCCAGATAGTTGGCATTGCGAAAATTGAAAGGGAAATCTCTACGATAGCATACAGTAGTTTAGTTAAGTTGTTGCTATGCTTAGACTGTGCTGGGTCCGTTTGAGTAGCCGCAGAAAGGTCCAGGCTTCATTAGAAGCCAATTTGTCGTTCGTTTGCCAATTGACCATTTACCATCCACAGAGAGTGTGCTATGTGCTCACAGCAAATGATAATCTCCTTTTCTTTGCCTTCTATTCAATATTTAACTATTTGTTATAGATGAAATGAATGAATCAGACCATACGGCCATCTTCCTAGTCTCAATTGTTCTTCAAACATTATTGAATATTAATTTATTTGTAGCTTAATTTATGCATTACAGATCATCCGCTAGTCTGACATGCCCGGCATGTTTGATTCATTTTAAAATGGCTCCAATCAGATGCCGTAAATGCGGCAACTTAGTTTCGGCTCGGAACTATAATAAAGTGACATCCATGAGCATGAAAGTGGCCCTGGACCCTGGGACCCAGCATCCGGCCGCTCATCTCATCTCGCTTTGGTCCCTTTTTCGGGGCATCCCATTGCGTCGTGTTCCACTGTCAAAGCCGCTCATCACTCAGCGCCGCAATGGCAGTCATTAATCAAATAGCACCAAAAGCAACCACCCCCCTCCCCTCTCTGATCCGCCCACTCCCCCGCGCTCGCTGCGGCCGCAATGACAATGGAAAGCGTCACTTTTGGGTTTTCATTGCATTTGTCACACAGCATCAAAAGTAGTCGAGGCATGGGAAATGTCACACTTGCGTTGGCGTCCAGTTGCACAAGGACAAGGACAACTCCCTAGCTATCTCTCTCTCTCTCTCTCTCTACTCCTCCTCCGGACAGCCCTTTGACTATTTATATAGTATGTGTGTGTGTGTGTGTGTGTGTGTGTGTTTGCTGTCTCCTATGTCTGCTATGAGTTGCCCTTTTTTATACGGTCTGAGCTTAATTATTAGTCTACTCTGATTGTTGTTACCCAACGACGTTGACTGGCTACCTATCTCCCTCTCTCTATATATCTCCCTCTCTCTGCCTGTGTTAATTGACTTGTTTTGGAGCATATAAAGAGGACTTTTTTGTTTGTGAATAGATTTGCTTATGCTAAAATTAGATTTATGTTATTTTTCTATAGTTTAAACATAAATATAAATATATATATACATATTTATAATATATATTAATATATATATATATAGAGTTAAGAGAGTACATTTTAGAATTTAAAATTTTAAAATTTTTATACCCTGAACCCATTGAAAATGGGAAATCAGGGTATAATGGTTTTGTTAAAATATATGTAACAGGCAGAAGGAGGCGTGGCAGACCCCATAAAGTATATATATTCTTGATCAGCTCGACGAACTGAGTCGATATAGCCATGTCCGTCTGTCCGTCCGTCCGTCCGTATGTGTGAACGCGTCGATCTCAGAATCTATAAGAGCTAGAGACTTTTTTATGTAGATCCGTGTATAGCACGCGCAGATTGAGTTTGTGTCAAAAAATCGATAAATTTGATCGTTTAAAAGTTATCGATTTTAAACGTTATCGAAATGCAGTTATAAATTTATATCTCCTACATCTTTAAAGCTAAAGTCTCCAAATTTTGTATTTAGTATAATGTGGACTTTATACAATTTTGATTTTTGTCACATTTTTAAAATTTATTTTTTACTTTATTTGTATTTTTAAAATTTTACTTTGGTTTTTTTTTTAAATTATTTTTATTTGCTTGTTTCATATATGTTAAAACTTAATTTTAATTTATTTATTTTATTTTTTTATTTAATTTATTTTTTAATTTTACTTTTTTTTTTTAATTTTATTTTTATTTATTAAGCTTTATTTTCAAAATAATTTGCATCAGGAAGGAGTACATGATTTGATCAGCAAAAATTGTATAAAAATTGTTTTTGATAGTTAAGAGTAAATGTAAAGGAAAAGCCATGAAATGACAAAGTGATGTATATAGAAGAAATTGAAGAGCGAAGTTACAGTTACAATTTTGATTATGCAACAATTAGTCGAAACTTGTTTCGTTGAATTTATATAACAATATACAATACACATATACATATATACTTAAATATATATGAATTTATAAATTTGTAAGGAAATTCGTCTGCAAACTTTTCTTGATTTATCGTGTAATAAATATTTGTTAGAAGCTGCTATCAGTTCATCAAAATTCGCTTTTCATACTTGTTTGCGAATTGTGTTGAAATCCATACGCGTTGCCCCAATGCATGCCACATGCCGCATGCCGCATGCCGTACGCCGTACAGCGTCTGCCATCGCTCATGCATGCAAACACACAGAAAGACGAAGTCGACCAACTGCAACAGCAACAGCAGCAGGAGCAGCACCAGCGATTCCGGCTAGAGTGGCCGATGGAAGCGGAAGAGAGACGAGAGGGCGTGCGTGGCCATGTGGTGAGCAGGGCAATCAATCAGCTGGACAAACTATTATAGCAAAAGCTGGACTAACAATGCGACTGCTTCAGCTTCAAGCTAAATTGCTTAATGGAATTGTGTATTAATTTCATCTATGTACATTTATATATATATATATATATATATATATATATGTATATAAATATATACATATATATATATATATATATATATATATATATGTATATAAATATATACATATATATGGCGACTGGTGTAATAAATGTTGTAGTTCTCGGAATCGTCGAGTGAATTGCAACAGCAGTTGTAGCGATCGCTCATGCGGCAGACGAGTGGCGTTTCGCAACATTGAAATTGTTTCGTTTTATGTGGCTGGCGCAGATAGCGTTCATATAAATGCGCTCCATTATAGCTCTCTCCAGATCATCCTAGGACCACCCCAGACATCCGCACACACATGACTTCAAATGCGCAGTTATGAGTTTGTCCTTGCGCTGGGACAACGCGACGACAAGCGAAGGTTTCCGGCAATTGCCCCGGAGCACAGCAGCCAAAGCAAGCAAAGAAAAGTGCGATTGATGTGCTACTAAATACCCTGTAATAGCTATATGATTACTGTGATCTCTCGCTTCTTATTCTCTCTTTTCTCCCATTTCTCTATTTTCTCTCTTCCCTCTCTCCTCACTCTCTCTCTCTCTCTCTCTCTCTCTCTCTCTCTGTTCTCTTTTCCACAGTTTTCCTTCTCTGTTTTCCCTTTCCTCTAATTTCTCTCTTTGCTGTCTTTCCTCTTTTCTCTCTCTCTCTGTCTCTTTCCCTTATTTGTCCTCCCTTTTCTCCGCCTTCCCTTTTTTCTCTCTTATCCCTCTTCTTTCTTTTCTCTGACTTCTCTCTCTTCTCTTCGCTCTTTTCGCTTCTCGTTTCTCCCCTCTCCCTTCTCTTCTCCGTTTTCTCTCTTCTCTCTTTTCTCTTCTATCTTATTTCTCCTCTGTCTCCTGTCTTCTCTCCTCTGTCTTTTTCCCTTTTCTCTATATTCTCTCTTTTCCAACTTCTTCCTCTTCTCCGCCTTCTCTCACTCTTTTACCTTCTCTCTATTCTCCTTTCGTTCTCCCCTCTCCTTTCTCGTCTCTCTTGCTTTGCATTTTTGTTATCCTTAGTTAGCTGCTAAGCTACACCATTGTCATGGAGCTTACGAGGTAGAATAAGCGAATATTCCATGTTTGGTAGCGAGGGAAGTTTGCACTGAGAGAAAGAAGATAGGGATAGGAAGCTGTGAAATTTCATTTGAATGTGTCTCAGTGGACAAATCAAAGTTAACGAAGCTTCGGCTTTGGCTCCAGCTGCTGGAAAAACACAAACAGCACGGAAAAGCGCGCGCGCTCACCGAGGAAAATTGAAAAATCAGCAGAACAACGAAAGAACAACAACAACAATGAAGAAGAAGACGCAGCAGAAGAACAACGCGTAACAACAATGCCCGTTAAAATATGATAGGTAGCACAAGATGTCAGCGCAATGCCTGCCACACCCCACACGCCACACGCCCCTCGAATCCCCGCCCACCTCGCCGGGCAGCCAAGCAAAAGCAATTAAGTTTTCGTTCCAGCTGCAATACATAAAATTTTTGACAACAAAATAAAAAATATTTAGACTGCGGGCGCTGGAGAGAGACGGCGAGAGAGGGGTGATGGTGGGAGAAAGAGAAGTGGACGGAGGCTGAGGGGAGAGCCAGCAGGGCCGTTTGCTATGCAGTCTATGCAACGTATCTCGATGCTCGAAGCCCCCAATTCCCACACTTGAACTGATTCCCGTTCCTGACTAGCTGTCAATCAATCTGACAAGCTGATATGTACAGCAGATATGCATTTAGAGGTCTACTATATCTTTATGAATCAGTTCAAGTGAACGATTCATAAAAAGTGAACAACTTTACTGATTCCTTACAAATATTTGTATAATTCGTTCGCTCATGAACAGCTAAAAGAGCTGAGCTGGAAATTAAGCTGTCAAATTTGAACTTTCGTTCAAATCTAGTTCAACTGAATGGCTTAAGGTAGAAATCAACAATCGAACCTAAGCGCCATAAATTGAACTAGTTTTTGCCACTTGAATTTGCATAGATATCATGCGAGGAATAGCTGACATTTGGTAAACGGATATGCAGATTAGTTGGCTTTAACATGTGGCTTAAAGCGCTTAACTTGGCCAAGAACAGCAAATAGGGGTCACATCTAGTTGGCCAAGCGAAACGAGATGTCCTTGTCATGGACTAGCAGCTGCTGGGCTGGTCACGGAAGGAACAGCCTGGAGCTGGAGCAGTCCGCTCTAGCTGACAATTTGGCAACGTGGAAGCAAAGTGCCACGCCCACTGCATATAGGGCAGTGGCTGCTGTCGCTGTTGCGACTATTTACCGCAGCAGCAGCAGCAACAGCCGTGGCAGACTGCAGGCTGCCTTCGCGT
>JBAMCI010000107.1:8985000-9142500 GCA_037075265.1 Drosophila nigricruria | reverse complement strand
TAAATCAACTAAACTGTGCCGTATGCAAAGAGCTCTACATTGCACATCAATTCATTTATAATTCCTTCTTCTTCTGTTTTTGATTATTATTTTTTTTGTTTTAGGAACGAACGAATTCTTTATTCGTTGTTTTCTATACTCGTTTCAGTTCACTTCTACATCTTAACGTTTGTTTAACTCGTTAGAGCTTAATGCTCGCTAGTTTTACTCGTTCCATTCCCAATCGTTCCTTCAATTTTGAATCTCAATCTTCAGCTTAACAAATATATTAATGACTTAAAGCAAATCAAAAAACAATTGATTTAGCTGAACGAGCGTTAAGAACTTAGTTCACATTGGTTCAATTTGCTGAGTCATTACATCGAGCTTATATATATATATATAAATATATATAGATGTAGATATAGATATAGTTATAGATACTTGTAGTTAGGGGATATAGCAAAATATGTAATCGTATATGGGGGGGATATCTTTTGAGCGTTTGCAACAAAACTGTTTTTACTAGAAACGATCTATATCAATTTATAATACTATGCAAACATATATATATATATATATATATATATATGTATATATTGAGATATATATATTCTTATTCAAGTGTAACGAATTAGCTTCTTTTTTGTTTGTGTGTGTGAGAACTTGTATTTGGGAGACTGTTACACGTAAAGGTAGTATAATATCTTTAATAGTTAATAATACTATAAATCATGCATGGGACGCAGCGTGGCAGACAAAAGCTGAACAGCGCGACAAAATGTTAACATAATGTGTTTTATAGCAGCGAGCTTTGCTGAGGCTGAAAATGAAGCCACGCTGCGTCAGCAAATCATGAAACAGAAAAGAAGGGAGAGAGAGAGATAGTTAGAGAGAGAGAGAGAGAGAGAGAGAGAGAGAGAGAAGTTTTAACATTGCGTGGCTTTGAGTTTATAAATACATTTGTAAATAGTAGTAGTTGTTGGACAGTTTTATATTCTTCTTGAACTGCATTTAGTACTCTTTTTCTATCATCCTCGGCTCTCTATAGATATCAAACTTGACTTACTTATGCTTAAGCTCTGCTCTCTCACACAAGCACACAGTCACACACACACACACACACACACACACACGCACACGCATACGCACACACACGCACACAGTATCACACTCTCACACTTAAGCCTTAACATACGCTCTCTCTCTCTCCTATCTACACCTGCTCGGCACTCTCGTCCAGCACCATCGAGTGCAGATCCATAGCGGAGCGCGTCTTCCTTGGGGGTCTGGGCATCAAATAGTGACTCGTACTGGCACCCACGAAAACCGAATTCTGGCGGGGCCGAGAGACGTGAGAGACATGCGAGGCATACCCTGAAATGGAAGAAGAAGTATAAATGTGAGGATTAAGTACGGCAGGATACGAGTGATCAAATTTGTCTCAATCAGAAATAGTTAAAGCTTATGCTCAAAACTCAGAACGATAAAAATTTAAAAACGATAATGATAATGGAATTTCTAATGCCAATACCAATAAAACTATCAATGCTAATGAGAATGCGAATGAATCATAATGACAATGATATAAGGAAAATATTAATGAAATATGATAATGTTAATGGAATTGCTAATGCAAAAGCTGTTGCCTATTCTTATAATAATGAATAATATAAGTCATACTGATGAATATAAAGTTGATAATGATAATAAAAAGTTAATAGTTATACTATTGCACGCACACAGACCCATTAACCACCCCTTATTCATTTCCTTTTACTCAACATTCCATTTTTAGCAATTTTCCTATTTGCAATTTTTCCAAGAGTTGCGTATCAGCATGTGTGTGTGCGTTTGGCTGTGTGTGCGCTTCCACTAGATTTAATTGCATAGCCATTGTCGTAGTCGATCTCGGAGTCAGAGTTGGACCTGGAGTCGCAGCATACTCGAGCGCCCACAAATGGCATTAAAATTGTATTGTTGTTTGCCTCGCTAGCGCCTTTAATCCCCCTTTGGGCAGGCCTCAATACAAACCGCGCCCCCTCGTGCGCCCCTCGCTTGCTGTTGTGGAGCTTAATTGTCTGGCAACTCATTAAAAGTCCAACTAGAATGCAGCACTTAAAGCATGCCACGCCTCAACTAGCGAGCATTCAACATATTTATAAGCTTTATTTCTTGGCTGTCTCTCTGTACTTTCCTCTCTCTCTCTCTCTGTCTCTCTGTCTCTCTCTCTCTCTGCTTCCCTCTCTCTCTCTTTCTCTTTCTCGATTCTCACTCATGGTGCTGGCCACTCTTTCCAGTGAGCTGCATCTTGGCAGAATTAAGTCCTCTCTGACAGCGGCGCTAATGCGTAAAGCGCAAACATGTGCGTCCGGCGTAAAAGACGAATGCATTAAGTTGGAAAAACTATTTAAGAGCAGAGTAACGCAGAGTGCACGACTAGAAAATACCTTACCTAATGCGAGTTAGTTGTCGAAATTGGAATTCAAGTTTATTTAACTTTCTGTATTCTATATTTATACGATCATATGTATGTATATAAGATACATATCGGCCCAAGCTCTCTCAGTTATCATAGGTTGATCTATCAATATATAGATAATATCTAGATCTATAGCTCTTCGAGATAGCTAAGTTTTCTTTAAGGCATTCAATAAACCGACAAATTGACTCTTTATCTAAGCTCTACTAAGCTCTTCAGCTCTTTCCACAGGGTATCGCGTTGCCGTGTGGCAGCCCGGCAGTGCTGCATAAAGACCTGAATTCATGATGAATGACGTACATTTAAGTGTCAAGGTATGCTCGCAAAGGGAGTATACATTTATCATGTATGTGTGTAATTAATCAAGCATAAATGTGTATATATATAGAAGTTAGCAAAGTTGTTGTCTTAACAACTTTTATAGCACTTCGAAGTTACGAGACATTTTACAACACTGCATCAAGTTAAGTGAGGGCAAAGATTGAGAATTTTATGTTGATGATTGTTAAAATCAATAATTATCAAATTGCCTTTCAGATATACCAAATCTATATACAATATTCATATAAAATACATTGAATAAAGTTATTATTATTAAATTAAGTCTCTGACATGTTTTTGCAGATTTGTACGTTCAAGTTCTCAAGTCAAAATGTTTACAAAGTTTTCTTTACAAACTTTCTGCTAGTTCGATGCGATTAACAAGAATTTTCATGCAAAATTTATTTGCAGTGCAAAGTTTGCAACGCCTCGCGCAGCGCACAAAAGTAGGCAACACAACATGCATTACGAGTTGACAACAAGCACACACACACGCACACACACGCACACACATGCACAAGGCTCTATCGGCTGTGTGTGTGTGTGTGTGAAGACGTTGTTCGAATTTAATTGCATTTTTCATTTGCATTTTACGCGAATTTTTTACACGAAAACAAGTAAATAATAGGGAAATGCACGACTAGTAGATGCCCTGGAAAGAATTTGGTGAGCCTTTTTTGATATACTTGAAATTTGTTGAAGACTTTGCATGCCAAAATTTATGGACTCCAGCTGTATGAAGCTCTGAGCTACAATACAATTGATGCATATCGATATATATCGATTATGAATGCTTGTAACTATAAACAGCAAATTGTAATTCTTTCAAATTACATTATTATAACGAACTTGGTTCGAATGACTGACTGAATGATGAACACAACTGTACATGCAGTTCACAATGAATATCTTTCAGACTGTTACGAAGCACATGCAACTGCTGATTATACCCATTGTCAGAGCATTGTTGTATAGGGTCAAATGAAAAACGTGCAGCATGCAACATGAGGCATGAACGTAAAGCGTAAAGGCCGGCGTAACCGTTTGGGTGTGGGGCACGTGGCAAGGACGTCAAGGACAATGCGCTTACCCTTCGCATATATGCTGGGATTATAGGCCGCAAATTGACACGTTGGCATATTCAAATTATGATTGTGCACCATGCCCATCGACATGCGGGACACAGACGAGCGCTGCAAAGACAAAAACCAAAGAGAATATCAATGAGAGAGATGTGTAGATAGATATATATTCAATTGAATTGAATTAACATGTGAATTGAAAACTTTATGGCTTTTTTTTTTTTTGGTTTTTTGTTAATATTAAATATATAGAAATGAAATAATTTTTATGATTTAGCATCTCTCATATGTATTACCTGATGCGTTTGCACGGCATCGATGTCGACCAGTGGACAGGAGCTGCGATGCTGTTGCTGGAACTTGGGCTGATAGGGCTCCAGCATGCGTATCTTACCCCAGCGATTGAAGAAGAGCATTATGGCGCCCACCCAGAGGATGAGCACGAGGCCGACAATCAGTACTTCCTCGGTGCGCACTATGATCTTCGGGCCTACAATCGAGATGGAGTTCAACTTATATCAATTGTCCAATCTATGCATATGGAATGTACATCAAAAGATGTTGTTGTTGTTGTTAGTTTGTTTTTTATTTGTATTTGAAATTTCTGTTTACTGCACGTACGACGCATAAATAACTCAAGATGCCGCAAGAGTGGAATTCAATTATCGCGCGCTTGCTGCCACATTCTGTTGCTGTCTCAGCACCTGCCCCCGCTGGCCGTGGCTGTTAGCTGTCGCAGAGGGCAATTGGATTACAGTTAAGACCATAAACATTCAATTACTTGTATCCTGCGCATCTTCAAGGATTTACTTTAAAGCCGAACATACGTCGCTTTTATGTTGTTTTACGATTTAAGCCTGTTTCGTGTCGTCGTTTTTTGTTTTACGTGTGTGGCGCGATCCGGCAACACCGGCTTAGCGATGGTTAGACCGTTATTTGCTCAGTCTGACAGCATTCGCTAATGGATTTGCTATTTGACAACCCTAAATGTGTTCTTATTTACAACCTGATCTGGCAACATCAAATAAATCTTGGATTGTTACTATGGCAACCAGCTGGTATCTATCTAATCGAATGATTTGATTTGCCATCTGGCGACACCATAATCATCAGGCAGCCCGATTTTATAATTTAGCTATCTGGCAACACTGAATATAAATCATTCTATTTCCGTCAACAGAAGGTTAGTACTAGGATATTACATTTATAATAATACTGCTGAAAAAATTGTATATGTTGGAGTGATGCAAGTTCTTATAGAACTTTGACAATCTGGAAACGCCATCTTATAATATATACCTAAGCTAATTAAAATCAATCATAAATCATATTTTTAAGAACTTTTTAGCCTTATCTAACTGTAAGTTTCATATTCTTATGATCGAGTATCAAATATATGTTTTCGAAGATCTGCCATCTCAACGTCAGTTACTTCAGACAACAATCCGGCAGCACCGAACGGCTGCTTGGATAAAAATTTGATCGACTGGCAGCATCTTGCTAGAAGTAGATGTGCAATGAAGCCTGACTAAAATAATATTTCAACTATCTGGCAGCATAATATGCCGTTAGCTATCTGGCAGCATCATATATTGGGAAGAGTGTGTTAAGTTGGCTGCAGCATAACTTATCTATCATCCATCTCTCTTTCTCTCCCTCATCGTTGGCTGCATTAACTAATTAAGATGACTGCGTCAATGCGCATCTGAACATGTCCCTCTCTCTCTCTCTCTCTCTCTCTCTCTCGCTCTTACTACGTAGTTAATTTGGCTGCGAGTGCATTTAACAATTTAATTTGAGATTGAAAAAAGATGAGAAAGTACCAAAGAACTAGACTAGTTAATTGGTGAATGGTAAAAATCAGATACTCTCGAACGATTATATATAATCCCAGTCATTATGCCCGTCGCACAGCGAGCTAACGCTATATTTTTAAGCTGGATTAAGTGGGATCACATAAATTAATTGATTATGAATGCGAGTTCGAATCGTTGAACTCAACTAACCCGTTTCGAGAGTTGTGCCGTTGTTGGTGGCTGTGGCCGCTGTGCCAGTGGGGTCTATCTCCTGGCTGTTGGCTAGCTCGGCGTTGTAGTCCTCGGATGTGTTGCTGCTGCTGTTGCTGCCACGTGCGGCATTTGGGGACATGGCAGCCGTCTCTTCGACCTCCACCAGAAAGTTGGTGCCGCCGCCCTGCCAGCCGGAGCCCCATTCTGCGAAACAGTTTTGCGAATTGAGTACATCGTTGTGGCATGCGGCATGCGGCATGTGGCATGCAGCATGCGGCATGTGCGTCAGCTACTCACCTTCAGAGATGCCAGTCAAAGTGCTGACCTCCTCAGCGTGCACCGCCAGCTTCACAACTGTGAATAAAAGAAATGGAGAGAGGCAGAGCGTTTTACAAATGTTGCAAATACAAACGACAAACTTTCAAGTGCGGCACTCGCATGTGGCAAGTGGCAAATATTGACTTTGGTCACTGGCTTACCTTGGCCAACAGCCAAAAGTCAAATCAAAATCAAAATAAGCAAAAGTTTGCCCAAAACTCGGTCATCGAGTTGTCATCAAAGAAACATTTTGGTTACGAGATATTGTCTTGATATCAACATAAGTGCAAAGCACATAAATCTCAGATATGAATTCAAATGCTCGATTGAGATAGAGTGGAAAGTGTGTTGAGTTTAAGTTTAAGGAGGGGCTGAAATTTTTACAAATTTATATAATTTTATATTGAAAATGTTCAAGCAAAACTAATTTTGGGCAATTCTACCTGAGTCTAAAGTTAATATCAATTTTTGTCAAGAATAATCATTATATCTGAACAGCCTATATATACATGCATTGAGGAGGAATATAAATCATTCTATTCGTATTTCTCACTATATTCATTTCAAGATCGTCACGTTCATTCAGACGGACGGACAAACAGACAGTCAGTACTAAAACTCGGCACTTCTCTTAATAAGAGAATATATTATACAATTATTATAATCTATATATACTAACTACATATATGCATTTGATATATGTTTACCCATTTTGAATGATTCCAATCTATACTATACAGAGTATCTTATAGTCAATCCATCTTTCTCCGTCATCAATTTTCCACATGTTTCTTTGACAACTTAGCTACAGTGCACTTACAATTAGTTTTCAATTAACGATTCATTTCAATCTCCATTATCAATTCACTCCATAGGCAGACGCAGTCAACTTAACTAGGTACAAGTGCTGCCAGATCGTTGCACTATACCAAAGTGGCTGCTAATTTAATTTCAATTAGAATCAAGCACAATTTAATTGCGAGGAATGGAAAACTTTTCCCACTTGCTGGCTGAATTGCTCAAAATTACCTTGACATGAAGGGCGAGAGAGGGGAGGGGGGGGGGGAGAGCTTGAAGTGTACTACATCAGCAAAAATTTTTAGCGTGATTCTCCAGAGTGTTGCATGCTTTGACGCGGCCAATTCACATGTGCAACTTCATGTTGCATGCAACGGCTCGCTCTGGCACTACCCCAGATCTCCCACAACAGGGACATACAGCCTCAGCCGTGGCTAGCAAAGGTTTTTGCTGCCACAGAGTTCGTAAAGTGCTTGTGTCAGACATCAGGCATGGCACACACACACACACTCACACACACTCACACACTCACACACACGCACATTTAGCGTAATGGTTGCTGGTGCTATGAACACAATTTACGAATATGCGAAACTTAAGACGTAACTTTTGGCACTTGTTTAGTGCATTAAAAGTTACAACTGTACCAGAACTAGGGGGAGGTGAGTGATGGTGGAGGGGGTTTCGCTCTCATATAGCTGCTTAACGGGTACGAGGGCATTACTTAGTCCCTGTTGTGATAATGATGATGATGATGATGAAGATGATTTATGGCGCAACCACAAGAGCCGAAATGCCATCAATTTAACGTCTTCAAATAAAGTCAGGCCAAAGAAGTTGGATGTTAGTTGAATGTGCTCGACTAGGCAATACCCTGCAGTTGTTTACATATTAGCGAAGCGGCTATGTATGTCTGTGTGTTTGTATTGATAAATGTATGTATCTATGTGTATGCCTGTTGGGTACTTTTTATTGATGTATTATATCTTATAAAAGTCTTTAATCAATACAAAATGTAATAAACATGCTGTCTTTATACATTCATCAAAGATTCTATGGCAATATTTCTGTGTTAATATAAAGCATTAGTTTTTGCTCATAGAATTCATATACAAAATTTGCTAGTTGTATTATATAAAGTGTCTGAGCTATGGAGATGATGAGATAGACCTGGTTGAAACAAAAAATATAGATCAAAAGCCCCATTATAGACCTTATTCATGTGTAAGTTATAAGTTTACTATGCTCCATTATATACCCACTTAAACTCTCTTGATATGTAAGACATTTGGGTAAGTTAAAAGTTTACTAAACTTTATTATATATGCAAGTAGTACTTCTAGTAAATACCTATTTTACCTCTCTTAATATGTTAGATATTTGGTTATAGCTATCATAAATTTCTTATAGATTCTGTTTGCTTGCGATACAACTACAAATAACTAGTTTAAGCTCTAATAGAAACTAAGTTCAATATAGACATTCATAGACATACATTCAATTAATCGACTATTTTGGTATGATATTGTGATATGTTATTTGATACGCTTTATGGCCAGAGCTAATGTCTCTTAAGTACATTCTCACAATTTAGTGGCGATTGGCTTTAATGCATTTGCTGATAATCTTCACCCTGACCTTGATAGATAGCCCGGCCAGTCATTAGCAAATAGTTAAGCTCCCCTCCAATCCCTCGCTGGCTGCCTGGCTGCCTGGCTGCCTCGCTGCCTCGTTGCCCTCTCTTGAGGCATTTAATTTATTTATTTACTTGCTGCTCATTTAGTTAATTTGGTTAATTTGCTTAATCTACGCCCGAAAATGAGCTAATTAACATGCACAATTCCCGCAAGGCATCCACGGGGCGCAAGATCAGGATGAGACAGAGACAGAGACAGAGACAGAGGCAGTGAATGTTAAAGTGAGAGAGAGAGAGAGAGAGAGAGAAGCAGACGACATTTGTTTGGCTATTTTCCTGGAACTTTGCTGCTGGCTGCATAAGAAATTCCCTGTAATTTATGAATGAAACTGCGCATAAAAATGCAAAGCATAAGCAAAAAAAAAAAAAACAAACAAGTAGATAGAGAAGATGAAAAAACACTGAAATTATATTTATATATATATAGTAGATATATATACATATGTATATAAACATATACATATGTACGTATGTATGTGTGTGTGAAGAAAGTGGAAAGAGCAATAGAAACAGAAGCCAGCGAATGCAATAAAAGTGAAAATATATGCAGAAAGGGTAAACCGGAAAGGAAGTGCAGGTAATCAGCTAATTCGTGTGTGTGTGTGTGTGTGTGTGTGTGTGTGTGTGTGCAAGTGTGTGTGTACGTGTGTGTGTCACCAGGGGTAAGCCTGGCAATTAAATGCTCGTTAAGTCAAAACCAGGAGCAGCATGTGAGCTACTTTCAAAATTACTTAACGCAATTGCAGTACAGCCAGAAGACAATGACAAACAGCAAATAGGACAGTAGAATAGATACCCTGGTGGATATGCACATAGATACTCCTTAAGCAGCTATAACTCTGCATTAATTAATGATATACGTTGTATGATATACGTTGAGTAACAGCTGCATTAGCCTCGCTTAAGCTTACAATTCCATTGTATAGCCCATATCATAAAGTACGTTAACGTATATGAATCCAACTTGTAAATACCCGAACAATATATGTTTCTGTATATATATATATATATATATATATTTATATATTCTTTAGCAAGCTGCACTCACACCTTGATACTTGCATTACTCATTCCATAAACAAATATGGAAAAGTTAGCAAGAGCAACTAGTAGATACCCTTTCCTCATTGCTTTCAAGTATCATCTATATCTTTAACCTATATTCTCTTGCATAGGCCATTAAGCAAAAGAAGTGACACAACTAATAAATACTCTAGAATCATTTGTCATCTATATATTTATCAACTTATGAATAGATTTCCGAATATATCTTGATACAACTGATTTCTATATCCACAGGATTTAATTCAAATACTGAGAATATCATATAGATGTAATAAAGGACCTGCATCATATTATTATGGGCTTTACAAAAGTCTGGAAATATAATAAACTATTGTTATATACATATATATCGATTCTAATCTAATTTGGATGTCATAGATGCTTTAAGCTCATGTAAAGACATTATCATACCACACACAATTTAGCGACCTTCCAGTCTACAGGGTATTTGCAAAGAAAAAGCAATTAAATTGTCGCGTTTCTTTTTCTTTTTTAAATGCGATTCAAGCTTGTGAAAAGCTGTCAATTTGCACAGCTGCTCGAACATTTAATTGTAATCGTATCATATGTAGCCGCCTGACATATATACCCTGCCCCCGCTTCAGTTCAATCAACGGGTATCGAGTACCGAAAGTATCGACTGAGATTGCCGCTTCAATTATGAGTAAATGTACTCGGGAGGACAGACAAAGCGAGAATCCATAGCCGTTTAATAATTCATAAAGTATTAACAACAAGAGTACACACACACATATGCACACACACACACACATGCACACACGTGTGTGTAGCTTAATATAAAAGTAAGGAATAGTATTGATTTTCTATGTATTGCAATACATACACATACACACACTCAGACAAGCACTCAACTGTTTTGTAAATCAAGCAAACAAATAATACACACACACACACACACAAGCACACGCACCTACACACACACACACACACAGACACACATACACACCCATACGCACAACTCATGTGTTGTTAATTCAACATGACACATGCAAAACGCCACAAAAGAAAGAGAAAAAACAAAAACAAATTACAAAAAAAAATGAAAAAAGAATCGGGCATGATCGACTGTATAATACTTGATTATTGTACAAAATTAATTTGAAAAGTGTTCAAAAGAAAACGATGATGATGAAAATGTTTGAAATGATGGGGCAACATATGGTAAGAAAGACAGAGAGAGAGGGAGAGAGAGAAAAAGAAAGGGGAGAAAGAAAGAGAGAGAAGAAGAAGAAAAGCAGGGACTGAAAGAGAGAGAGAGAGAAAGAAAGGAGGTAGAGAGAGAAAGAGAGAGAGAGAGAGAGAGAGAGAGAGAGAGAGAAAGAGAGAGAGAGAGAGAGAGAAAGAGAGAGAGAGAGAGAAAGAAAGAAATGCGAGATTGAAACTGAGAGAGGGAAGGAGAAAGAAGAGAGAAAAATCAGCGACTGGGAATGGAGAAAACGGAAGGAGAGATAAAGATAAAGACAGAGAGAGAATGAAATGAGAGAGAGAGATAGGAGATGCAGAGAGAGAAAGAGACAAACAAAGAGAGAGAGAGTCACAGAGAGAGCGAAAAGAAGAGAGAGACAGACAGAGAGAGAAAAAGGGAGACAGACAAAAAGAGTGATACACAGAGAGAGGGAAAGAAAGAAACAGACCGAGAAGGAAAGAAAGTGTCAAACAGAGAGAGAGAGAGGACGAAAAGTCGTCTCTCTTTTTCCTCCCTCCCTTTCCGCTATCTCTCTCTCTGTATATATATATATATATATACTTTGTAACTTCTTTATTGTTTAGTATGCGCTACGAAATGTTACATTCTGAATGGCCGAGTCAACATACCCTAGTCAGCATACTTATATTCTGATTGTTCGATTGCAGTTGATTTCTCTTGATATACTCACGAATTGCTAAGCACTATTTAAGTCCTACCCTACCCTGCGCCCCCTCCCTCCTACGACTAGTCAGCCCTCGTTTGAGCTTGAGGAAAAAGTGTTGCCTACTTTTGGGCTAACGTTTTAATGGAGCAGCTTTTGGGCAAAAGCAGCTGCGACAACCACGTTCTGAGAGCCACATAAAACGCAGAGTGCTCTGGCTAAGTGGTCAGCAATGGACTGTGGCAGGGCTTAATTAAAGCTATCGCTTCCGCTGCTGCTGCTGCTGCTGCTGCTGCTGCTCTTGTTGTTGTTAATTGAATTGTATTGTAAGCACAACTGTACGCCGAGATGAACTGTGACTTTGGCTGCGGTATGTCACCTGGCCAACACAGTTGTGGGCAATTCCCGTGGGCTGGCCACATGCCAAACTCACGCGCACACACACACACACACACGGAGACACACTTGTCTCAAGCTGTGTGTTTGGCATAGCAGCAAGTGCTTAGAGCCAAGCGGAGCAGCAAGGACACAATTAACGTTTAAATAGATGCCGCCTCGCATCGGTACATGCTAACGAGCAGCTTATGCGGCACATGTGGACGCGATTTGCATTGGCAATTCCACGCGGCTGAGCGGAAATACCAAAACGGAAATACCGCCAATCGAGACCGAGCGCCCGCGACAGACTCGATTGGCGGCCAACTTGACAGTGTGTCCGCGGAATGGCCCGCCGGATCAACAAGTGAAAGGACCCGCTCGATAGCCTGTTTGGGCCGTTCAGCCTGTTGGTCTGTTGGTCTGTTGGTCTGTTAGCCAGGTTCGGGCGACGCCTACCTGGCCTAAGCGTTCATGTTTATGGCCCAAATTGCCGCAAATATGTGGCCCGAGGGCCATAGGCCAAGGGCTGGCCCGCAAATGCATTTCATAAACAACAAACGTACAACACGCACGGAAAAACAGGCAAAACAACGCTGACGCACACTTTTATAGCTCTATAGTATTTTTTTTGTTCCTTCTTTCTGGTATCTTTTTGCAGGAAGTGAGCTAAAAAGAAGACAATTACAAAACAAAGTCCAGATGTGTCTACTTTTTGCTTAGCAGTCCCCTTCTACATAATCTGCTCAATGATGCATTTGTCCTTGCCCCTTGATCGAAAAAGAACTCACTTGCAAACCAAAGTAAGACAAGTGGGCAGTCCCTGACTACAGAATACACGCTTAAGATTTGACGATTAAAAATACTAAGAAATCTGTTCAAAGATTTCATTAAACTTAAGAAATGGCTAAATATTTGGGACTTGCTGCTATAAATGTGAAATCTATTGATAATTTTTTTTAGCTAAGCCACGTCCATTTTGAGTCACATAAACCAATAGACTCTTTCCAATGTCAAGTCTTAGTCTTAGTCTTAGTCACCAATATACATGTCTTCACTTGCTGAGCGAGTATATGAAGCAAGTTGCATATGAAATATCTGGAACTGTTTTTTTCCTGCATTCCATTCGAAATTCTCGACAATTTCAACATTTCGGGCACGTTCCAAAGTGAACCAAGTGGCCTTCTCTTCTATTTGCTGCGATTTGCTGCAGTTCAAGTGCTTCGCTTGTACCACGCACAATTAGGGCGAAGCGGGTGTGAACGGCTTGCATGTGAGTGGAGGTGCGCCGACTTTGTCTATAGTTGACAATAAAGTATATTTGATATTAGGTTGAAGGTTAGATCAGAGATGTTATGATAATGCCTGCTTTAAGAACTTTGAGCTGTAAATCTTAAGATTTTCAATTGGTTTTAATATGCTGCTGAATTTAAAGGGTATTTAGGCAGTAAAATGTTCTGTTTATACAGGGCATCAAGCTAGTTCAGCTTAAGTATGAAAAGAGCGTAATTAGCAGAAATCAGTTTTGTATATGATTTTCGAGGGTATCCTATAGTGTAGCACTGGCTTTACGTCTGTTTTATCAATTCCTCTAGTTGAATATTAAATTTATATAACCATTGGCTTGGAAGTAAACTAACAAATTAATTTGATGACATATATTTACTTTTACAGGGTATTCATAAATATTTACTTTTATCAAAATTTGCCCCAGCTATGCTCATTAACAACGTAAGCAACTAAAGAAAGTTTATTGTATATGTTATAGGGTATCAAGTTGAAAAGTTTGCTTTGATAGCGAGCAAAGACATTTAACTATACCTTCGACAGTTCTAAATTTGTAACCATTTTAGGTTTTTTACAGGGTATCACGAAACTGCATTGTCTTGCCCGCTTGCTACATTTCACATCAATGCAAGTCAATGGCATTTCAATTGCTTCGGCCGCACGATGGTCCATGGCATGTCCATGCCCCCTGGTGAACGCATCGAGTGCCTCGGTCTTCGCTTTGCCATGGATCCAAACTCCGACTGCAGTTGGTCCGAAATTGATGGCGTTACTAATTGACAGTGATTGCCGAGTGGAGCAGTCGTTGGGCCAGGCATGCGATTGTAAATTGATTGTGCACAGAACCAACTGCGGCTGACTCTGTGAAAATGTCTTAGTGTCCAAATGATGTCAGAGAGAGAGAGAGACACTCTTTAAAAGTGAGAATTCGTTAAATATTAGGTATGCACTTAGCTTATGTAAACTAAAAGCTAAATACCAAATTGGATGTTTTTAGCTGATGTAGTTGCTGAGTTGGCATAGTTTGTTTTCATGAGATAAATTGTCGAATGGTGTGAGTAATCGAGTCTGTACTCTTCACTTAAATAATTTCAATTTCTCAATGCGATTATCTATGGTTCCTTTTGGCTTCAATTTAAATTGAGCTTAAGAATTATTTTCATGGATTGGCATTTAGCTTCTATGGCTGGGCTGGCAGCTGTTTCCGCTTCCGTCGCTTTGCTCGCAGTCAAAGTCACGTTCGCAAAGCAAACAGAGTGGGGGAAAATTGGCAAATCGGGAAATGTGCAACGGCAGCCCCAAACTATGAAAATGCGCTCGAGCGCTGTTTGGTCAACGTGCACGGAGCTGGCTTGTTGGTCGAGGTCCTGCATCCGGTATTTCTTTAACGCACTCCCAGATAAGCAGCAGAAGTAATAAAAAAAAAAAGAACAAAAACGGAAAGGACACAAAAAAAAAAAACCCGGAGTTGAATTCCATTTGGGATTTGGAAAATTGTCAACCGCACATAAAGACTTTGCCGGTTGGCTCATGCAGTCGGAAAATGTTTTTGGGTAGCGGGGGAAATACCAGTTGGCCCGGCCGGAGTTGCGACGAACTACGGGCCTGTCGCGATTGCGTGTGAAAATGCAACAATCCACATTTCCTGTCGATAGTCAAATGAGCTCGGCGAAAGGCCAAAGAGTCGACGCGAGTCGCAACCTTTTGACACCAACCAAACAAATGGGCTGCACCCAAAGCATCAGTGAGTGTGGGAAAACAAACGCCTCAACCCTTCAACAACGGGGCTGACTGTATTCCCAGCTACAGCCAAGTATTTACCCAGCGCCCAGCGCCGAGAAAGTGTGAAAACAGAGTTGAGGATTTACCAAAAACCCATTCCCACTAGCTTTCCAAGATAGTAGATATTCAAATAATTTCGGAATATTTGACCAAAGGATGGAATTTAGGAATATTTGACCAAAAAGTCCCAACCTTTGGAATTTTAGAGGAGTTGAATGCTGAGAGTATTGTGACCTTAACTTAGACAAATTTCCACCAATACTAACTTTATTCATATGTATCTGTATGTGTATCTTTGGCTATATCTGTATCTTTGTCTATATCAAAATCTGTATTTGTATCTGTATCTTTGTCTATATCTGTATCTGTATCTGTATCTGTATCTGTATTTGTATCTGTATCTGTATCTGTATCTGTATCTGTATCTTTGTCTATATCAAAATCTGTATTTGTATCTGTATCTTTGTCTATATCTGTATCTGTATCTGTATCTGTATCTGTATCTGTATCTGTATCTGTATCTGTATCTGTATCTGTATCTGTATCTGTATCTGTATCTGTATCTGTATCTGTATCTGTATCTGTATCTGTATCTGTATCTGTATCTGTATCTGTATCTGTATCTGTATCTGTATCTGTATCTGTATCTGTATCTGTATCTGTATCTGTATCTGTATCTGTATCTGTATCTGTATCTGTATCTGTATCTGTATCTGTATCTGTATCTGTATCTGTATCTGTATCTGTATCTGTATCTGTATCTGTATCTGTATCTGTATCTGTATCTGTATCTGTATCTGTATCTGTATCTGTATCTGTATCTGTATCTGTATCTGTATCTGTATCTGTATCTGTATCTGTATCTGTATCTGTATCTGTATCTGTATCTGTATCTGTATCTGTATCTGTATCTGTATCTGTATCTGTATCTGTATCTGTATCTGTATCTGTATCTGTATCTGTATCTGTATCTGTATCTGTATCTGTATCTGTATCTGTATCTGTATCTGTATCTGTATCTGTATCTGTATCTGTATCTGTATCTGTATCTGTATCTGTATCTGTATCTGTATCTGTATCTGTATCTGTATCTGTATCTGTATCTGTATCTGTATCTGTATCTGTATCTGTATCTGTATCTGTATCTGTATCTGTATCTGTATCTGTATCTGTATCTGTATCTGTATCTGTATCTGTATCTGTATCTGTATCTGTATCTGTATCTGTATCTGTATCTGTATCTGTATCTGTATCTGTATCTGTATCTGTATCTGTATCTGTATCTGTATCTGTATCTGTATCTGTATCTGTATCTGTATCTGTATCTGTATCTGTATCTGTATCTGTATCTGTATCTATATCTATATTTATATCTTCCTCTAGGTGACTCTCTCTATGTGTATGACTGTACTGCCCAGTTATCTCACTTATGGATCATCTATTTCTACTTAGGCTAGATCTATGATTATAAATAATAAGTAAAGTAAGCTAAAATATTATTTTAAGTCACGTTCTTAAGGTCTGTCTCCGGCTTTCGCTAATAGCTGAAACTGCATAATGCGATCTAGATGTAATCTAGAATTTGGCTCAAATTGGATTATTCTTAAGTCGAATCTTTTGCACTACGAGTTATTATCCTTTTTAAGGATGAGAGGTAGTGGAATACGTGAAAGAGCTATGGAAATTTTTTGGAATATTCGAGAAAGTCACTTAGGTAAATTGACGCTTTGCTCCTGTCAATCAGGCTAAAGAACAGGTCGAGTATTTTTAGCCAACATTTGATAGCCTTTCGTGGCAGACCTGAGTGCCTGAGATATATTTGTTTTCGATTTATTTTGGGCAGCCTTGAGGCTTGAAGAGCAGCAGCAACAGCAGCAGGAGTCGACTCAGTCATAAGTAGTTCTGGCCAGGACGAAAGACTGACTCCATTCACAAGATTTCATGTGAAATGGTATACGCTCGGACGGAAAGCGAAAACTCTCTCAATAAAATGCAGATCGAGTCGAGTCGTGCAGCTGTTGTCCACTTCTGTTGTTCAGTTGTCTGTCTGCGCCTCCCATTGTCCTGGCTGCACCGGCGTCAACGGCGTTTGCACAACAAAGGCCCACAAAACGCAATGGGCCAAGGTTAGGCGCAGTCGCAGCGCCGACCAAACATTCAAATCGAATTATGGTCACAGCACGAGGTCAGCTACAGCCAGAGACGCTCTCACTTTCTCCCTTTATATATCTATATCTATATCTATATATATCTATCTAATTGCTTTGATTTCTGACTGGATAAATTGTGTAAAATATTTTTGGGCAATCGCGAGAAAAGGGTTGGCCGAATGTCCCGAATTTTTCGCGAGTTTATGAAAAATCCAGAAGATTTACGAAATTGAAAATCCATCAAGCGAAATCCCTGCGACAAGGACAATCAAGGACATTGAGCAGGTAGAATTTATTTATGCGACTGTGTATATTATCTTAAGCCGAAACACGCGGGATGGGCTTTCGAGCCGCGCCATAAAACCCGGCGGATTAGCCAAAACTACGGCCCAACTGCGCTCGATCAGGTAAGCATTTTCGACCAAAAATAATTCCGGGAAATTCGCGACTAGCGGCGAGCTACCTGAACAATCATGACCGCCATGATGAAAGGCTGGCTATATAAGAGCCAGCTGTCGCGCTATTTGGCCAAACAGTTGACGTTAACGCAGCGTAGCGCGAAGTACTATTTGCAGTGCAGTCTCTAAGATAAACTAAATACTCGAATCAAGCGAAAATGGGTTGCTGTGCGAGCAGTCTGAAGACGGATTCGGAGCGCAGTCTGAATGCCAGCGGCTATGCCTCCAAGCGTAGTCGCAGCAACAGCTATAGCAGCAATACCACCAGCAAGAGCAATAGCAGAAACAACAGCAGAAACAACAGCAGGAACAGCAGCAGGAACAACAGCAGGAGCAACAGCAAGTGCAACAGCAACAGCTGTGCCAGCACCAACAGCAGCGGCGTGGGCCTCGGCAGCAATCGCAGCATCTGGAGTCGCAGCCAAACGCGGCCCATTTGCGATGACTTTGCCGAGCGGCCTTTGGCCGAAGTTGAGCAGGAATTGGAGCGATCTTGCGGCTATTATACGTGCAGCAGTGCAGCATCGACGCCCACGAAGCAACAGCTGCGTCGCACCCAGGACATGGAGCTGGCCAATCAAAGCAACGCGAGCTCCGCCCACATGGACATGTCGCCAGATGTTGGCAACTTGGAATGGGAGATGTATATGATGCAGCATGCACAGCGCATCATGCCGAAGACCTCGTCGCCCACCTGTCAGCGACGCGATGTCACCTTCGAGATGCACTCGCGCTCCTATCACAAGTGGCGCAACTATTTGCAGAGCACACCGGCCCACATGCTGCACAATGTTAGCCACATACCGGAGGCAATTGCCGGCCATTTCTGTCCCGTCGACTTTCCCGCCTTCACCGATCTCGATGGCGAGATGGAGAGTGCGGCCAAGCGCTTCAAAGTGGACACGAATGCGTCTGTCTACGAGGAAAGCAAACCAATGCAGCCGAGACAGTATCTAAAGCACACCATCAGCACAGATCTGTGAGTAGATGGCTAGATGGCTAGATGGCTAGTTGGACAACTGGACAGGCTCCGCTCGGTACGGAGTTGTTGCAGTTGTCCACACACGCATTGATCGATTGCTGGCTGCTGGCAACAGGTTGTCAGTCAGTCGATCAATCAAACAGTCAGCATCAACTACTAAAACAAACCAAAAAGAAAACCAAAAAACTGTTCAACGGTTAGACAAACAAAAAGGCAAGCAATAGCTCAGTCAATCAGCGCAACATTTTGAAAATAGTTGTCAATCAATCAAACAACTCTCAATCAACCAATCAATCAATCAATGTATATATATTTCTATGTAAATAACTATGCCGACTATTGCCTAGCAAACAAAATATCTACTCATAAATATTCCTCTAAAAATATTTTTTTTTTGTGTTTAGTCCTAAGACAAAAATTTAATTTAAAACAATTCTTTTTTTTTTTTATTTTGCTATACCCAAATAATAAAATTGAATTTTAATTATGTATTTGAAATCGAGACGAATTTATTAATTAACTGAATAAACAAATCAAATTTAATATTTAAAATATGAAATTTCATTTCGCCATTTTCACTTTTCAGCCGCCACGCCCCTCTCCGACTCTTGTGGGCTTTCTTAATTAGTTAAAGCAAACAAATGGAAGGCAGCAGCAGCTGCTGTTCGCCTTCGCCAGGGGTCACAGGTCACTTGCATTGCGTCTTTTCCGCCTGGCCAAGTTCTGGGCAATTTGGCTCAAAAAGTCCAACAACAATTTTGTTGATGCGATGATATATTTGTATTCGATTCAAAGTTTTTGTTAACTCACTTTATCAATTGCAGTTTTATGTTATTCATGATTTGTTCATAAATTGTTTCGCATTTTCTTTTCAATTCATTTAATTTCTTGACTCTTTCTCTGTTGATTTTAAAATGAAGTGAGAGTTGCTTTGGCATAGGCCTAGCGCGTGCCGTTAATCTCTCAGTGTTTTTCTCTCTCTCTCTCTTGTTTCTTGTTTATTTCTATGTCTCATTCTTTTTTGCTCCCTCTTTCTATCTGTGTCTCACTTACTTTCGTTTTGTCTTCTTTTACCACTCATACTTTTCTCTATGCTTATCTCTCTCTTTCTTTCCGACTTTTTAGTTTTGTCTCCTTCTGCCTCTCATTTCTTTTCCCTCTCTTTCTCTCTCTCTCTCTCTCTCTCCCTCTCTCGTTTCTTGTCTCTTTCTATATATCTCATTCTTTTTCGCTCACTCTTTTTGTAGCTCTGTCTCATTATCTTTCTTTTTGTCTCCTTTTACCACTCATTCTTTTCTCCATGCTTATCTCTCTCTCTCTTTCACACTTTTTAGTTTTGTCTTCGTCTGCCTCTCATTCCTTTTCCCTCTCTATCCCTCTCTATCTCTCTCTCTCTCTCTCTCCCTCTCTCGTTTCTTGTCTCTTTCTATATATCTCATTCTTTTTCGCTCACTCTTTTTGTAGCTCTGTCTCATTATCTTTCTTTTTGTCTCCTTTTACCACTCATTCTTTTCTCCATGCTTATCTCTCTCTCTCTTTCACACTTTTTAGTTTTGTCTTCGTCTGCCTCTCATTCCTTTTCCCTCTCTATCCCTCTCTATCTCTCTCTCTCTCTCTCTCCCTCTCTCGTTTCTTGTCTCTTTCTATATATCTCATTCTTTTTCGCTCACTCTTTTTGTAGCTCTGTCTCATTATCTTTCTTTTTGTCTCCTTTTACCACTCATTCTTTTCTCCATGCTTATCTCTCTCTCTTTCACACTTTTTAGTTTTGTCTTTTTCTGCCTTGCATTCTTTTTCACTCACTCCCTCTCTCTCTCTCTCTCTCTCTTTGTCTCATGCTATATCAGCTGTTCTACTCTCTCTCACTTTCCCTGTCTGTCGACTCCATTTACTTATATATTGCCATCTCTTTCTCTCTCTCTCTCTAATATGCCCACTTCATTTAATCGGTTTGTGCATTACCAACTGTGATTCAATTTTTTTTTTACATTTTTCTTTTTTATTTCTTTTGACTTACTCTATATGTCCATGCATATTGAATTCTTCTCTATATATATATACATATACCTTTTTTTTTTTGGTCTTTTTTTGGGCTTATTTGTGGTTTTTGCTTTAATTGGATGTACTTTTGCGAAATTTTTTGCAATTTGGTCCAATTAATTATCGGACAAATTATAAATTTAAATTGTGAATATTGCGCATACGCCATGTGGTTGGCCTTACTTTGCATTACATTACATTACACTCACTCGTGTGTGTGTGTGAGTATGTGTGAGTGTGAGTGTGAGTGTGTGTTGTGCGGGGACGTTATTCATAATGCGCATTGATTTTTTGCCATTGGTCGGTCAGCTGCTGGTCTCAGACACGCACCCTCACCACCAGTCGCCTTCGCCCCCCCCGCCCCCCACCCCCCCTGGGCCAGCTCTATTAGTGGACTATTATTTGGCTGGCTTTGTGCAGCAATCAAAGAATCAAAAATTGAAATTGAAGGCAATACGGAAATGATTATTGCAACATATTAGCTAGCCACGTGCAACATGCAACCTGAACTTAAGTTTCTCAATCAATTGGCACAGCTCAGAGAGCAGAGCTGAGTTCAGCTATAAAAAATGCAAAATTTAATTGTAATTGGATGAAAGTTTATATTCAATTGATGTTTGTAGATCTTATAGATTTGTACAAGGAATATCCTTAATGTAAGACTATAAGAAAAGTAGAGCTCAAAGTATATAGGACTTTTTATTTAAGATGAGCATTAGAGACTATTTGGAACCTAAGCGAAATATACTACAGATATCAGAAGAAATGTGTATTTATTTTGTATACCGTTTTTGTTTATATATATTTATATATTTGCAGTTTATATATATATCGGATTTGTTGAAATTTAGTCACTTTTCATTATAGTTTTATACATTTTTCCAACTAATAGCTTCTTGTAGTCGCTTCTCTTCGTCTACTGACAGTCCTGTCTGAGTGGCCTAAGTAGTTATCTCGCTCTTACTCAGCAACAGCTATATTAGTCTCTCACTCTCTCTCTCTCTCTCTCTCTCTGTCGCATGACGTGAGCATTAGAGGATACAAGCTAGAAATAAGAAGTGTGTAGGCAAGACGCAAACTCATTTGGATAATAATTTTACAACTCTAGCTCTTAGCCTTACACTAACTGGGAAACTTGTAAAACAGACTCTGATAATAATTTGATTATAATTAACGATACGATATATATTATATTTATCTTCTACATTTCGTTTATATTATATATTTTTACAGATTTGACATTAGTTAAAATAAAACTACTTAACTTTAGTTTGATAGTTCATGACTAATTTCAGCAAACAAAGGCTACTACTAACTGCAAAAGATTTGCAACTTAGCTTTAAGATTAGTCAAATAATTGTATATATATATATATATGATATAAGGTCTGATCTATACTTATATACTTAATTCAGGCAGCTAAAAAAAGGTTTTCCATTGAAGCTCTAAATAAATCGTGTGTGTTTAGTGAAAGGAATGCGCACTCATTTGTCCATTTAGTATATGAGTATAGCTATATAGTGATGTAGAGGTCTGATTCAACTATTTCTATATATATATATAATGAACAGTTGAAACAATTAACAGCAGTTGCAGCCCGTCGTCACCATATAGAAATACGAATTGCTCAGTTCGCAGAGAACAATCGAAATAGGAAAGAAGAAAAAAGCAATTTTGATACACATCTATATATATATATATATATATATATTATATATATATATATATATATATATATATCCATCATTATAATGAATTCATTTTCATGTGCGTTGCATGCTTGTCGTGACATAAGTGATTATAACTATTGCAGGGTATTATGAGAAAACTTGCCCAGCAAAGTTTGCCAACAATTGTTTCAAAATATTTTTCTTCTTCAAAACTTTTTACAATAATAAGCAGCCGGACGACAATTCGCTTGATTGTTCATAATTTAAAGCGAGTAATATTGATTTTAGGCTAGCTCTGGTCCCCTTCACCTTCACATTGATCTATTGCCAGTCTATCCATCTGTCCTTCAGCCAGTAGCCAGACGTTAGACCTGTGAAGTGTTTAGTCGGGTGCAGGGGCCGTGTCCAGACGTTGCCTTCTTGGCCTCATCATTGTCATCGCCATCGTTATCGTCATCGAGGGGCCAATGCTGACAGGCTGCCTTGGTTAGCTAACCTAACAATTGACATGCTACCAATATAGTCTTACCCCCACCGGCGTACCCCCGCCTACCCCCGCCTACCCCCCTCTTACCCGTCAGTCCAAACAGTCGTCTTGCACAAGTGCAGCCCTGACATTGCGAGCCGTTTGCATTTTTAATGATGTGACAGTGTTAGCCATAATTGTGCACCCCACAATTGTTCAATCAGTCAATCAGTCAGTCAGTTGGACAGTGGGACAGTGGGACAGTCGAGTCGTAGCCTAGTGTAGCGGTTTCTGTGACCCAGCTATGCAGGTGGAAAGTCGTGTTTTGAGGTTAGGGCGCGGGTTCAACAGCAATTTGAGTCGCATGTGCATACACTGAGCAAAAAGCATGCGATGCTTAGTATAATCAATTAATTGCCGTGACTAGCTGTAGCTATGGCAGAAGTGCTTAACTGTAGTCTACATATATATACATATATCATATATCAATCTATATTTTCTTCAATATATATTTGAACACATCGAATTTTCGCTCAGTGTATATTGTGCTAATCGTGTCTATATGCCATGCACTTTTTGCTCATTGTCAAAACGCAGACAGAGTGCTTTGCCAAATGACAGTGCATACCGCCTGACCACGCCCCCATGCCTCCGCCAAACCAAACTTCGCCCGCTCAACAATTGCAGCACATTTGCACCTGTGACGCAGACACACAGCTCCCGCAGCCGAACGACTCGAGTCGAGGACACGCCTTGATTATTGCAAAAAAAAAAAAAATAAATAAAATAAAAAGAAACTTTTTGCACCCATTGGCCCAGGCCATTATCGTGACAAGCAGGAGGTGGCCGGGGTGGGCGTGGCAGTTGCTAATATGAAAGAATTTACAGATGCGAAACGCACAATTTAATAATTTTATGTGCAGACGGCGCAACTTTTTGCCACGAGGCCAGCAAATTCTTTATGTGACAAAAGTTTTACTATATATATAATAAATATATATATATAAGCGTGTGTGTGTGTGTAGTCTCATGGACACGCACATAAAAATGATATAGAATTATTAACTTTCTGGGTCTCGAATTGAGCGATAAAAGCAACAACAACAACACAAACTGGACCCTAGGCTCGAGGCCTTTCATTGTTCGATCAAAGGGCAGGGGTAAGGGCAAAGTTTCTCTCTCTCTGTGTGAGTGGGTGTATATATGTGTGTGTGTGTGTGTGTGGTTGTGCCGAGGGGTTAACATAACAGTATGGCCAGTAATAAATAGTGAATAGAGCTATTTTCTATGGAATTTATGCGAAAAATGCGTTCAAATGAAATTGAAATAAAAGGTCGAGGGGCACAGGGCACAGTGAAGGGGAGGCAGGGGGTGGTGCAAGGGGTGGACCAAGCCTAGTCAATGGGTTAGAGAAGAATAGCATGAATTATATGTTAACATCCCATAGGTTATAGTTTGATATTATTAACGGTTCTTTGTGCATTATGCATAAATACAAAATGCAAAAATTTTTTATAAAAACAAAAAAATTGAGGAAAAATTACAAAAAATTGGAATTTTTTTTTTTTTATGCACATAAATGAATATTAATTAATTATGAATTTTACTTGGAATTAAAAATTAACATATATATAAAAAAAATGCTATATATATGTATGTGTAGCTTGGGTAGCTCATGCTATAGATACCCTGTAAAAGGCACGTGTGTGATGCATATAAGAAGAAGTCTATTTGGGGGAAAGAGAATGAAGCCTTGGCAATGCTTTGTTTGAAAAGTATTCTTAGATACCCTCCACCCCATGGGAACTCAGAGACTATACATGCTAGAGCACTTAGTTTTGGTAAGTGACTACTAGAATAAGTAAGTTAGTTAATAATTACTTTCAGTTAGGAAGACACGCATTTGGAATCAAAACAAATTCCTATTTGTGTAATATTTAAAAAGGCAACTATTATTTATGCTCTGCTTAAGTGGAGAATTGGACTGGGGGTGGGGGGGAGCTCCACATAAATATATAATATTATACAAAAGTTAAGATATGTCGCAGTTCAGTAATGTTCAGCTCTTTTGCTGTAGGGCAATGGGCCAACGTGGCCATGGCCGTCAGGTCAGAACGTTCGTGGTCTCGGCCAGCAATCTATTAGCACGACCTATGCATAATTCAGGCGCTCTAATGGCAGCTCGCGGGCACAGCATAAAGAGAGCGAGAGCAAAGAAAAAAAAGTATTGCGACACTTGAACAGATAGCAGAGAGCGAGAGGGAGGGCGAGTGAGTGTGAGTGTGAGTGTGAGAGGGAGGCAAATTTAGGCCATGTCAAGACAATCAATTGAGCCAGGCCAAAAAGTAGAAAACTAGTTTTTGAGCTGTCACAAAGCTTAAGCCCAGGGCTTGGGCGGGTATTAGCTGCTTGAATTATCTTTATAAAGGATATAGGCAGATATATATATATATATATATATATAGAGAGAGAGATATATATATATATATAGGGTATATTCATAAGCTGCTCTAATTACTAAATGCAACACTCGAGTTGAGTCTGGGATTTAGGCGACAAATCCCACTTGAATTTGTCGCGTGCGCAACGCGAGTTTTGTGCGAATTCTGGACGGGATTCGGGATTTGGGTTGGGCCAATGATAACCGCAGCTGAGCCAAAGCCACAGATTAACCAGTCAAACACACATGTGCCTGTGTGTGTGTGTGTGTTTGAGTGTGCGTGTGTGTGTGTGTGTGTGGTTTATAGCACTTGGAATTTTATGGAAAAACGTCGCGGGGTTTCATTTTAATTCGCTCATCGCAAGGCGTTGGGCTCGTAATCCTTGCCAGAATCATGGCTCATGTTGCGGTTTTATATGCAGCTGTGTGGCTGTGGTAGCTGTTACTATTTGCCCTAAGCCTCTCACACTCCATCTCACCCAGCATCACAAAGCCATTTAGCGCCCTGATGAATTTATGGCCCATCTTAAGGCCCAGCCATTGCGTTGCCCTACACTCGCCTCGCTCTCCCGGCCAGGTCGACAAAAAACAGAGCGACAAAGAGAGCGCAAGAGGGCGAGAGCGAGAGCGAGACAGCTAAAGAAAATCCGAAATGCAGACCTGGAACTTGATGCGTGTAAACATTACCCTAGGGGTGGGGCGGGCGCCGACGTTGATTGGAGGCTCCTAAGCAAAAAACTAAACAAACCAAAAAGCAAAAAAAACAAAAAAAAACAAACTGAAAGTAAAGTAAACCCAGAAACCGAAACGTTTTTTGTTTAATCAAATTCAATTATGAAAAATACACAAAAAAAAAAAAAATAAAAAATAAAATAATCCAAATAAACGGAAAAAAATTGTTGGCTACTTAAGTTGGCATAGATGGAAAAGTTAATTAAAAAGCAAAGATTGTTGAAAGATAAGTTTAGAAAATATATTATAGAACATAGACTATATAGTCAGAGAAAATATGATAGAATAAGTTAAGGATATTCAAGATTATTTTGTCTTAAATTTTTCAGAGATTGCTGATGGTATGATGAATAGTATTTGCAGCATTTTCAATATAATGATTAATAAGATTGCTTCAAAAGGGGAAAAAGCGCTTGAGGCTTGAACCAGTTGAGAATTCTAGCAATATATGACAACAGGGGTAACAAATAGGCATAAGAATTACTTTTTACTATATTTATCTATCACAAACACACATTATGAAGCTATTGTGAAGCATGTTATAGATATATATGTATATATGATTGATTTCTTATACAGCTATGCTCATTGTCTACTACCTTAATGGAGATAATAGTATATATATATATATATATATATATATATTTCTTCCAGTCTTCCATCTTATCTCTATAATTTGTGATTCATTTTAAAAAATTTACAAAATTATATTACATTTTCAAGAATATAAAATACTTTTTCGCTCAGTGTATTAACTGGTCAACGCAGTTAACCTTTGTTCATGCGTCTGTGTGTATTGTTCGTGTTGTTGTTGCTGTTGTTATCTGTAAGCGAGTGTGTCAAAATCACATTAGATGCTGTTAACTTAAGCCCAGTGGCTTTTTTTCCCATTGACTTGATTTTGTTTTGTCGGTTGTTTGTTGTTCGCCAACAAATTGATTGATTGCGATTGATGCGTGCAGCAGTTTTGTCCTTAACCCTGACACAGAGAAAACAAACCCACATTATATGAACTAAATATATATATATATATATATATATATATATATATGGAAGTTTATTATGAAGATGCCTTTTGGCATGTTTGGCTTTTGTTATCTGCGGCTGGCCAAAAAGATTTGAGGCCAATCTCAAGGAGAAGCTGTCGCTCTATATGTGTGTGTGTGTGCGTGTCTGTGTGTGGACATTATTAACTTTTGCTTACACTTGACTTTGTTTTGTAAACTTTGTTATCAGCTTCCACTTATCATTATTAAAAGGAGCAGCTAACTATGTCAAGAGCAAATGATTGAGGTAGAGCAAGGGCAATAAGTGGGTTGGTAGAGTGGCGAAAACTTTCATAAAAGACCTTTAAATTAAGCAGTTGCTCTAGAATTGTAGCACTACAGAAAGTATGGTAAATGAGCTTGAGGCAATAGAATTCTTAGCCAATGAGCTACTCATATAAGTTATTTATATATGATCATCCCATAGATATATTATTATTACTTATTATCTAGCTCACATATGTTCAAGCTGCAAATCTTCTCATAAATTCCATTTGCCAATTTTTTATTTCTTCTGTTTTTTCTTTTTTTTTTTTATATATTTTAAATTACTTTGTAAATCTTTTGGCATTTCCTTTTGCAAAATGTTTTGAAGTTTAACAGCGTGCGTTTAAACTTTGACTACGAAAGTTGTTTTGTACATTTTGTTGGGGGACACTTGTCTCTCTGGGGCATAGCCCCTACCTGACTAACTGACTGGCTCTGGCTGGCTGTTAAGTATCTATGTGAATGTCTCTCTCCGTGCACCTGCTCTGTCCGACAAACAGAACCCACAAAAACTTTGATATTGCATACCTTATCGCAATTCGCCTTGTGGCTTGCGGCAAATCGAAACTAAAAATCTTTTGGGCTAATTTCATAATGTCTTCGACTAGGTAGATACCTTGGAAGTGCCAAATTTTATATTTGGTTATTTGAATTTAAGAAAAGAAGGAAATTTGTATAGCAATGTTTTCATGTTGTACACTTGGTAGCTTTGATGTCTGGTAAAAAGTTACTGAAATATTTGATATACAAAATTTTATTATAATATTTGTAAGCCATTTTATGGGCAAGTCAAAAATTGTTTTTTTGAATTAGTTCAAAATTAGTTAGATAAACAAGTTGAGTAACTGATATTAATCATAGCCTTCTATAGCATATATATGTCAGAGCTAACCCCTTGTAATTTCTATTCAATGGTTACAGGGTATTTAATCTAAAACTTGGCAAATTCGCTTTGTCAGCTTTGTGCTTGCCGCACACAGCACAACCTTTTGTGTGGCCTGGCTTAACAAGGGAGCCAACACATTTGGTACACACAACACACACACAACACACAACACACACACACTCAGACACACACACAAGACACTCACACTCGCTCACTCAGTTATCCACAAATAGATAGAGTGTCAACTGTTTTTTATTTATATGTTTTTTTTTTTTACCAATTGTTGCGCATGAAAAACTGCAGCGCATCAATAAACTTGAATTTTTTGCATAGCCCTCGGCCAGCTGGGGTCAGAGGTTAAAGGCTAAAGAAAGAGCGAGAAAGAGAGAGAGAGAGTAAGCGCACTTGAAAACCGTTTGTATTCCCGGAACGTCAGCCGGCAATTGATGCGTATTTTGCTTTTGAACAGCAACTGGCTGGAAAAAGAAAGGAAAGAAAGGGTTTGCGGCGGGTGTATAGAGTTAAAGGGTTAAAAAATGAACTCGCGCTCATAATAAACAATTTTCATGGCCTTTTTTTATGGCATCTACATATGTTGGCCTGTCCCGAAGCCAGAGCCTGGCCATAAACCAACAGAAGCCACCACAGCTATAAACTAGCTGGCATAGCTGCTGTCTCGCTACTTTGTTCCATTTCACTTCCTTCCAATTCAGCTCCACAGTGCAGAGTGTAGAGTGTAGAGTGTAGAGTGTAGAGTGTAGGGTGTAGAGTGTAGAGTGTAGAGTGTAGAGTGTAGAGTGTAGAGTGTAGAGTGTAGAGTGTAGAGTGTAGAGTGTAGAGTGTAGAATGTAGAGTGTAGAGTGTAGAGTGTAGAGTGTAGAGTGTAGAGTGTAGAGTGTAGAGTGTAGAGTGTAGAGTGTAGAGTGTAGAGTGTAGAGTGTAGAGTGTAGAGTGTAGAGTGTAGAGTGTAGAGTGTAGAGTGTAGAGTGTAGAATGTAGAGTGTAGAGTGTAGAGTGTAGAGTGTAGAGTGTAGAGTGTAGAGTGTAGAGTGTAGAGTGTAGAGTGTAGAGTGTAGAGTGTAGAGTGTAGAGTGTAGAGTGTAGAGTGTAGAGTGTAGAGTGTAGAGTGTAGAGTGTAGAGTGTAGAGTGTAGAGTGTAGAGTGTAGAGTGTAGAGTGTAGAGTGTAGAGTGTAGAGTGTAGAGTGTAGAGTGTAGAGTGTAGAGTGTAGAGTGTAGAGTGTAGAGTGTAGAGTGTAGAGTGTAGAGTGTAGAGTGTAGAGTGTAGAGTGTAGAGTGTAGAGTGTAGAGTGTAGAGTGTAGAGGTGTAGAGTGTAGAGTGTAGAGTGTAGAGTGTAGAGTGTAGAGTGTAGAGTGTAGAGTGTAGAGTGTAGAGTGTAGAGTGTAGAGTGTAGAGTGTAGAGTGTAGAGTGTAGAGTGTAGAGTGTAGAGTGTAGAGTGTAGAGTGTAGAGTGTAGAGTGTAGAGTGTAGAGTGTAGAGTGTAGAGTGTTGAGTGTAGAGTGTAGAGTGTAGAGTGTAGAGTGTAGAGTGTAGGGTGTAGGGTGTAGAGTCTGGAGCTAGACTAAAGTAACACAAAGCAGACAGTGCCACCTTCTGTTCTCATTGTTGTTGGATTTGTCGTACCTTTGTTTGCCATCTGAAATAGTCCCATCAACAGTCCAGAAGGACCCATCTTCATCCGCACCCGCACTCTCCCCAGCACGCCAGCAACACAAAGTGCTCGACTTTAATTGAAAAACTTTTTTGCAGCCGTGTAAAACAATTGTGTGGGCGTGACGCTGCCTGACGTGAGGGCAGTTGGGGGCAGGCGGGTCGTCTCATATTTTGAGCGGGAAATCAATTAGAAAATTGTGGCAGCGAAAAATGTTCAGGGAAAATTGTCAAAACATAATAATAATAATTGGCATCGACAGAGCAGCCAATGGGCAAGCCATGTTGCATTAAATTTGCCATGTTTAACATGCAACGTGCCATGTGTAACATGCCACATGCCGCATGCCACACGCCACATGCAACTCAATTATAAAGTTCAAAGTTGGTGGCAGACCCAAAGAGTTGCTCGATGTCTATATGTATTTATATGTGGCACGTGGCTTCAATTGAATCAAGAGCAAATTATTTCGATCTTTAAGTGGGAAGTGTGGAGTGCGCAACGAATTGATATGGTGTAAAGGCAAAAATTTACTTTAAAAATATGGAATAAATATTTAAGATCTACTGACAACTTTTCATTTCATTCAAATAGTTATATCTGTCTCATCAAATTTTATACTCTATGTAACCAATATGTATATATATATAATTAATAAAATGTCTAAGATTTTCAGCTCTATCTGCCTCATATATGCTCATAAGCAATCATAAGATCAGCATATATGTATCTTTGAATCCTTTAGCTGTACTTCTAGCTCTAATATATTCTTAATATCTGACTTTTCTACACTTACTTAATTCTTAAAGTGTCTATCAAAGCTATTATCAGCATTATTGAAATTTGAAATTTCCTTAAGCTTAGTTTAATTCTAAAAAAAAACTCTAAAACAATATCAAATTATGATTATAAAAAAAAAAATACCATCGAATAGTAAAGATTTTTCTTTCACACAACTATCGATAGCCTTCCGATACATTTTCAAACACATACACGCTAAACAGAATGCCCTTTGCCAACACTAACAACGCTCATATCTCAACACACATACACAGAGACGCACTCACACCTATTCTACATGCATTTATCTCTTGTGAAATGTTTCAACATTTTCTCATAGCATTCCAAAGTTGACAAATTGCTTTCAATCTATGCATTTACCGCACTTTTCCTCTGTCATTGTCCAACACTAATATTCACTAACCACAGTAGCTCGTCACTGTCAACTGTAACGACAATGGCAACTTTTGTTGCTTTCCAACCCATTTAGCTAACTCAATGGGTAAATTCTCTATAGAGAGAGTGAGAGAGAGAGAGAGAGAGAGAGAGAGAGAGAGAGAGAGAGAGAGAGAGAGAGTGAGAGAGAGAGAGTTTCTATATATGAAAGCATTCGAAGTTTTTAGTTGGAATATTTAGAAAATTTGAAATAAATAAATAAATATATGTAATAATTTGTAAAAAAACTTTTAAATTATTTATTTGTATATTTTTAAAACTCAAATCAAATTTATTAATATGCAGAGTATTAATAATAATAATTTAATTTATTTTTAATTGATTAATTCATTTAAAATTTGTAATTTTAATATTTTGAAAGTTTTGTATTTATTTTTATTTATATATTTCATAATATTCATATTTTAAAAATAAAAACTAAAATTAGATTTATATATATAAAATATTTTAAAAATTAATTTTAATGTTTTGATTGAATATTTCTTAAATTTAAATTAAATTTATATAAATAAATTTATATGATAATTTATGAATAAAGAAATATGATAATTTTGTAAAATTAATTTGAATTAAAATGTTTTTATTTTAAAATCTAAAATCAAATTTATTAATATATATAATTTTAATAAATGATTTAAAATTTGGTAAAAAACAAAAATTTTTGATCCCAGTCCCATTCAATCTTTTAAATATTTAATTCTTTGCATAGTTAGATTTAAGTGTAACTATGACAGAACTTGATTTTAACTTGGCAAATATCAGCCTAAAAGTTGGGCCAATCTCTTGGCCGAGTCCGAGTCAGAGTCTTTTTTTGCTGCATTTATTTCAGAAGTTTTTTTGTTTGTATTTTATTTTAATTTCTGTGGTTTCTTCTTTTTTGTTTTGAGAGCGCTCTTTGTTGGAATTTTGCAAATGTATTCGCAGCTGGGTCTATGCCCGGGCTCCATCAGTCTGCGGCTAGTTGAATGATGTTGACATTTGCCACACTGCCCCACACAGCTGGCCACGGCACAACAGTTTCACACATGCCACATGTGAGTGAGCAGTGAGAGAGCAGAGAGAGAGAGAGAGAGGGCGTACCGAACACTTGCCACAAATGGCAGCAGTGCAAGCCAGTTGCGCTTCATCTGGCAGCTAATTATGAAGCACTTGCATTTCAAGCAGAGCAAACAAAAACAAATCTAATTAGTATGACTCACTAGAGCATCGACGCTGAGTGCCGAGTGGCTGAGTATTAAATCAGACTCGCAATAGTCATTAAAGTTAGTAAAGCCAAATGCAGCTCATAGCTACGAATTACGATTGTATAAAATATGAGAAATCAAGCGAAGTTTTAAGAGCAATTCGTATTTATAGTCGAGGTGCTTAAGTTGTGATTAGAGCGGGAGGCTAAGAGGAAACCTGTATGACAAATGCGTTTTGGAATGTTGAAAAAGTTTCAATTGGGCTTTAAATTGCAGTCATTCAGAGCACTCGTTCACCATGTGAAAAGAGCATATACAGGCAGACAGAACTTTGAGCAAATATACACAAGAAATATAACTATTTGTAATGTTTTGAATGTGATTTATAATGTTTTTGAATATGCCCAATGGGAACGTGATAGATCGTCAATTAATACATGTATTGTCTTTTGTTTAAGTCTCAACTGCAGCAGGCGACTACATACTTGAAATACACATATATCTGGCACATCTATATAATACATAAGTATGCCAAACTGATATAGATACACCCATTGGAATTTCTATCCTTCTCAGTTGTACAGCTTATTCTTCTTCTATAATCAGATCACAAAACTTAACTGAACTAGCCTAACTAAGATATCCTTGTGAATGACCTACAGCGATCTATGTACTCTGTACATAAACTGTACTCATAAACTGTTCTCATAAACTGTACTCAGTTGAAAGAGTTTCAATATTTTATGCTGAACTGATCGTCGGCCCGAAGAGCAATACTTTTTATTCGAAATTTCTATCTAATTCTTCCTACGAATAAAAATTCCTTTTTTTTTTAAAACAGAATCTCTCCTGCCATGGTTGGAGCAAATGGCACAAGTGTTTCGTTTATGTTGCTAGACTCGATGGTCGTTAAGTTCATGTTCATGCTTGAACACTTTGTCACAACTTTGATCAAAATGGAGTACAGTTTTCTCAGTTTAAATACCCCACAAACTGAATACAATTAGATATATAATTGCTCAAAGAAAGTAAACAGATGTAATTCTTAATTAAAAAGAGCTCAATATACAGTGACAAGCAACAAGCGAAGCGAGCTGAATATACAATTAGTATATATACATATACATAAGTAAGTAAGGCAAAGCCTTGCCCTGCCGACACGCAAAAGCCACGTTTATAGCTGATTGACATACAAAGCCGCAAACGAAATATGAAGACGTGGCGCAGACACACACAGAGAGAGAGAGAGAGAGAGTGAGAGTGAGTGAGAGTAAGCTCCACTCGTTGCAACAGCTATAAACAGTGGGAGTTGGTCTACCCCCTTCCATGTGGCAGCTGCTTGCAGTGCAATTCATTAGCCGTTTGTTGTCCGATTTCTCAAGTGGCGCCCAATGGCTGCCATTTGGACGGGCCTGCGACTCGGGCCAAATGGCAGGCCATTAGCCAAGGCTGGAACACGTGTGCTCGACGCTATCGAAGGGTCGCATTTATGACAGTCAAAACCGAAAGGAAAAGTAACAGATTTACGCAAAACCCAATTTTAATGATGTGTCATAAATAGATGCAAAGCGCGTTTAGCTTTTATGGCGGCAGCCAGCAATAAGATTTTCAATTTTCGCATTTTTTTTTTTTGGCATACCTGCTCGTGGAGGGATTACCTGATTACCCAGAGCGGGGTGCCCAGGTAGGGCCGGGGCAGTCGTATAAATAGACGCGACGCCGAGAGCTGGACAAACAGTAGCCACACGGCAGCCAAGCAAGCAAGAGCATTATTCAAAGCAACTTCGATACGATCATGGGCAGCACACACTCCGACTGCAGTAGCAACTTGAGCAGCCGCAGCAGCTATGGCGACAACACGACGCCTAGTCAAATCGGTTGCTGCCTTTCGCCACGTCCACAATGGAGCCAACTTCTAGCCCGGCTGCAGCGCAAGTTGACCAAGCAGCGTCGTTGCGGCTTTCAGCGTGGCTGCGGAGCACGCACAGCACTGCTGCGTCCCATGCCCAGATGCTCATCCTTTGGCAGCTGCAGCACGCTCTTGACTCCCAGCAAGCAGCAGCAGCAACAGCAGCAGAAGAAGAAGAGGAAGCAGCAGAAGCCGACGTCGACACTGGTGGACAACAACTACGCTCAGTGGAAATGCATGTTCGAGCATTCTGAAAGCAAGCGCCTGCTGCCCAACGTCCTGCGTCCACACGACATTAGTGAAGCGCTCTCGGGACAGACAACGCCTCGAGGCTTTCCCTCACACACGGACACACGTCGCTGCACATTGGCCGAGCAGCACAAGCTGCTGGAGGAGGAGGAGTTGGAGGAGCAGCAGCAGCAGGTGCCTCTCTACGATGACTGCAAAGTGCGACGCCGTCTTAGCTTTCGCTTGCCCGGCACCAGCAGCCGGAACAGCGTGCGTCGTCTGTCCACACGCCAAAAGGCCGACCAGGCCAAGCTCGAACAGCAGCTGGACCGAGAACTACGTGATCTGGAGGAATACTATGGCGCCTTTCACTATGCACGGCGCAACGAGCGACGCCTTTGAAGAACAAAGACAAAGAGAGAGAGAGAGAGAAATGGAAATAGTGGGAGAGCTGACAAATCCGTAATGTGATAGCTTTTAATATATAAATCTTAAGTTAGTCTTAAGACAATTTGAATAAAATTCAGTCTGAAATAAATGAACAAAAAAAAAACAGAAAAGTCTAATCAATCAATCAGTCAATCATAACAAAATCGAATATTATTTTGCTTCAAGTCATTTGAAGTGAAACGAAGAAGTTGAAAAAGGCTAAACAGCCGAGAAGTATGATATCTACAGTCAATCAATCAGTCAATCATTGGTTATTGAATGTCAGTAACATTACAGTTCAGTATTATGAGAGTCCACGCGAGAGCATCGATAGCACCGCAAATTGTTATGAACAGCAAAAACATGGGGAATCTGTAATCAATCAGTCAATCAATCAATGGGTAAAGGATATCAGTCAGAGAACAAGATATTTATAGGTCAAATAAGCAAAGTTCAAGCGAGAGTAATGATAACACAGAAAAGAGCTAAATAGCAGAAAAGTCTGAAATCTATAGTCAATCAATCAATCATAGGGCATACAATTTGTAAGTCATGTAAAATTAAATGTGAAAGAGCATCAGAGAAAATATCAATTATAGTCAAGCAATCAATCAATCATTCAAAGGAAATGACATTTTAGGCATACAATTGATAGTTATTCCCTCTAGCAATCAGTACAGTAGCATAGTGAAATGAAGCAGTTCAATCATCGTATCAATCGTATGTATAATTTCAATGCTAAATAGAATACATCAATCAGTCAGTCAATCAAACTGACTAAATAAGCAATATAACCAAGGGGAACGTTTCAAATGCATGTAGAAACATCAAAATTAAACAATTCAATTCCATAAAATGTCTGACAACTCAATCAAAATTCAACCATCAATCAGATCAACATCTAAGAACTCTGATAGAAGAGTCGAAAGGATTCTGATGTAAAAGTAAAAGAGATTGCAATGAGTCAATCAGTCAGTAAATTAGTTCATTGAAATATCTCTATCCGATCAATGTTTGATAGCTTAAGTAAGGAAGTCAATCAATCAATCACAGACAATAAAAGAGACTATAATTTGATATTTGGATAGAATTGGTTAAATCCGTTTGTGTTGCGTGTATTCTATTCATGGATTATATATAGATACACCAAATGAATAGAAATTATCTGATGTATGAAGATAAATCAGCTTTTCAGTGTAAATGGCACAGTAATTGGGCACATTTGTGTAGTCAGCCATCATTTTAAGAGTTAAGGCTGCCAACGCCCCTAAATTGGGGCAGGGTCACTGGCAAATGCCACTGGCAATTAATCAGAGTCAATGAATTCGCTGCCAACTTACAAACAAAACAGAAATAAAATGAAAAAAATATAAGAAAATACGAGAAAAACTAAGCCAAAATGCAGCCAGAAATGCAACAGTCAAAAGAACGAGCACAAAATCGAGGGCGCAAGAGTGAGAGAAAGAGCAAGAGGAAGAGAGGAGAAGAGAAGAATTTTATGGGATTTTTTGTGGCTTAGCAATTAGTCAAAGCAACGCTGGGCAACGTTGTATGCCCTGTAATAGAACAGTGAGTGAGGAAGCTAAATAATGGCATTTGTCAGCTAAACGTTTACGAATGAGGCAAATAAAGAAGAAGGAAAGATAAATGACAAGAATGGTATGAAAGTCAGTGGGGAGCCAGAGCAAGGCTGTGGAAAAATACACTGTAATAATTTAAACGTTTACGAATAAAGGAAAGAAAAGACGTGGTGAAACATAAATATGGATAGAGAAAGAGAAAGAGAATGGGTGAGCAGAGTAGGAGTGCTAAAAAGTCATAAATGGCTTAAATATGAAGCTAAAAGAGGGATAAGCTACGTCAGGTAAGTAGAGTGTAACTCTAGGTATTTCATATATATTCGCATAAGTTATAAAAAGATCTAGAAACATGGCGAAATAGGTAAAAAGGGTCCAAGGCCTAAGAGAAAGAGGCAGATAGAGACATGTTGACGTAGGTTTAGACAGTGTGCGCTACAGGTATACGTGCTGCAGCACATGTCTCTGTCTGTCTTTTATCAAGGCAAGGCAAGAAAGGGATAGACAGTTAAAGGTATACGAAGATTAGCGATACCGTTAGAGAGTTGTATACAGACAGATGCAGGTATAGGCAGGTAGTTAGAAAGAGAGATAGACTGTACTGATTGAATCTATGTATAGAACGCGATAGACTGAAAAAATAGAAGCAGAAAGAGGGAGAGAGAGAGAGGCAGAGATGCTAACACATATAACTACAATATTGATGTATATATATATATATATAAAGTATGAGTGATGTTTGTACTATATATATGTAGATATATATACACTAGGGTAGTTGTATATATATGTAGATATATATACACTAGGGTAGTTGTATATATATGTAGATATATATACACTAGGGTAGTTAAAAAAAACTTCTCCAGTCAAAAACAAAAAACTGTTGCAAATAAAAATTAACTCTAATCAAATCTACTTGCCCTGTATCTAAGTTCTAAAAATGTTCAAACTACTCTCGCATCTTTTGAAAAAGTGAACTTTAGCTATTTAGCTTTCGATTTATCTTTATCTATTGCCGGCGGACATTTCAATCAGTCAATTTCACAGCGTCCAGCGATTGCTATTAATGATGTGTCTCTTCTTCGTTTATTTTGACAAGTTTTATTTTCGCCTGATCTAAATTTGATTTGGCAGCAGCAGCAGCAGCCGAAGAAGCGCAAGGCAAATGCAAACTGCGAAACTCATTCATTAGGCAAAAAAATTAAATGTGATGTGCAAAGCGGGAAGAGAGAGAGAGAGAGAGAAGAGGGGAGCTGTTAGCAAAAGATTAATGAGGCTGGCTAGTGGCAAACGAAATGCCAGAGACGACGCCGCGCCACATAATGCAAATGCCGCAATGAAATATTTGTGGCACTTGTGGCGCCCCGACAGACACATGCAAAAAGAAAAAAAAAAAAGAAAAATTAAATAGATGACAACAAGTTGAACGAACCGCAAAGCTGACCACAAAAATTGGCACAAGTTCACAGAGTCTAGAGATAGATAGAGAGGGAGGGAAAGAGAGAGAGAGAGAGAGAGAGAGAGAGAGGCAACTCAATCAATGAGGCTGTTGAACATTTGTAGCAATACAGCCAGCAACATTCATTGAAATCGTTGTGGCTAAGCTCGCCAGCTAACAGACTATTTAGATATTGTCCACTTGGCCAGGGAATGTGGCTTAAATCGATAGCCACAGGCGAAGGGCGCGTCACGTGCAAACAGAGTCAACAAATGAAAACTAATCGGCAATTATAAGCAAATGTCTGCAGCAAAACAGAAAACGGACGAAGGAAAAAAAAAAAGAACAGAAAGAGAGACAGACAAATAGACAGAGAGACAGAGAGACAGTCAGACAAACAGTCAAATTTGGCATGCAATATGCGGCGTATGAGTAACGCGTGTTAGCCAAATGTCGTACAGCGGCTAATAAGAAACATGCAAGCTTAGCCAAATGACATGAATACGAATATGGAATGCCCTAACAACAACAGTTCGTTCTGATAGGCAGGAGCAGGGTTGTGTCGATGACAATCTAGTCTCTCGAGATTCTTTGGACACCTACTGCATTTGGCTCAAATTCTGCATCGAATCGGATTGCCTTATTGAAGACAGTTCCAATATGACAACTTCTTAATAGACTTTCAACTCGTTTAATCTAATTGTAATACCGCATTGCTTTAGTTAGGGTATAGGAGTGTCAGAAGACAACAAACAGCAAAAACAGTAGCCAGAACAGAATAAAGCTGCTCGACTTAGTCAACAAGAGTCAAAAGCAAACAAGGCTGACTACGAAGACAGCAAGATGAGACAGAGAACAGAATGAGAGAGAGAGAGAGAGAGAGAGAGGGAGAGGCAGAGACATAATATGATGATATGAGAGACTGAGCAAAGCAAGACAAACAGCCGGCAAATACTTTTCAATTTCGGGCGCACACTTAATGCCGCGCACTGCAGTCGAGGCTGAGACTGAGACTGAGGCTAAGGTTGAGGCCGAGGCCAAAAGCCGACTCGCAATGAATCAGAGCAGCCGCTCGGCTCTTCTCTCATATCGTAATGGCAATTACCCAGTGCTCGACGGGCAACAGCGGAGGCATGAACGGGGGCGATTAGGGGCAACATAAATGATTGCATACGTGCAGGCGCCGCGGCAGCCGCAATTTTGGCTAATCAAATAAATTTGTCAGTTTATGCGAGTTGCCACATTTCACGCATGTTAAGTGGGTCGCGACACGGTCGTCCTCTCTCTCTCTCTCTCTCTCTCACTCTCTTTTGGTCTGTCTCTCTATCTCTTTGTATTTGCCGCCCCTTAGGATATTTGATGTTCTCCTGTCTGGCTGCTATTTCGAGGTCTATTTTTAAAGCCTTAAAACTCAATCATTCGACTATTTGGAGTTTTGGTTTTTATACTCTGGTTCTTAGTCTTCGAAAACGGGTATATAGGCACTTATGATGATATGATGATATGATGATATGATGATATGATGATATGATGATATGATGATATGATGATATGATGATATGATGATATGATGATATGATGATATGATGATATGATGATATGATGATATGATGATATGATGATATGATGATATGATGATATGATGATATGATGATATGATGATATGATGATATGATGATATGATGATATGATGATATGATGATATGATGATATGATGATATGATGATATGATGATATGATGATATGATGATATGATGATATGATGATATGATGATATGATGATATGATGATATGATGATATGATGATATGATGATATGATGATATGATGATATGATGATATGATGATATGATGATATGATGATATGATGATATGATGATATGATGATATGATGATATGATGATATGATGATATGATGATATGATGATATGATGATATGATGATATGATGATATGATGATATGATGATATGATGATATGATGATATGATGATATGATGATATGATGATATGATGATATGATGATATGATGATATGATGATATGATGATATGATGATATGATGATATGATGATATGATGATATGATGATATGATGATATGATGATATGATGATATGATGATATGATGATATGATGATATGATGATATGATGATATGATGATATGATGATATGATGATATGATGATATGATGATATGATGATATGATGATATGATGATATGATGATATGATGATATGATGATATGATGATATGATGATATGATGATATGATGATATGATGATATGATGATATGATGATATGATGATATGATGATATGATGATATGATGATATGATGAAATGATATGATATGATGTTATGAGTCGCAAGTTTTTTCCGATAGAGCATTGCGCAGTCGTTTACAATGGACTCAATTGATTGGTAAATAGCAGGCTTTCTAGGGTGACAGGTGTGCGTAGCTTTAGGGGCGGGGCTGTCACTGAGGTGTGAGTGTGTGAATGTGTGTATATGCACAATGTAAATAAAGGGTGTATTAGTTTGAAATGGGCAGTCATGCAAGGAGCATTAAAAAATGATTCAATTTCTACTTAAGGAGCAGAGACATAGACAAATAGAGAGAGAGAGAGAGAGAGAGAGAGAGAGAGAGTGAGAGGAAGAGTGAGAGACAAGTAGACCCCCACACCTGTCCACAGCTTTATACTCTGTTTAGCGTGCGGAATTTGATTTTGTGCTATTTATTAAAATTTATTTTTCAATTTATCCACAATTTGCGTCGTTGACAACGCCTCTCAGCTAACCACCGTATAGTCTCTATTCCTGCAGCAACTTCTCCCCACTTTTCCTGCTATTTTTTTTTTTTCAGATTTTCCTGAGGTTCTAGTTTGTGGTTGGCAACGTCAGTCGCAGCCGCTATCGTTGGCAACGCGATGAAATCGTTTTATTTCCCTTTGACGCTTCCGCCGGCGGCCGCTTCACTTGCCACATCCACCCCCGGCCACATGCAACACGACCAACTCCACTCTGCCCCACCTCCCTCCCTGTTCACCTTTCTGTCGCCGCCTTCGCCTCCAGCACACGCCCACTATGCTGCCGGTGAGTCATTCGCGTCTGTTCACGCTGACGCTGATTGTGTGCAAATGATAGCAATATGGTAACAATCTTTATGCCTCTACCTTGCCAGCCGTCCTCCCTTCTCATCTCCCGCTGTTCATCATCATCGCACAGCATCCAACAATTTGCTATTACTGCTATACTCATCAGCATCAGCATCATTCGTGGGGTATTCTGCCATGCGTCCCAGCAGGCAATCCAATTTCATCTCTTTACATTTTGATTTCCAGCAAGCAGCAACGAAGAGACAGAGAGAGGGGGAGAGGGGAGAGGGGAGAGAAAGATAGCGTAGGTTTCCAGGAATTATTATCGACGCGAAGCTCAGCTGAAATATTTCTGCGTCGCCTTCTAATTGGATTTTTGTTCCAGGAAATGCAATAAATCAGCTGCATTGTTGCAACCATTATTAGATTCAAGGTCAGACATGTTAAAGCGAGAACAGCAGAGGTATAAACTTAACACATGCCTTTCTTTCACGGTTTTTTGTACTAAATTGTGAACAGTAACAGCAAATAATCTTATGACAGTTAAGTATTAAGAGTCAAGCACTTAACATTGAAGTTGAGTTAACATAGCTTGTAATAGCATGATATTTGTCAATTGAAAAATATCCTCCTCTGTAAAGCTAACATCAGTTTACCAGAGCTCACTTGACATGTTAAGAGAAGACCACATGCAGCAAAGCTTTAAGCAACGAAGTGTAAAGAGATAGCAATAACATGAAAAGCTGCATAAATTAACAGATGCTTAACAGCTGTTTAACATCTACCGAACCGCTGCCCAACAGCTGCTTAATATAGTCAACTGCTATTAACATCAAGTTAAGTGAAGACCACGATTGAGTTGTAGTGTCTGTTATGGTGTCTTTTAACAGTGGGTGAAGACCATGAAAACCTGTGCAGAAATGAGATACAAACTTAACAGTTTTTCAATAAACGCAACAGTCATAAACATTATGCTAAAAGAAAGCTGTACCATAATCAACTGATATTAATAATATATTAACAGTAGACTGTTAGTAACAGCTTACAATAGTTATAGGCAGATGATTAACAGCTGCAGCTTTAACAATTATGTTAACAACAAACTGTTAGTAACCTGCTATGTTAACTGTCAGCTTTCGTTTTGCACTCCATTTACAGAGTAACTGCCAGCTGTGCTAGTCTCAATTTGAAGCTTTATAACTTGATGTTGCTTATTATGAGGATTTTTGCGCTTTGCGTTGGCCCAACTTGGCATATGTAGAAAATTGTTGCAAACAAATCATTTGCATGCGCGCCAATCTGCGTGTAGGTGTGTGTGTGTGTGTGTGTGTGTGTGGGTTGACAGAAATAAGTTCATCATGTCATAAATTATTACAGTCTGCTTCGTATGCATACTCACAAAAGTAAATTAGATTCTTGCCGTTGCGTTACTTTCTTGACGCACTTTATGCCCATCTCACTCTGTTTCTCTCCCTCTCTCTCTGTCTCTGTCTCTGTCTCTGTCTCTATCTGACACTCTATTTGATTCATATGAAGTTGGCGCTTAATTAAATTTTAATGACAATGTACACAACACTAAATCATGCCACAAATCCCGCCGGATTTCAGCTGGCAGCGCCAAATTGAGATAATAAAATGCCGCATGGACACGCACAATAAATTGGAAGACCAGCCAGAAAGCCAGGGCCAAGAGCAAGAGCACAGGCAGCAGCCGTTGTAAGGTAAGAGCCATGGCCTGCCATGCCAAAAATGATGGCCAGAAGTCTTTGGCTCTGCAGTCTTGCAGCAGCAAATCTCACTTAAGGCGCATGGGGCGTATGCGTTACGCAATTAGTTGAATCTCATTCGAGAGTAAGTGGAGGAGGAGAGGTGGAGCGGTGGAGCGTTGGCATACTAAATGACAAAAGGATAAAAGGCATTTGCCGAAAAATAAATTAGGCAGCAGCGCGAGCTGCCTAGGCGTAGCAGGGGGCGCAGAGGGTGTGGGTGGCTTGTACATAAGCCAAAAGCGTAAGTGCCAATTAAAAAGCCAACAAAAAAAAGAAGAAGAAAAAGCATAAAACAGGAAAAAAAAAAAAACCAACGCGAAAGAAGCGGACATAAGTAAATGATAATGAAAGGGCATGCTAAATAAGAGCAGACAGCCCCCTCCCACCATCAGCCCACAGGCCATAAAATTGAGCAAGGACAAGAATTAGGGGACACACACACACACACACAGAGAGACATACACACACACACATACACACACCCATAAATTGCCTCATTTAATATACTGAAAGACGTATTCGAAGCTCTTGAAAGAAGGGAAAAAAAACGATTTCGATGTGCATTTCAATCTTTGCGGAAACCCAAATCTTTAATTCAATTTCCTTAAGTAACTCAAAAAAGTTTCACTCTTTTTTTTATGAATTTTATTTGAAATTTCGTCTTTTGTTAAGATTTGTGCATAACTTTTTTGTTGCTTGCTAACTTATCTTAATTAATTTATATAGAATTGATGTCAGATGGTTGCGAAATGGCAGCTGGCATATGAGAGATTGTCAGAGCAAATGCTGGTTGGTTAGTGTCTATAAGTTGAGTATTATCATAGTCAAGAATTCAAGTGAATAACTTTATTTTCATAAACATAGCAGAGTATACGTCTATATCTAAGTATATAGAGATAGAGATCATATACATATTTAGAGTAGTTCTATATATAATACATATTCTCGACTGTTACTAACAGCAAACATCTCAAATGAAACTGTGTTAGATACAATAAATGAATGAAAATTATATAGATACAATATTTAATATATCTTATCTCTATATATATATCGATATCGATTTCTTCAACCAATTATTACATATTCATTCATTCAAGACTCTTCCGATATCTTGCTTTCCAGATCTACATCTACTATGGCCCAAGTAGCTCCTTCATTATACTACAACTCATTAATTTTGTCATCTTTAAAAGTCCGCTGCAGCTTGCAGAAGGCTGTCACACACAGACACGTCTCTGTAAGTGTTAAGCCACGCCCCCTTCTCAGTTCCGTCGCAAAGGAAACCAAAAAAAAAACAAAGAAAATTGAAAGCAAATGTGTAGCATACTTAGCAGCGCGCTTCGACGAGCAAAGTGGCATTGAAATAACAATAGCAATAACAATATAGTTGAAGAGAACAAAAAAAAAAAAAACAAACGACAAAAAGCAGAGAGCTCGGCTGGGGTATGCTCAACTAGCATATACCCTGTATGCCGTGAAAAGGGAGCGTAATGAATGATCGTAATAATAATTGAATATGCAAAATAATATGTGTGCATTGAGTGCTGGTCTTGAGAGTGAACGGCTAGCAGATACCCTGTCTAAGCATATATATGTATATAAGTGAGTATAGTTTGTAGTTCTTTGTAGATGGAAAGACAAACAGAAGTATATGCAGATGATTAGACAGGTATAGAGGCTAACTCAGCTCTTCAGTCCAAATACAATAACAAGCTACTTTCTGAGTCTCACAACTGATATGCCCACTTTTCAGAACAACTTACAGGGTATATTAAGAAAACAATGTAACAACAACTGCAAAATGCTGGCCAAGCTTGTTCCAGAACTGGCACTGGTACTGGTACTGGGACTGTGGCTGTGGCGGGGGCGGGGCAATCATTCTATTCCAAGGCAAAATGTAAATGACGCCATAATTGCAGCCATCAAATGAGGCAACAACAGCAACAGCAACAGCAACAAAAACAACCGCAAAAGAAATCAAATGAAACGAAAGTAAAGAAAAGAACAGCAGGTCAAAATCCCAGAGCCCTATCCGCCTTCCCATCGGCTCCTTGCCTTGCTGCCCAGTCCCTTCTTCTGCGCAGTCAAAATGCGTGCAACTAAGCGTTGCAAATCGAAGCCGCATTCATGAAACTGGCCTCATAACCATTTCATAGGTCTCCCATTTCCTCCCATTTCGCTCAAACTGCCACAGCCCTTTTTTTCGGGTTTTCTTTCTTTGCCACACTTGCCAATTGCCACTTGCTCCAGGTCCCCCCTTCTCCAGGCTTGTTTTGATTGTCTGCCCAAGTCAATTGCAGCCCGCAGCAGCCCCAAAAAGTATGCTACGCATATTTAATTTTATGATTTCTTTTACGCTAGCTCAAAGCGGGCAATACGAATACGCTTAAAAGACAATTCTTAGTAAAAGAAGGAGAGAAAGAGAGAGGGAGAGAGCTTGAAGACAATGGGAGGAGCCATGCAAGTCGATTGTGAAATACTCTTACTGGAAAGACTTCATTGACATAGATATAGATATAGATATAGATATAGATATAGATATAGATATAGATATATAGATATAGATATAGATATAGATATAGATATAGTTATAGATATAGATATAGATATAGATATAGATATAGATATAGATATAGATATAGATATAGATATAGATATAGATATATATATATATATATATATAGATATAGATATAGATATAGATATAGATATAGATATAGATATAGATATAGATATAGATATAGATATAGATATAGATATAGATATAGATATAGATATAGATATAGATATAGATATAGATATAGATATAGATATAGATATAGATATAGATATAGATATAGATATAGATATAGATATAGATATAGATATAGATATAGATATAGATATAGATATAGATATAGATATAGATATAGATATAGATATAGATATAGATATAGATATAGATATAGATATAGATATAGATATATATATGTATATAGATGTAGATATACATAGATATGGATATACATTCTGATCAACATATCCATGACTTCAAACTCACGTCAACTTGAGCTTTGCTTTGTCAGGAATAGAAACATCTCACATTTTAATAGCATTCGAACAGAACACAACTTTGCAAACATCGATGAAAGCGAACGCATTCATAGTTAAATTTTGCAAAAAGAAAAACAAATAGACAAGTGCAAACCAAATTCAATCGAAATAATTTTCATAGTTTCTTTTAACCGTTTTTGTTTTTTTAACTCTGAAATTCGTTCAATTGACGCTCGGCACGCGACATGTCGCATCGCACACAGGAGGAGCTGCAGCGGCAGCTGGTCAAACTAGGCTGGACAATTGGACAGCAGCAGCAGCTGTATCCAAATGTTGCCGGCGAGGTGATACCACTGCGCCAACTGGCCACGATCACACTGCGGGAGCAGTCGCCGGCCAATGCGATCAAACAGAGCGAAGCCAAGCCTCCGACATCCCAGACAGCAAACTTAACCGATTTGCACAAATCGAAGCAATAGAAAATCCACATGGAGACTTCCATTGATTATATAATTTTTTTTTTTTTGGGCTAAATCATCTTTGGACACCAAATCAAGCATATATATATATATATATATTTATATATATAATATATATACAGTACAATCATTCCATATGTAATTAATTAATACCTCAATAAGATAACGAAATTATTACAAATTTTAATTAACGATTTTTGAACTATTTAATACTATGGCGTCTCAAGAAGATATGAATTTGTTTTCTGGATTATTGGTATAAGTATTGGCAATATGCATTATATTCTGAGAATTTCACTTATGCAAGCGGAATATAAGTGAAAACTGAACAAAAGGATTCATTCAGCTGGCTTATATATCGTTTGTTCCTCAGCTTTCTGACATAGCTAAGTCAAGTTTTCCTATATAATATTAGTTTTGACCAATTCATCAACTGACTGATGCCTTCAAGTGGACTGCGCGAGAACTTTGAGGAATTTCCGAGCCCAAACGTCGCTGTAGCTGACTCTAAAGACTTTTTCAATGGACCCAAAAAGAGTTACTGAAAGAATTCACAGCTCTCTCGAAAAGCCTGACTCAAAACGCTGAGAATTTCAACATGGTTGAAAAGAAAGGACAGAAAAAAGTGCGTTTGCTGATAAGCCCTAACTGTGGACCTTGCGGTTTTTATACCCTGAACCCATTGAAAATGGGAAAACAGGGTATAATGGTTTTGTTAAAATGTATGTAACAGGCAGAAGGAGGCGTGGCAGACCCCATAAAGTATATATATTCTTGATCAGGGCGACGAGCTGAGTTGATTTAGCCCTGTCCGTCTGTCCGTCCGTCCGTCTGTCCGTCTGTCCGTCTGTCCGTCTGTCCGTCTGTCCGTCTGTCCGTCTGTCCGTCTGTCCGTATGTTTGAACGCGTCGATCTCAGAATCTATAAGAGCTAGAGACTTGAAATTTTTTATGTAGGTTCGTGTATAGCACGCGCAGATCGAGTTTGTTTCAAAAATTCGATAACTTTGATCGTTTTAATGTTATCGATTTAAAACGTTATCGAAACGCAGTTATAAATTTATATCTCCCGCATCTTTAGAGCTAGAGTCTCCAAATTTTGTATTCAGTATAATGTAGAGTTTATACAATTTTGATTTTTGTCAAATTTTTGATACCACCCCCCTTTCCTTCCCTTTCCCCCCAAACTTGTAAAATCCGTATTTCAAATACTAGAGACTTGTGCTTTGGCAAATATACACATATAAATGACAGAATCACGCTCTGAAAGTTTGATTAAGAACGTCTAACTACAAAAGAAGTTATTAAACATTTAATTTCCCATAGTAAAGCCTATGAGCGCAGCCCACGCTCTGTCGCTGCGCTAACTGCGCAGTCAGCAGAGCGCGTGCTTATGCGTATGTGTATGTGTGTATGTGTGTGTGCATGTATTGCTTGTATACATGTATATGTTAAATAAGCATAGAATGTTTGGAGTATCGGCTCTTCGCAGGGTTCAGGGGATCTCCTAGTCGGGTACCGCCGACTAGAGCTTTCTTACTTGTTATACCCTGAACCCATTGAAAATGGGAAAACAGGGTATAATGGTTTTGTTAAAATGTATGTAACAGGCAGAAAGAGGCGTGGCAGACCCCATAAAGTATATATATTCTTGATCAGCTCGACGAACTGAGTCGATATAGCCATGTCCGTCTGTCCGTCTGTCCGTCTGTCCGTCTGTCCGTCTGTCCGTCCGTCCGTCCGTCCGTCTGTCCGTATGTATGAACGCGTCGATCTCAGAATCTATAAGAGCTAGAGACTTGAAATTTTTTATGTAGATCCGTGTATAGCACGCGCAGATCGAGTTTGTTTCAAAAAATCGATAAATTTGATCGTTTTAAAGTTATCGATTTAAAACGTTATCGAAATGCAGTTATAAATTTATATCTCCTACATCTTTAAAGCTAGAGTCTCCAAATTTTGTATTTAGTATAATGTGGAGTTTATACAATTTTGATTTTTGTCATATTTTGGATACCATCCCCCCTTTCCTTCCCTTCCCCCTAAACTTGTAAAATCCGTATTTCAAATAGTAGAGACTTGTGCTTTGGCAAATACATACATATGAATTACATAATTACGCTGTGAAAGTTTGATTAAGAAAGTCCATATACAAAAGAAATTATTAAACATTTAATTTCCCATAGTAAAGCCTATGAGCGCAGCCCACGCTCAGTCGCTGCGTAAACTGCGCAGTCAGCAGAGCGTTCGCTTATGCGTGCGTGCGTATGAATGTGTGCGTGTGTGTGTGTGCATGTGTTGATTGTATATATGTGTTAAATAAGCATAGAATGTTTGGAGTATCGGCTCTTCGCAGGGTTCAGGGGATCTCCTAGTCGGGTACCGCCGACTAGAGCTTTCTTACTTGTTTTTCTTATATTTTTGTTAATAGGTATATATTTATATATCTACTTTTTTTTGGGGGGGTCTTACGCTTGACCCAATCGGGCAGTGACTGTGAGGGCCTTCCCTTGGCGGGGCTATGATTGTTTATACTGTATGCCTTTTGTGCCTTTGTGCGCGGCTTTTGTGTCTGTCCTTTATGGTGAGTTGGGCATTGTGCAAAAGGTTTGCGCGTTGTTTGTTTGCCGCCTTATCGCTTATCGCTTATCGCCGCCAGAAATTGATTTCTAAGCATGTATTTAAGCCGACAACAACAACAATTCAACTCACTCTCTGCGTGTGTGTGTGTGTGTGTGTGCGTGTGTCCATAATTATAAGGCCACTTTTGACTTTATGCCTTGTAATTTGTTTAGCCGTTTGCTGTCTGTGAGAACTGGAAACCCAAAATATATATGCAAATTAAAGGCCAAGTTCTGTATGGATTCTTGTGGCATGTGGCAGCAGGAATGTGGCAAGTGGCATGTTTAGTTTACAACTTGATATGCATAACTCAAATAAACAAACACACAAAATCTACACGGACTCGGACACGGACACAACCCGTTGGCCTTTAACACATCGTTTCGCATTCATCTAATTCGCATTGATGAATGACCCAAGCGCACAGTTCCACACAAAAGTTTTCATACACTCAATTGAATACAGCTTCATAGTCAAGATAGACAAATGAGCAATTGCTCAAAATATTTAAAGTCTCCCCCAAATATATTGAAATAGATCTGAAAGTTGATATCTGCTATCTTCTAACTACTAGAAGTTGAGTACTTTTCGAGTACTTTTTGAGTACTCTAATTGAGCAAGTCAGTATTTTTCGAGTACAAAGAGAGCTAATGTCCTCCAGTTCGAGTACTTTTACCTAGTCTAAAATTTTGAAACATTTCTCACTTTTCCACATTTTTGACTCGGTTCATTAACTTTTCGCACGCACTGTAGCTTGTCTATATGGCAAGTAAGTAATTTTGTTGTAAGTAAATATTAATATGCAAATATTTGGCTCGCACGCAATTTGTAAACATTTAACAAATGCGATTTCAAATTGAAATAAAACTCTTGCAGCGGCAACATCCAAATTTTAATTGCAAATTCAAAAACATAAATTTTTATGGCTCGCCAGCAATTGTGTTTGTCTTCTTCTTACACTTGGGCGTACAGCTGAAAACTGTATGTATAACTGAAAATATTTAGTTGAGTAGCTGTATTATTATCTGCAGCTGTGTGTATCTATAAAGATGTATCTGTATCTAGATCTATATCTATATAATATAATATAATTGAATATTTGAATATCTGTATCTTTATATATTTGTATCCTTATATACTAAGATACTAAAATACTAAGATACTAAGATAGTGAGATACTAAGATAGTAAGATACTAAGATACTAAGATACTAAGATACTAAGATACTAAGATACTAAGATACTAAGATACTAAGATACTAAGATACTAAGATACTAAGATACTAAGATACTAAGATACTAAGATACTAAGATACTAAGATACTAAGATACTAAGATACTAAGATACTTAGATACTAAGATACTAAGATACTAAGATACTTAGATACTAAGATACTAAGATACTAAGATACTAAGATACTAAGATACTAAGATACCAAGATACTAAAATACTAAGATACTAAAAAAGTGAGATACTAAGATAGTAAGATACTAAGATACTTAGATACTAAGATACTTAGATACTAAGATACTAAGATACTAAGATACTAAGATACTAAGATACTAAGATACTAATATACTAAGATACTAAGATACTAAGATACTAAGATACTAAGATACTAAGATACTAAGATACTAAGATACAAAGATACAAAGATACAAAGATACAAAGATACTAAGATACTAAGATACTAAGATACTAAGATACTAAGATACTAAGATACTAAGATACTAAGATACTAAGATACTAAGATACTAAGATACTAAGATACTAAGATACTAAAATACTAAGATACTAAGAAAGTGAGATACTAAGATAGTAAGATACTAAGATACTAAGATACTGAGATACTAAGATACTAAGATACTAAGATACTAAGATACTAAGATACTAAGATACTAAGATGCTCAGATACTAAGATACTAAGATACTAAGATACTAAGATACTAAGATACTAAGATACAAAGATACAATTGTATCTCCTCGTCTATGTATCTTTGTATCTTTGAAATATAATAAGATACAAAGATACAATTGTATCTTCTTATCTATCTATCTTTGTATCTTAGTATATTATTATCTATGTATCTTATTATCTACGTATCTTTGCATCTATGTATCTTTGTATCTTAGTACTTTAGTATCTTTGTATCTATGTATCTATGTATATCTATATCTTTCTATCTCAGTATTTTTGGTTCTTTATATATCTGAATCTTTTTATCTTTTCATCGTTGTATCTTCTGTTCTCAATATCTTTGCATCTCTGTATTTTTGTATCTTAGCACCTTTGACTCATCCTTGCATCTTGACAACTTTGTATCATTGTATCTTTATAACTTTGTATCTCTCTCTCTCTGCGTATATGAACCTGCATCTGCATCCGAATCAGTTAAAGTTGCTGTTGAAATGAGTTTTTCATTTGGCAAATGTACGACAAACTTTGAAGTGTTTCTTTCATTACACCAACGTTGTGTCTGTGTAGTGCGTGTGCGTGTGTATTGTCTGTCTGTGTGTGTGAATTGAGCAAAAGCTGCAATTACTCAAGTGGATAGGAATGGAAACCAGAGCTAACATTGTACAAAAACTTTAAAACTAGAAGAGCTAGCTAAAAGTGAGTTAAGCACCGAAAGTAATTAAGTAAACCAAACAAGTGAACACGCAGGATAATCGGTAACAATTTGAAAAATAAATATTCTGTAACTGGCTTTTAGCTGAGCACTGAGAAGAAATTGATTGATGCAATTGAGAAAGATTTAGAAGAGCCATTGAAAGCTGTGTTTGCTATAATGAAGAGAATAAAATGCCATTTGAGTGAACTGTATCAAACTGAATGTCAGCCACGATAAAGGACTATAAAGCATTGCCAACTAGGAAGCCGCATAATCAATGACGCACTGACCATGGAGTATGACGAATAACTGGGGGCGGACAACTGACATTGAATGACACAATTGGTCGCAATTGGACACAATTATAAATATAACCAGATGAGCGAAGGGCAGTGAGCACAATGCACAGATATAGCCAGTGGAAGTTACATTTAACTTTTATTTAGCTAAACAAAATCTAAGCAGCATATATATATAGTAATTTAATTGAATAAGATAGGATTGATTGAATCAATGTTAATCGAGCTATACCAAGCGAGTCTGACTCTGGAATGGATATGCCATAAGTCGACTAACAGTTGAACATGAACATTCTTGTCGCCTCGTTCAGCTCGCTGGACATTGTTGTCGTCAGCTTTGTTGACAGCACACACACACACACACACAGACATAGACAGGAGTGGACATGTGTAGAATGTAATGAAAACCTGGTCTCTACATTCGGGGCATCTATTACAAGTCAGAGAGCAGCGCCAACGAGCGAGCTTTGAGTTTCCTCTTGATGTGTCTGCTGATGTCTGTTGACCAAATGCGAACTGGCAAACAATGCATTTTGTGGGCCTGCCCCAAAGGCACTAATTATGCCCAGAGTGAGCGGGAGAGGCAAAGTGAAACTGGGAAAAAGACTAGAATAGAGGCAGCTCAGCAGGCAGCAACCGAAATTTAGTTGTCGTTCACATTTCAGTTAGCTGAAATGGCCCAAAACTGGGGAACTACTACTAGTTCCAAGAACTAGCTCCTTTGTGTCTCTGTTGTGAGTTGAAGCTTGGCAAATTTTCGTTTGGTTCGTTTAGGTAATTATGCATTGAGCCGCTTGCCAAATTAATCCCCAGCTGAAGTGTTCTCCAGAGTAAAAACAGCGTAGGAAGAGATGAAGGTAGGGGAGGAGAGGGAGAGGGCATAGAGAATCGAAGCATAACTAAAAATAATTTTGTTGCAGCTTTTTGTCATAACAAAAGCTGAAGCTAACTATGGGGTATACTAGGTAGAAATCTATATATGCAGATATTTGGAAGTTATATATATAAGCATATTCTGTTGTGATTAAAAAGATATCTATTATATGTATTATATGTCTTCATATATCTATTATGTATGGATAGCTCTTGCCTACAGGGTATTAGCTACTGTGTGTCTGCTATAACTTACAGAGTATTAGGCTACTGTTGCTACCTTCACTTCGAGCACTTTCGTTTTTTGTTTGGCGTGTCCTTGCGGTCAGCTCAATAGAAACTGGGCGCGGCGACAACGACGACGACGGCGGCGGCGGCGGCAACTACAACAATTTGGCCAGGTTAACAGGTAGTTAACTCTTTTGGCCCAACTACCTGGCTCGAGGCGCTCATTAAAAACTGTCGCCAACTCGTTGTCTCTAATGTCCTGAGTGTGTCTGAGTGGGTGTGAGTGTGTGTGTGTGTGCTTGTGTGTATGGGGGGCGTGGCCAGTGCTAAGACTCTTGTTTGGCCTGTTAACTGTGGGCGTGGCTGTTACTGCTGCTCTTGTTGTTGTTGTAGTCCTTCGCCGCATGCTGTGACAATGTGCGAACATGCCTCGCAGCGCCGACCAGTGGGGGCGACAGGCAGCAAGAAGTGTGGCCGCGTGGGCGAGGGTGTGTGTAAATGGGCGTAGTTGCAGAGATTAAGCCGCTTCTGGTCACACATTTTGCGCCGAATGCGTTTTTAATTATGATTTTCAGTTTGCCTCGTGACACGATAGTGGAATTGAAAGGGCAAGCCAAATGCTAAGTGTTTACCTAGCGAATAGGGCTAGTGTTTGTATTCATAAGGTGAAGAGAGTTTTGGCAGAGCATCATTAGTCGTGTATGCACTTATTATACTCCTCTTATATAGATCCTCTTTAAGTGGGTTTGCCTGTATGTATGGGTGTAAATGATATCTATTCATATATAGAATAATTGAATTGTAGATTTTGTTTTGATATCGAAGGAAATCGATAAACATCAATATATACAATCTTCAGATTGCTTGAAATGTCTTTAAAGCTACGCATATGCCCATAAATCATAAGAAGAAATCACATATACCTAAAAGAAGAAATCAAATATACCTAAAATCTATAAATATCGATATGCAGATTTGGTTGTTTGACCAAACTATGTTTTCAAAGACAGTCTATATGTAGCTTCAGTTATCAAGTTTTAGTATATTGATAAGCATCGAAAATATAACGACTTCATATATTCCCTTTAACTACAATCGATATATATCGATATTTGTCTTTGATTACTTCATGAAGCAATTGCTTTCAATATCAGTCTGTCTCTATGTGCTCTACAAGGCTTTATACATAACTAACATCATAGTCAAACCGATTGATTAGTGCTCACATAGACCTAAAATCGATAAATATCGATATTACTAATAGGACAAATCCTTGAAGATGTTCGTTTTTCAATTAACATCAAGTGATGTAGTCACAAATACTCCCCACACTCACTCTACCCATGTACAGGGTATCTGCTAAATACCCAAATGCATCCAATTACTTGTCAATTAATTATATGAGAATGTCCTCAACGAAACCCTTCAACATTTGTTAACAATGCAATAGCAAACATCAAGGCAGCAGCTGAACTATCAAATTCACTCAGTAAACATATCCCTTTAATGTCTCTTAGCATATATATATAAATGTTCATATTTGGCAAGTTTACCTACCAATTACGCTGCGAGCGATGTCAGTGCTGTTGTCAGAGCTCTGTTTTCACCAGGAATCTAAGTGCACTAAGAATGCTGAGCCGCTTCAACTTGGATTATTGAATTAATTCCAACATGTCATGCAGTACATACACAAATGTATATATATATATATAGAGAGAGAGAAGTGTGTCTGTGTGTGTGTGTGTGTGTGTGGGTGGGTGGATGTGTATGGCTGTCTCATAGAGTTGTCAGCCTTTATCTATGGAAATGCTGGTTGGCATTTTACAATTCAATTTGCAGCGGCAACTAAGCCGTCAGCAATAGCAACAAAAGTAACAACAAAGGCGTTCGAATAAAGAAAGATTTCGTGAGATATACAATAACAACAACAACAACAACAATAACAACAATAAAGACAACAACAACAACAGCAAATAGAAAGGCTAAAAATGTTCTTGGGGCTAATGAAATTAAAACGCGTGAACGAGATTTTTAGCACAGCGACAAGAAAAATACTAAAAAGAAGAAGAAAAGCTTAGCCAGACTGGGGCGAGTTGAGCAGAAATGCTAAGAATGTGCACTTAAAGTAATTAAGAGGACGCAAGGACCAAACAAATGAGAAATATTGCAGAATGCGAATGGGAAAAATGTGCACAACTTCAAGAAAAATATGCAGAGAGTGTGGAGTTCAGGGGGGGGTGGGAGGTAGGTCTGAGAGTGGGCAGCTGGGAGCAGCGATTGGAGTAGTTAAGCATGCGTGAGGACAGCGTGTAAATGGCTTTTCCAACTAGCCAACTATGAAGTGCCATAGAGCGAGACAGACAGAGTGAGAGAGAGAGTGAGAGCGAAAGCTGGCAAAGTGAAAATAGATTAATTAAATAATAGTTAGTTGGATGGAAAAAAAAGGTCAAGAGATATTTTAGCTTAAAGCTGCTTAGAATGCTTAAGCAGTTATGCAAATAACTACTTGACAAAGAGACTGAGTACCATTAACGAGCATGCTTGACTAGCAGATGCCCTTCAATTCAACAAGAATCGTTCAATATCAAACCAACCCCGAGGGCAAGTGGGTTAATCGTGTGTGTTTTAACATAAATGAAATGAATTTATGAACTGACAACAATAAAAATTCCAAATGAAGAACTTCAAACGAATGCGTAGCAGCGTGGAGGAGGATGAAGGAGTAGGAGGAGCAAGCAGGACGAGGCGTGGATGCCCCAAAAAAAGGGGCAAAGGAAGGAAGCAAGCAAAAGTTCATGCTTCATGCTTTACAATTCTCATTTTCATTCTCATTCTCATTCTCATTCTCATTGTCGTACCCATTTTCATTTTCATTTTCACTTTCATTTTCATTTCCATTTACAGGTTTTTATTTTCGCTTCCAATTTTAATGCGTGTTTTATGATATTTTTGTTGGGCGCAAATGAAATGCACGAAATGTTCGCATTTTACAACACTGCAAAAGATGTACCACAAATGAAGACAAAAACAAAAGCTGTCGGCGTCGCACAGCATGCGTGTGTGTGTGTGTGTGTGTTTGTGTGTGTGTGTGTGTGCAAAAATTCATGCTGTTTTAGCCGCAGGCAAAGCATTCAGAGAGGGCTGTGTAATGGGCGGGGTCGGAAAAGCTAAAGGAAAACAAATACGTGGCGGGCTTTCAATCAAATTCATTCAAAACCAAAACGAGAAACAAACTAAAAACTGAAATTTAAACTAGCAACAAATGTAGCTGAAAATGTTCAACAAAATCGAATTGAATTTCAACTTGCAACTAGAAATCGTGAGAGAGAAAAAACGGATTTCCCCTCTCTCCCCTCCCCCCCCCTCGGCACAGTCATAAAACGCAAATGTTTCAATAAAAACAAGTAAGAACGTTGCAGTCGGGCGCTACCGACTGCGGGATACTCATTCACACCCCCACAGATCACACCCATTGCCACGCCCACAATTGGTTTGTACATATATAATTTTTTGGAAATCAATAGAGGAGATCAGCAGTAATATCTGTATATAATTCTGATTTTCTCACTGAGAATCGGAAAAACGTATAGTTTTTCCCGATTTGCCACGCCCCCAGTAGGCGTAGACATATAATTTTTGGCCAGTTCTTAGAAGTAGTGAAGGGTAACGTAAGTGTGAAATTTGGATGCTTACACTCAAAAAATGCGAAAATTACAGGGTATTTTTTAGCCGGGCATACCCCATAAGGGGCGTAAAATTTTTTTTGGCGCATCGATAGAGGAGCTTACCAGTAACTTACCATCCAATTTTGAAGCTTCTAGCTCTAAAACTGTAGGAGCTACAAACTTTTGCGGTTTGCCACGCCCCCTATGGGCGTAGATATATCCGCCATATCTTTTCCAACTTGGGTTGTCAACCCGAGTATATATACCAAGTTTCAAGTCTCTAGCATCAATAGTGCTCAAAATATTACAGAATTTGAAAAATCACTATATAGTCAGATCCGATTTGCCACGCCCCTAGTAGGCGTGGATATATAGATTTTTGGTCGATCTTCATTGGATCGTATCAGTAACCTACGTGCCAAATTTGGGCGTTTTAGCTTTAAAACTGTAGAAGATACAGTTTTACCCGATTTGCCACGCCCCCAATGGGCGTAGATATATCCGCCATAGCTTTTTGATCTTGGGTTGTCAACACGAGTATATATTCCAAATTGCAACTCTCTAGCACTTCTAGAAGTAGTGTTTCTGAGGTATGGGCAAATGCATTTTCCGATTTGCCACGCCCCTAGTGGGCGTATCGGGAAAATCTTGACACTTTATAATTCGAGGGTATACACGAGTATATATTCCAAATTTCAACCCTCTAGCTTCAAAACTGTGCAAATGGTTTGCGTTCATACGGACAGACGGACAGACGGACAGACGGACAGACGGACAGACGGACGGACAGCGTGACGGACATTGCACAAAACCAATATACTCATTTCACTTTGTGAATGAGTATAAAAACTCTAAAATCAACGAAATAAATTTCGTAATAGAATTTTCGTTGAATTCTCGCAATCAATTTCAGATAATATATCAAAATTATTATATTTCAAAGTTGAGCAGCAATCAGTAAGAGAGACGCGTGTACGATTCGTATGTCGACAAAAGCTTGGATCAGGGACAAACGACCAAAACCAAATCTTACCACAATGAAAGAGAACTGGTAAGTGCTGAAGTTTAGATACCCTAGAAATTATATAGAGTTATTATGTGTCCAGATACGAATTCAATTTGAAACAAGTCTAGAATTTTATATGTATGATATATAGATTTTGATGACATTGATATACGAGTGATGAAAGTTTGGCAATAATGAGTTTTATCAAGATGCTAGCCAATCTCTATATGTGGGGTATATAGTCTTCTTCTTATATATATATATATATACCCTATATATAGAGCTTGGCTAGCATCTAAGTAAATCACATTATTACCAAACTTTCATCTAGACTATGATCTAGATAGTATATTTAAAGAAATAAAAACAAAAACTATCCAAGTCTATGATTGATTCGTCGTCTAGGACTATATGATATAGAGTATATGGAGTACATCGAGTATATACTCAATATGATATAATATATATCATTTATGTAGTGTACAGTCTTTGTATAGAGTATATATAGTACATCGAGTATATATGATTTATAGAGTTTACATAGTGTACAGTCGTAGTATAGCTATAGTCCTCGTAAAGTAATATAGCTTAAGCCTAGTATATAGTAATGCGATAAATCCTGAATTTTTGAAACTAGTAAGAAAATGTTTAAGAATTTGTTTCAAAAGAGTTTGTTCCATCCTAACTCTATATGAGTATATATATATAACTCGATATGGGCAATAAAAAACTATATGCATGACAGACAGATATAGATATATACATATATATATATACTAGATATAGTCTAAAGTACTCTTTCTTTGATCTCTCTCCCATTGATATGTTTGAATTTGTATAAATAAATTATCTTTGTCTATATCTCTATTTATACAATATCTATCTATATACAATATCTATGCCAAGTGTTACAAGTTTCATAGCAAACCGTGTATACCTCGCTTTTAGATAGAGGTATAGAAATAAAAAATGTATTTTCTGCGGCTTTTGTTATGGTATAAAAAAAAACGAAACGTACACATACTATATACACATACAAATATATATAGCAAACAAAAAAAAAAAGAACAAAACACACAAAATAAAGCCGACATGTATCATATGCATGTGCGTCCTTTTGCCTGCTGTGTGGGCGTGGTGGGCATGGCGGTGTGGGGCAAGGTATTGGGGCGCAGGCGGCACAGAGTTGACAAATTTGGAAAAATTGCAACTGCGACAGGCTGGCGAGACTGGCGCACAATTGACAATGATAATAACGATGATGATGATGATGATAATGAATGTTGTAAGGGAAACGATGATGAGCATGATTAAGCAAGATGTTAAAAGTGCTCCACAAAATTTTTAGCAAGAGCAGCGCAAAATTGTTGTTTATCGTTTATTTGTACACAACAAAGCGGCAGCGGCGCAGGCAACGCGCGAATGTTTACAAATATATAAAACTCTGACAGAGAGAGTGCCCCCCGCCCCCGTCCCCGGCCCCTCTCCTTTTGAACACCCACTCGCCGAGCGAGTTTGGCGGGTTTGATTGATTTTTGCGGTTCTAATGTACAATTTTAATATTTGGCCTAAACATTTGTACATTTCATTCCATAAATGTGAGTTTATTGCCATCTGCCACGGCGCCCATCATTCATTTACACTCCCACCCACTGGCACACCTCGCCCCTTTTTTGCCGCCCACTCAAATTCTTTGGCCCATGCACGTTGCGTATACTTAATAATTGTTTTGTTTCAACTTTTCCAGTGTTTTCAGTGTTAGCTAATAATGTGCCAGGGAATAGCACGCGTTAGCTGTAGCAGAATTATATTTTGGAACTATGCGCAGTTGTAGAGCATTCAGCTTTTGTCAGCTAGCTGTAGCTTAGCTGAGATCTAAGCTGGAATTGAAAATATCCAATCAGATTGTGTCTAATCAGATATATACATATGCTAAGTGACTTAAGGCAAAGCAATAGATGAGTTGGGAGTATAGTAAAGAATCATGGGTATATATCATATATCTATATCTCTTTAACTAGCTTTCGCTATCGCTTATGCTTTTCTCTCTCTCTGTGCTAACTTAGCTTTTATAACTTTTTATCTATTTTCTATTGTCTAAGTATATCTGATTGAAATGGCATTTTGCTATGCCAAAGATACAGATAAACAGTCTGCGTCGAAAGATCAACTACTTATAGTAATTAAATGAATAGCTTAGCTATAAGTCACATTGCCCTCACTTCTCCTCCTCCTTGGCTCCCTCTACTTTCTTCTGTTACATTCACAAAGCTGAACTCAATTTGCAGCCAGTGTCATTAGAGCCTATCGGATCGGACCGACAGAGATAAGCAACTGCGAACTGCTTTGAAGGCTCTTTGGGGACTTGTGACACAGCTTACCGGGCTAACCCGATGCAAAAACAACAAGAGGGGGAAAAAAGCCCATTATTTTATGTTTAGAAATAGAAACAAAGACAAGTTACAAATCAAAGGCAGTGGAAAATATGTAACAGCGATAGACTGGGTAACCGCATTCGGGTGCGCGTTACCTATCTTAACTGGCTTAGGGTCACTGTCACACGAAGGGTAAAAGCGCCAACAGCAGCCCAGACAAGACACAACAGCAGCAGCAGCAGCAGCAGCAGCAGCCTAACAAAAGGAACAAAACCAGAGAACAATAAGAGTTGGAGCTAAAGGAAGTGCGTGTTGGCAGTTGATAGAGAGAAAGAGGGAGAGAGAGAGTGAGAGAGGGGGGGAGAGGGAGAGAGAGAGAGAGGGAAAGAGGGAGAGAATCTGTACACAGTAAGAAGTTATAGATATAGAATGAGAAATTGGTATACGAGAAGGCCCATTGAAGGCATGCCAATTGAGGAGAGGCATCTACGAAGAAGCTGAACGAGATCACAAAAAATGACAAGTGTATAATATAATAGAATATAATATACTATATACTATAATATAATAGAATATAATATACTATATACTATAATATATTATAATATAATAAAAGAACATATTTTATGAATTAATAAGTCATTTTTTAACTTATTTTTGAACAGATCTCATTTATTTTTTGAAAATTTCATTTATGTTTATATTATTATTATTATAATGATCAGAGCAAACTCTTTAGGGATTCTAACGTAAGTAGTTAAGCTCAAGCCGAGCTTAGTGAACCTGTGGCTCAGTTGCAGTGCTTTTAATTGATAAGCAATGAGACGCTGGTTCGAACTCCAACAAGGATGTTTCTTTTATCATGCCTAATCAATTTTTTTATAATTTTTTTTTATAAATTTTTGAAATTTAAATTTTCTAAATTTTGAGTAAATTCATTCAAGTAAGAAATATATATAATTAATTTACACCTTTTTTTTTTTTTTTGCTAATATCAATTCTGTATATCACATATCATATACTGTATATCAGCTCTGGCTCAGGTTCTAACTACGTCTCTGTCCCTGGCTGTAGCTCAGTGGTAGAGCCCATGGATTGCCAAGCGTTAAGATGCAGGCACAAATTCCTCAACAAAACTATTATTTTTATTAAATTTAATAATTTTGTATTTAATTTTTGTGATTTATATATATTAAACAATAAATTTTAGTCAACTTTTAGTGAATTAAATAAACTAAAATGGAATAAACACACTTTTTGCTAACAGTGTAGCAGTCTCTCTGGCTTTGGCTTTGGTCTCTATCTGCGTCTTTGGCTGTAACTCAGATTTGACCCTCGCGAGTTTCAGTTGTTGTTGTTGTTGTTGTTGTTGTTGTTATTGTTGTTGCAACTGATTAGGCATCGCTCGATTTAACTGTCATTTGCAGGGGGCAGCCACGCTGGCAGACAGTTAGACAGGTAACTAACTGCAGCTAAGACGATTACGTTGACGTCTGCGTCACACAACAACGTCAGAGCCAACTTGCACAACGTCGCACATCTCTCCCCAGAGGCTGACGACTTGGTTGGCATTCGCATTGCCACAGCGCACCATTTACATAAGCATAAGAAGACCAGAAGACCTTCAGCCAAGCGCCAAATATATTTGAAAAAACAAAAAAACAAAAAACAAAAAACATTTCCTGGCTGCGAGTCCTTTTCTAATGAAAAAATGTCTCACAATGAAATACATAAATCACATGCATAATTCAGCTAACAAAATTCCAATAAAAGAACTTTTCTCACTTTCATGCGAGCCGAAAGGGAAACGAGACTGAAACAGAGAAAAAGTTCTGAAGCGAAAACCAAATTATTGAATCAAGTGAATTCTTTAACAATTCCCAAATACATTTACAGGGTATATATATAGAGAAGCTTTCATTCAGTCATTCATTCTCGCAGCTAAAAATTGATTAATTTAGTTCCCAAGTGAACTAAAATCATAACACAAACAAAACAAATTTTCAATTGAATAAATGAATAAGCAAAATATGCACGAGTTGTGGAGTATACGACTAGCAAATGCCCTGTCTGAGGACAAATTCCAACTTAACTTGAGTTATTAACAACTTTTTCTCATTTCCAATTTGACTTAAGTATATCTCTCTCAAGTGATATGCAAATCCTACATATGCCAAATTCTCTAGTCGTTTCACTCACATAGAGCTCCTAAGTTTATTCTCCGTTTGTTAGTTCCATCGGCTACTATTAATGATCTTGACGCATGTCCAGGGTATATGGCATCATTAAATCCCGTTGCATTGCAAATTTATTGCCATTCGCTGAATTAAAGATAAATAAGCATTTTATCATCTCATTGCAGTTGCCCGTCTAATGCAATAAACATTTATTGCATTTTCCAAATCGGCAAATTTTCGTTATTTCAGTTCAATAAAAATGCTGATTAATATCCTGACAGATTGTTTCACGAATTTATTATGAAATAACTGAATTTTGACAACCGATATTATTGTTATTTCTTTTTCTCTCTGTCTCTTTCCGTCTGCTTCCTTTGGTTTCATTCACTCTATCTATCTATCTCTCTCTATCTATCTATCTTTCGCCATTGTGAATTTTTCTCATACTTCGTTCTTGCACTCTCTCTCTCTCTCTCTCTCTTTCTCCTACTGCTTTTTTTATCGCTCTCTTTATCACTCCATTGTCTCTCTCCCTCTTTGTTTCTTCTTTGCTCTTTATTTCTGTCAGGCTTTCAATCACTTTTCTTCTTTCACTCTTTCGCGCGCTGTCTTTCTTTCTTTTTGCTCCCTTTCGCTCATTCTAATTTTTCTACTTTGCTCCATTTCTTGTTTTCTTTCAATCTCTTTTTTTCTCTCTAACTTTCTCAGTCTCTTTCTGCCTCTTTCCTCTATCTCTCGCCTTCTTTGTCTAATTATACGACTCTTTCTATTGCTCTTACTCTCTATTTCTCTTGCTCTCTTCCTCTCTGCCATTCTTTCTTATTCTCTCTTTGCATACTTTTCACTGTGCTCTGCTCTCACTGCTCTCATTGCTCTCTGCTCTCACAGCTCTCTCTCTCTATCTCTCTCTTTCTCTCTCTTACTTTGCTCTCTCTCTTTCTTTCTCTCTCTCTCTCTCTCTCTCTTTGTGTCTCTCTACTGCTTCTTTTACTCATCCATATACGCTCATTCTGTTCTATCTTTGTTTCTCTCTCTGACTAACTCTCTCTCTCTCTCTCTCTCTCTCTCTCTCTCTCTCTCTCTCTCTCTCCCTGACTATCTCTCTCTCCCTCTCTCTATACCTGTTCCCATTCTCTTTCTATACCTTTTCTTTTTCTCTCTTTTGAATAATATTTATTCGCTCTTTACAAATATCATTGAGAACTTTCGCACAAAATGTCCAACGTCAACACTTTTGCACGTCTGAAATACTTTTCAATAGTCCAAAAACTAACTGCCAACAAAGTGCTGAAAAAGTTGTAAAGTTCCAACTATTCTCAGCAGCTATGCAAAAGTTGAATGTAATTGCACGAGAGAATCGAAAGTCATTTGATGTCATAATCATCAGCGCCAAGACGCCAGAGCCAATGGTCAATCAAAAGTCAGCTTATGCCCGGTCCCATACCAAACTCCGATGTTAAATCCCTGAAAAAATACTTGCACAAACTGTCCAGGAGCTGCTGTGAGGCAGAGGGACAGAGAGAGAGTGGGGGAGGGGGGGGGGGGGGAGGGGGAGAGAGCAGGACAGTTTGTGTTGTGGGAGGTGTTCAAGTGTTTTACAATAACTGAGCATCTGGAGCAGCAACAGCAGCGAACAAAGTTTCTTCACACTTTTCCACAGATTATCTTTATATGTACTTTCAGTCTTCATTCTTTTTTTTTGATCGCCTTTGCGCTTTTGTTGCTCTTGCTTGTTGTCGTTGTTGTTGTTGTTGTTGTTGTTGTTCTTATTGTTTCTGCTTTCTGCTCTTATGCACTGTTTACAATGTTTAAGTGGCGCATATTTGGTTAGTGCCAGGGCTGAGAAAGTTTAAAGCTTTATTATACATCTCTATATGTCTATTAGATTTGATTTAGTTTGTGCATATTATATATAATACAATATTAATATAAATATTATATACATTTTTTTATATTATATTTATTATATTTATTTGAAAATTAAGTATTAGTAATACAGTTTTAGACTCTGACATAGTTTTATTATAACTAATATAATATAACATATAGTCGAGTCAACTTGCCTTAGTTTAATCTTCGACTATCTTCTTTTTATAAAGATTTAACTACAAATATTTTCAGCACTCACAGCTTGAGAGTCGTGGCATTTAGTAGAGCCTATAGTTTTGCAGTTACTGGTAGAATACCTTATTAAAGCAAAGAGCTTTAGCATCTTTAGCTTTGAATGGCGTTATCTGGTCTAGCTATGAATCGGCATATTGATTCAAAACTTTTAGAAAACTTAAAAAAAAAATAAAAAATTATAAAAAATATTTAAAAATTATAAAAAAAAAAAAAATTTGGGAACATTATAAAAATAAATTTTAAAATTAAAAAAAAAAATTTAAAAATTATAAGAATAGTTTAAAAATTATAAGAAAAAATTAAAAAAAAAAAATTATAAATTATAAAAAAATTTAAATATTATAAAAAATTCGTTTGAAAAATTTTAATATTTTAAAAATTAACAACAACAAAAAAATTACTTTTATTGCAAGAGAAATAAATAAAATTGATATATGCAAACGTCCATCTGGATTTCCGTTTTGAAGTTTCATTTATTTCACTTGCAATAAAAGTAAATATTTGTGTTTTTTTTTTTAATTTTTATACATTTTTTCACATTGGGAACCCCAATCTCGGGCTACAAACAGAGTATGGCGCAGTTGGCTCTAATTAGTTCTCCGTCTGTTTCACGCCTCACGTTTTTCTTCTTCCGCCGTGTGCACTGCTCAGCGGGAGCCCATGGGCCCTGCTGCACATACATACATATGCTTATGCTATAGTACACCTACACACACACACATATACATACATGTCAATATGTGTATATGTTTTTATGTGCAAATATCTTGGCTGGGAAATTTTGCATATTAATAGCCTTTTCCTTATAATTTCGCCTCGCCTCTTATTTGTGCACATTAATGCAATTGGGAAAACGGACGGAGAATTGGGGAGCAACCGGAATTTATTTTAATATTCTTTTAAGTACCCGCCATAAGTGGCAGGCGAGTCAGGCCAGGCAGCTGTTGCTGTCAAACAATAAATAACAACAACAAACAAGTAAGAATGCTCTAGTCGGGAGTACCCGACTAGGAGATCCCCTGAACCCTGCGAAGAGCCGATATTCCAAACGTTCTACACTTCTCTTAATATGTATACATTACGAGCAACACATAGACACACATACACACACATACGCACGCACGCATAAGCACGAGCTATGCTGACTGCGCAGTTTACGCAGTTTGCGCTCGTAGTGCAGTAAGGCTATGTTATGAAAACTTAATTGTTGAATAAGTTTCTTTGTAGATGGACTTTTTGAATCAAAATTTCAGAGTGTGATTATGTTAATCATATGTATGTATTTGCCGAAGCACAAGTCTCTAGTACTTGAAATACGTTTTTTAAAAATTGGGGGCGAAGGGGGCGTGGCATCCAAAATATAACAAAAATCAAAATTGTATAAAATACACATGCAACTATATACAAAATAATGAGTCTCTAACTTGAAAGATGTGCAAGCCATAATTTTATAACTGGTTTTCGATTTAGTTTTTAATCGATAACATTAAAACGATAAAAGTTATCGAATTTTTGAAACAAACTCGATCTGCGCGTGCTATACACGAACCTACATAAAAAATTTCAAGTCTCTAGCTCTTATAGATTCTGAGATCGACGCGTTCAAACATACGGACAGACGGACGGACGGACGGACGGACGGACGGACGGACGGACGGACGGACGGACGGACGGACGGACAGACGGACAGGGCTAAATCAACTCAGCTCGTCGCCCTGATCAAGAATATATATACTTTATGGGGTCTGCCACGCCTCCTTCTGCCTGTTACATACATTTTAACAAAACCATTATACCCTGTTTTCCCATTTTCAATGGGTTCAGGGTATAAAAACTGAAAATCAAGCATACGCCGTATGCCGAGTGTTCGACTTACCGTGAGCAAACAGGCCCAGCCGCAGTAGACAGTGCAGCCAATTGAGTTGTGAGCCGGCAACGGATTTGTAACGGTATTTGGGCCTGCTGCTGATACTGATCGATGCCATTGATAAGGATTTACATGTTGTGTTGCTCAAAGTTTTAGATAAAGACACACACACAGACACACAGGCACGTAAACAAAATTGACAACAAAAATAACAATGTTTCCACTCAATTAATTGAAAGTCTTATCGCAATCGCATGAATTTTTCAAATGCGCTCTGCAATTAGCAACAATAACACAAACGATTTGAAATGCGCGCCAAAACTAACTGTTTACTTGGCCAATGGCTGTGCCTGCTCTGCTACTTGGTTCATCGCGTGCGCCGCTGTTGAACGCCAGCATGCAACTGGCAGCAATAGGACGCACAATTGGCTTGGCGCGCTAACTCCAAGCACAAACACACACACAAGCACAAGCACAAACAATAACAACAACACGCATACAGTTGACGAACATTACAAAAGTACAAAGAAAATGGCGAAATGTATGGCAGCACTGGCGCTGTTAAGGCGTTTATGCGGCTATGTTAAATACGATGTGGGTGAAACTGCAGTTACATTCAAATCAATGTTAATTTACAGCAGTAATAGAAGAATGTATAAAAGTTAAGCAAGACTTAATACATTTACTAAGTAATGCTAGCTAAAGCTAAGCTTGTAGTTTGAATTTTAATTCAATTCGTTTAATAATAATTATAATAGCTATACATCAACATGTAGGCAAAGCAAAATATCCTAAACTGTTAACACAGGCAACTATATCGTATAAACATGACCGCTGTTAATAGCGAGCAGTGCATGTTGCAGGTGGCAACGCCATTTAGAATTAACATAGCTAAACAGTTGCGCCACTGTTGCTCCACAGTTTAACATACATTTTTTTTTGTTTACCATTCGTCATCCGGATATCGTCTAGACTTTCGGTCCGTTTGCTTCGTTCACTTGGCATTTTGCAGTGGCCATGCACAATAACAATTGCCTGACCTGCCTGCACCGCCTTGATTTCGACCAGGACCTGCTGCCGGCAGCTCATCCCATCGATGCGGACTTGCGGCTTTCGCTGCTGCAGCATCTCGAGTGGCAGCCAGATGAGCTCAACATGGAATGTCTGCCCAGGCAGCTGTGCCGCAGCTGCCACCAGCAGCTACTGAGCTTTCGTTTGTTTCAGCAGCAGGCGAATGCTTGCCGCCAGGATCTCCTGTCCATGGTGGAGCGTATGCAGAAGGAAATGTTGGAGGAGCGCCAGAATGCTGCATTTGAGATTGTCTACGAGCAGCCTCTAGCTGAAGAGCAGGAGCAGGAGCAGCAGGAGCGGGAGCAAGAGCAGCTGCTAGAGAGGACTAACCCGGAGGAGGATAACCAAGCAGATCCCATAGATGAGCTACCCAAAGAGGAGCCGGAGGAGGGGGAACAGCTGCAGCCCACTCAACAAGAGCAGGAGACGCCCAGCCCAGCAAAACGTCGCAGCAAAGGCGTAAAGAACAGCTTCAAGTGCAGCCAGTGCGGTCACAGCTTCGCCCACAATCTCACCTTGGATGCGCACATCCGCAAGGTGCACGAGGGCAGCAAGCGACCCTTCCAGTGTGATCGCTGCGACAAGGCGTACAGCTTCATGGGCGGCCTCTACACACACATCAAGGAGATTCACAGTCCGCAGGCGCGCTCCTATCGCTGCGACCATCCCGGCTGCGAGCGCGTCTACATCAGCTGCATAGCCATGCAGAAGCACAAGCGACTGAAGCACTCCGAATCCTCGACAGCTGCAGTGCGAAAGTATGTCTGCGAGCAATGCGGCGCCACGTTCAATCAGACGGCGAATCTCAAATATCATCGACGCACCAAGCATCCCACCGAGGATGAGGCGGCAGCCAATGCGCTAGCCAGCGAGCAGTACTATTGTGATCTCTGCCAGAAGCACTTCCACTCCCGCTACACATTGAAATACCATACGATGCAGCAGCATGGAGGCGGGAATGCAGACAGCTCCAAGGATCAGTCGACGCCCATGCACGAGTGCCAGGTGTGCGGCCGTCGTCTGGCCAAGCGCTTTATGCTCGTCCAGCACATGCTGATGCACAGCTCGGAGAAGCTGCCCTGCGAGCACTGCGGCCGTCTCTTTGCCCGCAAATTCGAGCTGGAAGCTCACATTCGAGCGGTGCATCTCAAGCTAAAGCCCTTCGGCTGCCGTTACTGCGACGAATCGTTTGCCTCGCGGAAGACGCAACGACATCACGAATACATTCACACCGGCGAGAAGCCCTACGTCTGCTCCACCTGTGGCCAGGCATTCAGGCAGCAGACGTGCCTCAAGAATCATGGAAGAGTACATGAGAAGTCCAAGTGAGCAGGGATTCACATAAGTTCTCTCTTTTTAGTTGTTTATGCGAATAGAACAAGAAATAGATTATACTTAAAGCTAACTATTGAGTGGGCCGTGCTCCTTCTGTTGTTGCCGCTCCTTTTCTATGTACACGGGCAAGTCATCGAGGGGCTTAAAGTACAGGTGCACTGCTTGGGAGCCGGCCATCATGGCCAGCATGGCGCTGCCCAAGAACTTCATGTATTGGCCCCACGAGACTCCAGCGGGCATGATTATGTCGACTGCTGCAGTGGATGCTGGTGCTGCTGCTGTTGCTGTTGATCCTCCAGGTAGTTTTTAGCCTGCCTGCGCTTGAACGTGCGATCTACAATGAGTAAAGAGTTTAGTTTGGAAATTCTTTGCATTTAATTGGGTTTTGGGATTCACAGAAATTCGTCTCGCCCACGGTCCAGTTGATCATGGAGAACTCCAGCGCCGCGCCCAGCACAAAGAATATCGGCAGAAAGCGATAGATGCCAAAGCGTCGCTTACCGGGCCAACTGTCGAGCAGACGTCGCACGGATCTGCTATAAAGACTCATCCGGCTTTTTGATTATATAAGCAGGCCGGTCCAACGGAGCGGACCAAATGGCAAATGGCCTCGTTTAGCTCTTTAAAAGTGTGTTCAAGTCAATATAATTTATATAGTATGTACTGCATGTAGCTTACCAACTGCTACTATTAATTTAATTGAGATTTTCTATACAAAATAAAGTATATTTATTAAAGCAAGCTATTTACAGCTGCCACAAAGAGTTTCTATTTTTGAACAGCTGTTTGAGATCAGCTGTTACGCGCTGTTAGCTCTTTTTTGCGTTAAGTAGGGCTTTTGTGCGTCCATGAAGGGTATGCTGTTTAGCAATATAAAATGTTAAACAAATTAAAGTTTAGACAAGGGTATTACTGTTAAAATTAATTAATTGATCTTTGCTTTATTTTACAGTCATTAAACAAACACAACATACATATCTCTTTATTTATTTTATAACGTTTACATTAGATATCTTGCGTACTCTGTTAACTCGCATATTGCGGCATTATTTGCTGTTGCTTACGTGCGCTGTTAGTGCCTAACATATTCTGTTAGCCTTACGTTGCAATCTACGTTTGTTTAGTATCTCTATATTTACTCAACACGTAAACAATTTTTTGAGTTGTTTTTTTCGTTCGCTAAAAGCCAAGCATTTGTTTGAAACATATGCCGACACAGTTAACCGAGAAGAACAACAACAAAATATGATACACAGCCTGTTCATCGTCAACAACAGCGGGTAAGCTTGGACAACAGATGTTAACAAAGAGAGAGAGGAAAAAAAATTGTAATTTTGATTTCACCCACAGAGAAGTGTTTTTGGAAAAACATTGGCGTTCCGTTGTCTCTCGCTCCGTTTGCGAATACTTTCTCGATGCACAGCGTGCCGCTCCCTACGTAAGTGAGCCTCCCATACCATCCCATGTGATATACTCACTTATCTTTTTCCTCCTGCAGGATGTGCCGCCCGTCATTGCCACGCCCCATTATTACCTGATCACTGTCCAAAGGGACAGCGTCTCCTTGGTGGCTGCCTGCAAGCAGGAGGTGCCGCCTCTGTTTGTCATCGAGTTCCTGCATCGTGTGGTGGACACGTTTCAGGACTATTTCAGCGACTGCTCCGAGTCGGTGATCAAGGATAACTATGTGGTCGTCTATGAGCTGCTCGACGAGATGCTCGACAATGGCTTCCCCCTGGCCACCGAGAGCAACATACTCAAGGAGCTGATCAAGCCGCCAAACATATTGAGAACCATTGCCAATACAGTCACCGGCAAGAGCAAGTACGTCCAGCTGTTCGAGCTAATCCTTGCCAAGGATTCTCTAATATTTTGTATGGTTACAGTGTTAGCACTATTCTGCCATCGGGTCAGCTGTCGGCCATACCCTGGCGGCGCAGCGGCGTGCGGTATACCAACAACGAGGCCTACTTTGATGTCATCGAGGAGGTGGATGCTATCATTGACAAATCCGGCTCCACGGTCTTCTCGGAGATACAGGGCCACGTGCGTAGACAGAGATAACATCTATATATATATGAAAGTCTACAATTCCTTGCCTTGCAGATTGACTGCTGCATCAAGCTGTCGGGCATGCCGGACTTGACGCTCTCCTTCATGAATCCGCGTCTTTTTGACGACGTCTCCTTTCATCCTTGCGTACGCTTCAAGCGCTGGGAGGCCGAACGCTTGCTCTCCTTCATACCGCCCGATGGCAATTTCCGGCTAATGTCCTATCACATCAGCTCGCAATCGGTTGTGGCCATACCCATCTATATACGGCACAATTTCTCAATTAAGACGGGCGAGCAGGGACGCTTGGATTTGACGATTGGGCCACGCAACACGCTCGGACGCACTGTGGACAAGGTGAAGCTGGAGCTAACGATGCCCAGGTGTGTGCTGAACTGCCTGCTGACACCCAATCAGGGCAAATACACATTCGACTCGGTGAGCAAAACGCTGGCCTGGGATGTCGGACGCATCGATGTGTCGAAGCTGCCCAACATACGCGGATCGGTAAGAGCCATGAGGCAAAAGTAACGTATATATATATAGATATATATAAACATTTTTCGATTGCTTTCAGGTCTCATTAACACCGGGCACACCGAACATCGATGCCAATCCCTCCATCAATGTGCAATTCCAAATCTCACAGCTTGCTGTATCCGGTTTGAAGGTGAATCGATTGGATATGTACGGCGAGAAATACAAGCCCTTCAAGGGCGTCAAATATTTAACCAAAGCGGGCAAATTCCAGGTGCGCATGTAGCTGCATGCCGCACACGCCGCCACATGCCACGCCCAGCCCGCACGCCCCTCGACTCAGCTTTAATTAAGTGTAAAACAATTAGAATTGAACTCTTAAGTCAAATGTTCCGCATATTCTGTTCATAATTGTCTTTTGCTATTTCTATTATAACTATTTTATTTTATATGCTATGCCATCATGAAAATAGAGAAAAAGATAAAGAAAAAGAATAGAAAAATATATTTTGTATTCATCCTAATTCGTGCTTATCTCTCTCTGTGCAAGCTTTGTCTGTACTTGAGCAGCCCATTGGGTTGTGTCTGTGCAGCTGTGAGTGACTCGCTAAAGCGTATAGCTCATTGCTTAAAGAGCATATGCTGATCTGCATCTAAATTGCATTGTATTAAATATTCATTTATATTATATGCTCATAGAAACATTCTTTTTAGAGCTAAGTTCTTGTTAATCTTTCTTTTTTTTTTCAAAATATCATTCCTTTGCTTGCCTTTGAAATGTAATATCTTATATAACATTTGACTATTATGTGTACTATCTATATAGATCTATAGCAAGCATCAATGAATAAAGTTATTTCAAGAGATTTATATATTTATATATATATATATATATATATATATATATTTCAAGATATTTCAACAAAACTTGACAATCAAAGGGTTAAATTTTCTTTGCATAAATATATATAAAGCTGATATATATATATATATATATATATATATATATATATATATATATATATATATATATATACATATATTAAGATATTTCGATCTTAACGTGAAGTTAGAAGAATATAGAAAATTGCAAAAATAAATACATATATTTATATATATACATATATATCTTATAATCCGATTATAATCTAAGCTAATCATACTACAATATAAAACCAGATATCAGCATGAACTAAAATTTGTTTCGCCTTACAACTTTGGAGATTTTGTTCATATGAGTTATCACATAATATATTATCATAAATCAAAATTCTATATAATATAAATATATATCAACTTGAATTTGAACTTATGTTTCTATCCATCTGAAATTTCTAACAAGCACAACAAAACTGTTCATGAAAATAAATAAAATATCATACTACATATAATAAATTTTAATCTAACATTATAGGGTATCTGCTAGTTGGTCACTTCATTCTCAATTGTTATCTTAGCTGCATTTTCTTTTGTAAATGTCAAAGCGAATGCAACTGAAAAATGTTTTATGCCAACTTCAAGTGTTGTTCTTGCTGTAAGTTGGTGTGTGTTGGTGTGTGTGTTTGTGTGTGTGTGTGAGTGTGTATTGGTGTGTGCGTCGCCATATTTAAAACTGGCTGTTGAATGTTGGCAAACAAGTTGCAAGTTGCCTTTGCGACTGACTGTGGCTGCTGCCTGGCAACAAACCTCTCAAAGCCAAAGCCAAAGCCAAAACCAATAAATTTAAATGAAAATGCAAAACTTGATTTCTAATACCCTAGACGCCAGGCACCAGAAGGAGTATGTATTAGCGGATATAGGAATATATAATATATGTATATATATATATATAAAATTATTATATACATGCCTAAGCCCTAACTGCCTATCTGTCTGAGCTTTCAACTTAATCGGACTCAAAAACTTTTTGGCTTAGAATAATATTTGGTATCAAAAAGTTATTTATTTAAGAATTGATTTGCTCTCTTTAAAAATATCCATAAAATTTGATTTTATATTATAGAAATATATTAATATATAGAGCATGTATATACATCTAATGTATATATATCTAAGTATATGTATATATATATATATATATCTATGTATACTATATCAACTGTATACCTGTGTTTGATGACATATCTGATATACAGGTAGATATAAGTCTAACGTCTCATCTGCTGATACTGATCTTACAAGTATGTTATATATTTATCTTAACATTTTGTATGCATTCCTTTCTAATTTTAATACCCTCTATATACATTTTATAAATTCTATAGCAATATATACACTTCTTTTTGGTATCTATATAATATTAAAATTTATATATTTTTGCTTAGTTTAAAATTTTTTTGTAATATTGCCAAAACTCATAGAAAATATTAAAAAAAATTAAATTTTTCATTTGATATAGTTTATTTGCTAACATTATATCAACTAGCAATATAGCTACTTCCCTCTGCTGCCCTTAAATATTGCAAACTACAGAGTATCTGTTTGTACAACTTCCAACTAGCCCAACTCTTGTTTATTTGCTTCCCTTCATTGCCTTGGCCCTTCCAAGCATTCGCATATACATAGCGCATTGCTATATATATATATATATCTATATAGACATTGCTTAGCTCACATACATACATATATATATACCCTATATACTCAATATATATATACCCTTGCATTTTTGTGTTGTCTGTGGCAACCGGTTCTGGCCGCGTTTCAGCCCGTTCTCAGCTTAGCTTTTGGCTCTGGATCTAGCCGGGGCGTGCAACAGTAGCCAATAAGCGCCACCAGCGCGCAGCATACGCCTCTGACCATGCCCCCAGCTAGACATGTTATACACACCCAACCAGCACACACACACACACACACACACACACACATTGGCACATAGTTCGCTTAACTTGGCCGAAATTGCGAGCGTGGGAAACGTTTTTGGTTTTGGTCCAAAAAACGGCATGTGGCATGCCACATGCTGTGGCAAAGCTCTGGGGCAGTCTGATGACTAAGAGTTGAGCCCCACACTCCCCTGCCTAACTATTCCCTGCTCTTAACGAAGCCAATTAGCTCTGCCCGCTTCTTGCAGGGCCAAGTTTGTTGCATAAGTCTTTCGTTTCGTGGCTCACACGAAATGATTGTTTTCCCCCATTTAGAATTCTATCAATTTTTTTTTTTTACGACACCTCAGTTTTGCTCCGATAATTGATATCGGTTAATGGCAGTCGTGGGAGCTGTCATTAATATTTATAAAGGTTTCGCTCCCAAGCATTTGCCACCTCCCCCCTCCCATCCTGTGCCCCGCCAACAGCCCCAAGCGAATGCACAGATAATTGTGTGTGAACGAACAATAAAAAGTAAAGAAACAAACAACTGTTTAATAGTCATTGCTCAAGAGAGAAAGAAAGAAAGAGAGAGAGAGAGAGAGAGAGAGAGAGAGAGAGTGCGAGAGGTATATAGAAATTGACTTATTTACACTTGACAATTATAGAATTTTAATGGACAAGCAGGTTTATGGCTCTTAAATGGCTTTCAACTTGGAAATTCCTCTTTAAACTTTTGACATTGTTAAAAAAATTAATTGCAAACATTTATGTACAGTAGACGATCGTTAAGAGATAACGGCATTAGAACTTTAATAGAAACTGTTCGTATACAGCAATTAGTTGATATTAAATTTCATAATAATTAATTTATGTTGATTGAATAATGAATGGCTGACTGATCGATGAGCAATTCACAAGATAAACGGGAAGGAGAACATATGTATCCGAAATGTTTAAAAAATGACTATAATGAACAATGATAATGAATAATGACAATGAACAATACAAATGAACACTGATAATGGACAATAATAATAAATATTGACAGTAAAAAATGATCGTGAATGAGGAAAATGAACAATGATAATGAAAACTGATAATGGACAATGATAATTTTCAATTATAATGAACAATTATAGTGAACAGAGGTAATGAACAATAATTATGAGCAATGATAATGAAAAATCACAATGAACAATACGAATAAACAATTATAATGAACAATGATAATGAACAATAATAATGAACAATAATAATGAACAATGATAATGAATAGTGACAATGAACAATAAAAATGAATAATGACAATAAAAATGATCATGTATAAGGACAATGAACAATGATATTGAAAAGTGATAATGAACAATGATAATTTACAATCACAATGAACAGTGATAGTAAACAATAATAATGAATAATTTTTATGAGCAATGATAATGAACAATCATAATGAACAATACGAATAAACAATAATAATGAGCAATGATAATGAACAATCACAATGAACAATACGAATAAACAATAATAATGTACACTGATAAAGAATAATCATAATGAACAATAATAGTGAACAGTAGTGTTAATGATAATGAATGAATAATGATAAACACACATGATCCATTGCTTATCTGCCAAAATATATTACAATCTTCAGAAACTTAACTTCTGAGAATTGCATAGAAAGGTGTACATACATACATACATAGAAACCAACTCATGAACAGGGCTTAGAACAATTAACTCTTCTTTTGAATAAAATACTTTTAAATATTTCAATAAGACTCAACTTATTTGAAAATTTCTCAACACAAAAACCAATCAGCGCTTGGTTCGCTGTATACAAACTTTTTGTAGGCAGTGTTTCGCTGTCAGCCAAATCAGATTGCATAAATCATTTTGGTTAGTTAGCTCGTTAACGCTTGCCAAGCTACACACACAAACACAGGCATTAACACACACACACACACACACAGATACCCTACACTCCAGTCCAGCCCAACCCAAGTGCAATCCAAACCCAAGCTAAGACCCCACCCAGGGGCTCCTCTCAGCTCGCTTAATGCTCCAGTTTTGTAATATGCAGCGCAAACTGAACTCTAAACACTTGGCCGAGCGCTAAGTGATTTTATTTTTTGTACTAAATGCAAGTGCATGCACCACACATGCCACGCCTCATTGCGCCCACATACAGCTCTCGCAATCGAACGGAAAATAGAAACACCTGCATATTGAAGATAAAATTGCAAAGGGAATATTTGAAGACTTGAATGCGCTTTCTTTTGCTGGAATGAAACAGACGATATCTCAATTGATAGTAAAACTGAACAATGATAATTTATAATGAAAATGAATATAGTTTATTATCGCTGATCCTCGAATAATGATAAAGAAATAATGGTTAAGAAACAATGACAATGAATAATGAGTAATGATAATGAACAATGTTAATTAGTTATGAGCAATCAATAATAACCATTGGTAGAAAGCAATGATAATGAGTAATAATAATGAACAATGATAATGGGCAATGATAATGAGTAATGATAATGAACAATGTTAATAAGTAATGAACAATCAATAATAACCATTGGTATTAAGCAATGATAATGAGTAATGATAATGAACCATGATAATGGGCAATGATAATGAGTAATGATAATGAACAATGTTAATTAGTAGCGCGCAATCAATAATAACCATTGGTATTAAGCAATGATAATGAGTAATGATAATGAACAATGATAATGAACAATGATAATCAGTAATGATAATGAGCAATGTTAATAAGTAATGAACAATCAATAATAACCATTGGGAGAAAGCAATGATAATGAGCAATGAATAATGATACTGAGCAATGATAATGGGCACTGATAATGAATAATGATAAACAAAAATGAACAATAATAAAAAAAAAAAACAATGAACAATAATAATGAATAATGAACATTGATAATGATCAATGATAAAAAACAACAATAATATTTAATAATAATAATAAACGCAAGATAATGAAATAATAATGATAATAATTATAATCTATCTCATCAACACTTGGGCCAAAGCTAATGATATTTTCGTTTGGCTTCACTTTTTTCGTAGAGCATTCAAAATCAATAAACCAATCGCCAACATGAATTTGTCATTAGCAACAACATCTTGTCGCATTGTAGTTGTTGTTGATTGTATGTTTATTTGTTTGTTTGTTTGCTTCCTTTTTTTTTTTTAATTTCTGTATCTGTTATTTCGCTCTGTGTATGCACAGTGAATCGTGCAATTGTGCATTTGTGTTCAATATTCATTTGATGCAACTTGTTTCGTTGCACTGTGCAAATGTTTGAGCTGTAAATTGTTGCTGTTATTGGTGTTGTTGGTGTTGTTGTTGTCGCGTTTCGAAACCTAAACAGACACGAGGCAAACAAATTGCGATCGTCAGTTGCTTGCTTGGCAGCTTGAAAGCCAAAACCGAAGCCGACAAAATTCAAACTGCAGCTGAAACTTGACTCCGTCCATTGCCCAAATCCAAAATCCAAAGTCTAATCAGCGTCTGGCCGGCTAATTAGAAACGCTGATTGTGCCCCAAAACAGACACAGGCACACACAAGCGCACAGACATATACATGTATATATATGTATGTATGTATGGTGGGGGCATCTGAGTGTGGACAACATTAAATTGCAGCGACGCGACGCCTCGTTTGTTGGGCTTTGCATACCCTGTAAAACGTTGAGGATTGTTGGGTATAAGGAATTAAATGAGCGAGCAACAGATTTTATACTATATTTATACATATAACATATAGTTAAGCTTCGAAAGAGAGAGAGAGAGAGAGGGAGACAGAGAGAGAGAGAGAGCGACAGAGAGAGAGACACAGAGAGAGAGAGACAGAGAGAGAGAGAGAGAGAGAGCGTTCAGAAATTTGATATGTGAACTTTTATATAACCAAAAGCGGCTCAACTTTTGTTTCATATTTCATTCTATATATTTATGTATATATATATAAATATTCTATTCTATTCTATATATTTATATATCTTAAGTATATCCTGAGCAAATGCAAAATAATAAGCACAAATATATCAATTATATATATAAATATTATATAAGCCCAATTTTTGTCTGACTTTTAAGTGTTTTATATTAAAAGCTTTATGAAAGCTGATTAATTTCTAAGTATACCTAAATAGATTATTTTGATATTTTATAGTAGTGATATAGAGCTAAGTAATGGGACAGCCAAACGAAATATTGCTTCTCAGTCACAAAGTGAAATGGGGTATATTGGTTTTGTGTACTGTCCAAACTTCAAAGGAATAAAATATACTCCGACTCTGACCACTAACCTGTCAGTCATGTTGAATTCTTAAAAGCATATGGCTGTGCACATTAAAAGAATGGAAAATAGAAGAAAATAACTATATAGACAGAATTTTAAAACTGGAGTTAATCAATTTTGAGGGTTTGTCTATTCATCTCTTAGCTGCTTGCCAAATCGATTTAAAAATTTGAATTTTCGATTTGTCAACAAATTTTACTATTTTCTTAATTGGAGAATATGTCTAGGGCATATTTTAATCATTACATATTTATTAAATATTATCTGATTTAAATTTAGTTTTTATATATTTTATTAACTTCAAAAATTGTATTTTTGAACTTGTTAAAGTTATTATTAAATTAAATTATTATTACTAAAATTATTATTATTATTAAATAATTATTAAAATAGATTTTAATTTGTAGTTAAATTTTATAGCATTGCAGTATATTGATATACGGCAAATGCATATACGATAAATAGCTATACGATATGCAAATATACGATCCACGATATTAGGATATACGTATATACGATATTAAGATATATGTTTATACTATATTAAGCCATAAATTATGTATATAAAATAATAAAATATTAATAGGTACGTGATATGTAGATATATAGATGCAGACATACATATACTATATATCAAAATACGATATATAAATATACAAATTTTTTTACATCAATATACAAAATAAACATAAAATCATGTATGAGATTGTATTGAATATATTGATATATGCCACACATATATTCGATATATAGGCATTTAAAATATTTATATGATTTAAAGATATATCGTATCGTTTAGTATATATAGACATACGATATATACATAGATATATATGATACCGTAATATACATTATACATATATACGATATATAGGCATGTAAAATATTTATATATACACATGATTTACAGATATATCGTATCATATAGGATACATCGACATACGATATATATATTATACCTTGATATACATCATACATACATACGATATATATAGCAATATGAAGCACAGCACAGTCGCAGCAGCATTTACACTTTTTATTTCATTCAGAATGCAGCTTGTGGGATAGCTCATTAAAAACGATTGAAACTTCCGCAAGAAGTCAAATTTGTAGACGACATAGATAGACGGGCAGATATGCCCAGATATACACATATTATATCGGCTTTATATATGTATATGCCTTTGTTTATAGCCGCAAAATGTGTTTCTGGAGCGCATTCAAAGCGCGCTTTGATAAACACACACACACACAGCTCTCTGTACAGTCAGGGCCTTTGTTTTAAAGAGGTCGTCCGTGATTGGGAACTCAACTGGCAAGTGGCAAGTGGCAAGGGGCAGGGGCAGGGGTAGGGAGGGGTGGCATTTAGTAGTGCTCGTTGTGGGAGTTAAATATGCGACCCACCCACCCGGGAATGTGTCAGAATTTTTGTTCATTGTGCACGAATTACGCGAATATGCGACAGCAACAAAGTTGTTCAACTATTCATGAGGAAGAACAAAAACACATATAAATAAACATCTCACACACACACACACACACACACCACGCACACTCGCCAAATGTCAACGCACAAAATTGAATTTGAGGAGGATTTGCATACAAAGTCGATGTCAATAAATGAACATTCGAAGACAAGATAGATGGGTATTATCTTAGGACCCGAGTCGAGCATTAAATACCCTTGCAAGCAAAACACATATGACAGTTTTATGACAGATATATAACAGTGATATGGCAGGCATTCAAATGTCTAGCATAGTCATAGCAGACTTATATAAAACATATATAGCTTGCATAAAGGATAGATCTATAGCAGAACTATAGCACATATATAAGATTTTCAGTTCTGAAATAAAAAATTAATATAGAAAAGATAAAAATGATATCTATATATATCATCAAATAGATCTATAAGTACCTATAACAAAGTCTACGTTATGCTCTCAAGGCTACTAGAACGATTTACCAAAAATGTCAGATTTGTTTATGGCTATGCAAGAAAGTTTTGGTTACTTAGAATGGGCTTTGGCCCATGGATATGCTAATGAATGGGGCTTAAATTGAATTAAATAGATCGACATTTTCGTGGCGTCTTAGATGCGACATGATAATAGCAATGATAACGAAAACAAATATTTGTCGCCTGATTAAGAAACCCACAAGTGAGAGAGCACAACGGGGCGAGAGAAGAGTAGAGAGCGGAGAGTGGAGGGCGGGCAGAGTAGAAGCTCGAAAGGCGTGACACGCGAGCTCAATTTTAATTATGATAATTTTTATTGATTTATTATTATGGCAAAAATAAAACAGCTAAAAAAAAGTTAGAAAAAAAAAAGAATTTGTAAATATATAAATAACAAGTCAAAACAGTCGGGCGCTACCGACTGCAGAATACTTTTTCACGGCCGCAAATGGTTTATTTATATATATATTGTTTGGCAAATCAATAGAGTGGTTCAATGGTAATATCCAGATCAAATTTATACCCGAGTATACATATCAAATTTCAAGTCCTAGCATCAATAGTGCTCAAAATATAAACGAATTTGAAATTCACTATATAGTAAGATCCGATTTGCCACGCCCCTAGCGGGCGAATCGGGAAAATCTTAACACTTTATCAGACGAGGCTATATACGAGTACATACATATTCCAAATTTCAAGTCTCTAGCTTCAATAGCGTCGAAATGGTTTAAGTTCACACGGACAGACGGACAGTCGGAAGGACGGATGGACAGCAAGACGGAGATTGTACAAAACCAATATACTCCTTTTACTTCGTGAATGAGTATAAAAATATATATAAATTTTACTTAATATTACAAAAAATCAATAAAAAATACTAAGAAAATATATTAATATAATTATATATTTTTATTTTATAAGAAATAAATACAAAACTATAAGAAAAGAAAGACATTTGTAAATTTGTTTAAATAACTACATTTATATTTTCTAAAATAATACAATGGATGTTTAAGAGTTATACAAGTTTAAGTCATGATAAAACAAAGAAATACATTTTTATTTATTACATTAATGTTTTAATATGATTTCGGCCATGTGGCTTCCACGGCTGGCGCGTACAAAGCGCAATTTGGAACTCCAGTCATCACAGTCATCACCATCTTGACCATCTTGACCATCTTGACCAACACTTGGACCAATGACTCCATCAGCTCATAAAACGCTCCAAACAATCATTTTCTGTGGATGTAAAAAAGCTTGTGGATTACCCTCATAGTCCCTCCACATGCCACAATTCTGTTTATTTACGCACCCATTCAAAATACACACATTAAAAATGAGCTTCATCATCACGTACGCTAGCTATCAACTGAACTCAGCTTTGTGAACCTCCAAAACAAAAGGCACAAACAAGCAAAAGATCTTATTAGAAAATATACGGATACTCAATCCGCACGACCAGCCAACCTGGGACGGACTGCAGTTGCGCAGAACTGCACTGCCAACATACTGATTGAATCACTCTTAGACTCACCGAGGAAGAAATAAATACATTTGAATATTATTGAGGTTGTCAAGGAGTAATTGAGAGACGTAAATTTTAATCTCCAATAAAACAGAACTTCCAAGGACACTTAAGTCCGGAAGAGTTACAACTCCAATCCGTAACAACCATAAACAAAACAATCCAAACTCGCGACAAAATGCTTCAAGCACAAGAATCCGTTTCAAAAACGTCCCAACCATAGGAAGACTAGAACGAAATACTTTAATTGTGAGCTATGATTATATCGTCGAATTCCGAATTCCGATTCGGCACTCTCACCGCACACCGAGACGAACCTCCGAGTGCATCGAATGAGACTTAAGACCTTAAAAGTCAGGTGATACCAACACATATAAAAACTAGAAATAAAAAGAATAGGTATTGGTATTGGAATAGGTATTACCAGTTCACATTATATTTGTGATCATGGATTAATTATGAATTACGATTATATCGTATATCCTGGAAGATAGGCTAATGCATTCAGAAACGAATACCCCAATGAGCGCATCAATTGACAATGAAATAAATCGATAAATGAAAGACAAGCAATAGATAGATAGATCATACACATCCAACTCCCATCAAAATCTTTTCGACATTCGACTCCAACACTGCCCAAGGCAGTGTGCAAGGCTCCACGCTTGAAACTCTACATATATACATACATACATACTTAGCGACATGGCCACCGCCTTGGGATCTCTAACATGGTAAAGTCCCAAAAAAAAAAAAACTTCGTCCACACTCAAAACTTTCCTAAGATGGCAACGTGGATACAACTCCGTGATACAACCAATATGGAAATACGGAAGGTCCATTTGGGGAACAGCTGTGTCATACACACTCAAAAAGATACAGGACACAGCATACTAGGACCAATCACAGGAGGATACCACTCGTGCCAGGAATGAGGACGTTGCAAGACTTAAAGCTCAAAGCAAACAATTCACTCTCACCCTCTGGCACAACAAGGCCCCACTTCAATACTTCGTACTTTGGCAACGAAAACATCAGGTGATTTAATCCAATGCCAATGTTACTTTATAGGCCGAATGGAAAATGAAGTCAACTTTCACAGCTAAAGCCAAACTCCCGGTGATGAGGTGGACAAGGAGTAATAGGAAGACGTAAATTTAAACAAATATTTTTTATTTGTTTTAACGAGAATAAAAATTCTCGAATATGTGGAAAATAGTCGGCAAGAATTAAATCCCATCAAAATAGAATAATTCATCCACAGGACAAATGAAATATATTTATAATAAATTTTATGAAAACTATTAAAAATATATCTCTATTTATATATTCAACAACCAGTTTATAACTTCTTGATCAAAAATATATATGTTTAAAAAAATATATGTATTTAAAAAAATTATATACAAAAAAAAATAAAAAAATCAGCCTCGATGAGGCACTTCTTTACGAGACTTTAGGAAGTCTCGAATATGTGGCAAATGGCAAGAATTAAATGCCAACAAAATAGAATTACCAAACTCTTGCCAAATAATTCATCCACAGGACAAATTAAATATATTTATAAAAAATTTTATAAAAAATATTATAAATATATTTACACATCCAACAACCAGTTTATAACTTCTTGATACGTCAAAGACAGTTAAAAGCAAAAGTGGTTAAAATGTTTTTTTTTTCATATGAAAAAAAAATTTGTACAAAAAAATATGTACAAAAACATTTGTAGAAAAAAAAAAAAATCAGCCTCGATGAGGCACTCCTTTTACTTATTCAGAGACTAAGAAGTCTCGAATATGTGGGAAAATGGCAAGAATTAAATTTTTGGCAAAATAAAACCAAAAAATTCTTGCCAAATAATTCAGCCACCAAAAAGGAGAAGAGTCAGAGAGGTCTGGCCTCAGCGGAGCACCGCTGCTGACTGACTCGAGAAACTTTTGCACATTTGCAGGAAAGAAATTTGAAGCATGTTAATGCCTACTTTGATAACATTTGGGCATCTGTTAACTTTCCATGTTAGTTTACATATCGATACGATACGATACGATGATATATATCGTATATCGTACTTCGTGCGTGAGTTACATAATTTCATTTCGACAAATTTCATTTCACATTATTTTGTGAAACGTTTTCGAATGCAAAAGCCACGTGGCAAGCAGCGCGATACGCTTTTCCTATACATGAGCACACTTTCTGGCGATTGAATTGTGTTTGAATTAACAGCTCCTACTAAAGTTTCGACTTTGCTAGATGAGTTGATGGCGCTCGAGCAGTTAAGTAGTTTGCGATTTGCTGCTTGTTGCTCGAGCAGTGAAATGGCGGAGTTGGTAGAAGCGATGCACTTCGCTCTCGCTCTAAAGTTGTGGTTTATGGTTCCGCGCCCGCCGATGTCGATGAATTTTTCTTTTCTTATTTTTGACAAACTCTTTGCTCTATAACAATCAATGCAATGGTGCGAGTTCGAATCCCGCGGAAACATGTATTAAATTTTTTATAATTTTTTCACTTTTTTCTGTTTTAATAAACACATAACTGCGTTTATTTAAAAACCCAGATCATTCGATTCATTCGGTTCAGGGCATCTCCTGGTAACACCCAGACTAGAGTTTTCTTACTTGTTCAAATTGAAGGCTTTAAAATATATTTGTAACAAGTTACTGAAGCTACTGATCATTTCAAGTCATCGATAGAGGAGGTCACCTGTAAGAGTTACAATCTTACCTGATTTGTCACGCCCCCAATGGGCGTAGATAGACCCGCCATATCCATTTGAACTTGGGTTGTCAACGCGAGTGTGAGTTAGCATCAGTCTGCTGACGTCTCTGACGTCACACTGTTAACGTACAAAGTATGGAAGCTGTTACTCATAATTCTCAACTGGTTATAGCCTCGTAAGGGTATAACAAGGCGAAAATGTTTGCGAACCGACCTTTGGGCAAATAAAACATTTTGTAAAGAAACATTAAAACGTATTTTCTAAATACTTAGAAAACGTCAAAGCACAGTTGACATTTGAAACCCAAAGTCTTCTCACTGTGTGTTTCTGTGTTTAAAATATTAATTAAACACATAATAAAATCTTAATTTATACATTCCAAATAGCAACTCTTTCTCTAGCACTTTCACAAATAACGTTTCTGATCTATTGGAAAATGCATTGACAATTTATCAGACGAGGCTATATACGACTACATGTTCCACGTCGAAATGGCTTAGGTTCACACGGACAGACAGACAGACGGAAGGACGGATGAACAGCAAGACGGACATTGCACAAAACCAATTCACTTCGTGAATAAATATAAAAATACATATAAACTTAATTTAATATTAATAAAAATCAATAAAAAATACTAGGAAAATATATTTATATATTTTTATTTTATAAGAAATAAATACAAAACTATAAGAAAAGAAAGACATTTGTAAATAATAAATACATTTATATTTTCTAAATTAATACAATGGGTGTTTTTTTCGAGTTACACAAGTTTAAGTCATGATAAAACAAAGAAATATATTTTTAATATTAATTAAATAGGCTTTTTATACCCTGAACCCATTGAAAATGGGAAATCAGTGTATAATGTTTTTGTGAAAATGTATATAGCAGGCAGAAGGAGGCGTGGCAGACCCCATAAAGTATATATAGATTCTTGATCAGGGCGACAATCTGAGTCGATTAAGCCCTGTCCGACTGTCCGTCCGTCCGTCCGTATGTTTGAACGCGTCGATCTCAGAATCTATAAAAGCTAGAGACTTGAAATGTAGATCCGTGTATAGCAAAAAATCGATAAGTTTCATCGTTTAAAAGTTGTTGATTTAAAACGTTATCGAAATTTAGCTATAAATTTATATCTCCCACATCTTTTGAGCTAGAGTCTCCAAATTTTGTATTTAGTATAATGTGTAGTTTATACAATTTTTTGTCACATTTTGGATACCATTCTTTATACATATGTGTGTGCATGTATTGCTTGTATATATGTATATGGTGAATAAGCTTAGAATGCTTGGAGTATCGGCTCTTCGCAGGGTTCAGGGGATTTCCTAGTCGGGTACCGCCGACTAGAGCTATTTTACTAGTTTGATATGATTTCGGCCATGTGGCTTCCACGGCTGGCACTTCTTGCCCTTACGTATATTATCTAAACGAAATATTGCCAAACAGATAAAGCGCAGCTCCAAAACTGTTGACAGATATTTAAAAGATCCGGAGGCATATGGAACACACATCAAAGGATGAAAACATGCACTTACTTGCCGAGATGAAAGTAAAATTGTTCGATTTGCTTCCAATTCGCCAAAGTCAGCAGCTAAGATTAAGGCATTAGCCGGTATAAACGCAAGCCTGTCAACTGTTCAGCGTACGAACACGAATGGACAACATCTAAAGCGACTGAGAATTAAGGAAAAACCACCTCTGAATGATATACGCAAGGAAAAACGGCTTCAATATGCGATAAAACACATGGCGAGGACTTTTCAATCTGACACTCGACTTAATGACTAGCGTTCGGTTACTTTTACTGATGAAAAACGTTTCAATTTAGATTTCCCTCATGGTTTGCAGTACTATTACCACGATTTGCGAAAAAATTAGCCATATTTAAGTCTCTATCACAGCCGGAGTCATGGAGTCATGGTTTTATGGCCCAATAGAATTAATTGTTATAGACCAAGAGATGGCCGGTGAGAGCTTCAAAACTTTGTTGCAGTCCGTATTTCCTAAACTTGCCATGGATTTTCCTATCCATAAGAGATCGAAGTAGAAGTCGTTTATTTTGAGTGAAAATGTTCAGATGATGAGTTAGCCGTCGTATACTCCAGATCTCAACATAATTGAAAATGTCTGGGGATGGCTTTCTAGCAAACTATACGAAGGCGGAAGAGAATAGGAAGATAAAGAAACACTAATTGCTGCTATTTGACTAGCTTGGAGCAGGATTTCGCTGAGCTACTTAGAATCCCTGTTTAACTCCATGAAGGACCGGATGTATGAAGTTATTTCGAGCAAAGTATTATTTCGAGCAGTATTCATCACTGAAATTATTTTGTTCTTCTTTCCTTTAAGTTAAATATTTAAACTGACCAAACATTACATTCTGCAATAAGCTTCTTTTTTGCCAACAAAATTAATTAGTTCAAGACCAAATAAAGTCCCTTTATTTTGAGCACCTTTAATAAGATGTAAAAAAAAACAATAATTTTGTAAAATTTCATTTTTTTTCAATTGTATACTTGTCTTTGAATAACCAAGGTCTTAGTGCTTTAGTTTTTTTCCAATTGATTTTCAAATAAAAGTTAAAAGACAAATTTTAAAGCAAGTAGCTGTGCGTCTAACCTATGACCAGCAGTGTATAAAATTTATAAAAAAATACTAAGAAAATATATTTATATATTTTTATTGCATAAGAAACAAATACAAAACTATAAGAAAAGAAAGACATTTGTAAATTTGTTAATAATAAATACATTTATATTTTCTAAAATAATACAATGGGTGTTTTTTAAGAATTACACAAGTTTAAGTCATGATAAAACAAAGAAATATATTTCTATTAATTACATAAATATGATTTCGGCCATGTGGCTTCCACGGCTGGCGCGTACAAAGCACAAGTTGGAACTCCAGTCATCACAGTCATCACCATCTTGACCATCTTGACCATCTTGACCAACACTTGGACCAATGACTCCATCAGCTCATAAAACGCTCCAAACAATCATTTTCTGTGGATGTAAAAAAGCTTGTGGATTACCCTCATAGTCCCTCCACATGCCACAGTTCTGTTTATTTACGCACCCATTCAAAATACACACATTAAAAATGAGCTTCATCATCACGTACGCTAGCTATCAACTTAACTCAGCTTTGTGAACCTCCAAAACAAAAGGCACAAACAAGCAAAAGATCTTATTAGAAAATATACGAATACTCAATCCGCACGACCAGCCAACCTGGGACGGACTGCAGTTGCGCAGAACTGCACTGCCAACATACTGATTGAATCACTCTTAGACTCACCGAGAAAGAAATAAATACATTTAAATATGTTTGAGGTTGACAAGGAGTAATTGAGAGAAGAAAATTTTAATCTCCAATAAAAAAAACAAACTTCCAAGGACACTTTAAAAAGGTGGCTCCTTAAGTCCGGAAGAGTTACAACTCCAATCCGTAACAACCATAAACAAAACAATCCAAACTCGCGACAAAATGCTTCAAGCACAAGAATCCGTTTCAAAAACGTCCCAACCATAGGAAGACTAGAACGAAATACTTTAATTGTGAGCTATGATTATATCGTCGAATTCCGAATTCCGATTCGGCACTCTCACCGCACACCGAGACGAACCTCCGAGTGCATCGAATGAGACTTAAGACCTTAAAAGTCAGGTGATACCAACACATATAAAAACTAGAAATAAAAAGAATAGGTATTGGTATTGGAATAGGTATTACCAGTTCACATTATATTTGTGATCATGGATTAATTATGAATTACGATTATATCGTATATCCTGGAAGATAGGCTAATGCATTCAGAAACGAATACCCCAATGAGCGCATCAATTGACAATGAAATAAATCGATAAATGAAAGACAAGCAATAGATAGATAGATCATACACATCCAACTCCCATCAAAATCTTTTCGACATTCGACTCCAACACTGCCCAAGGCAGTGTGCAAGGCTCCACGCTTGAAACTCTACATATATACATACATACATACTTAGCGACATGGCCACCGCCTTGGGATCTCTAACATGGTAAAGTCCCAAAAAAAAAAAACTTCGTCCACACTCAAAACTTTCCTAAGATGGCAACGTGGATACAACTCCGTGATACAACCAATATGGAAATACGGAAGGTCCATTTGGGGAACAGCTGTGTCATACACACTCAAAAAGATACAGGACACAGCATACTAGGACCAATCACAGGAGGATACCACTCGTGCCAGGAATGAGGACGTTGCAAGACTTAAAGCTCAAAGCAAACAATTCACTCTCACCCTCTGGCACAACAAGGCCCCACTTCAATACTTCGTACTTTGGCAACGAAAACATCAGGTGATTTAATCCAATGCCAATGTTACTTTATAGGCCGAATGGAAAATGAAGTCAACTTTCACAGCTAAAGCCAAACTCCCGGTGATGAGGTGGACAAGGAGTAATAGGAAGACGTAAATTTAAACAAATATTTTTTATTTGTTTTAACGAGAATAAAAATTCTCGAATATGTGGAAAATAGTCGGCAAGAATTAAATCCCATCAAAATAGAATAATTCATCCACAGGACAAATGAAATATATTTATAATAAATTTTATAAAAACTATTAAAAATATATCTCTATTTATATATTCAACAACCAGTTTATAACTTCTTGATCAAAAATATATATGTTTAAAAAAATATATGTATTTAAAAAAATTATATACAAAAAAAAATAAAAAAATCAGCCTCGATGAGGCACTTCTTTACGAGACTTTAGGAAGTCTCGAATATGTGGCAAATGGCAAGAATTAAATGCCAACAAAATAGAATTACCAAATTCTTGCCAAATAATTCATCCACAGGACAAATTAAATATATATTTATAAAAAATTTTATAAAAAATATTATAAATATATTTACACATCCAACAACCAGTTTATAACTTCTTGATACGTCAAAGACAGTTAAAACCAAACGTGGTTAAAATGTTTTTTTTTTTCATATGAAAAAAAATTTGTACAAAAAAATATGTACAAAAACATTTGTAGAAAAAAAAAAATCAGCCTCGATGAGGCACTCCTTTTACTTATTCAGAGACTAAGAAGTCTCGAATATGTGGGAAAATGGCAAGAATTAAATTTTCGGCAAAATAAAACCAAAAAATTCTTGCCAAATAATTCAGCCACCAAAAAGGAGAAGAGTCAGAGAGGTCTGGCCTCAGCGGAGCACCGCTGCTGACTGACTCGAGAAACTTTTGCACATTTGCAGGAAAGAAATATGAAGCATGTTAATGCCTACTTTGATAACATTTGGGCATCTGTTAACTTTAACAGACATTGCCAGGCTTCAAATGTTAGTTTACATATCGATACGATACGATACGATGATATATATCGTATATCGTACTTCGTGCGTGAGTCGCATAATTTAATTTTGACAAATTTCATGATTTTTTTTGAAGAAGAATTCAAATGAGTTGTAAATGCTAGTCGATGCTAAGCAAAGGACAATGTCAAAATGCAGCACGCGGCAGAGGCCAGCAGCTGGCGAAACAAATTCGAAAGAATCTTCAAACATAATTTTAAAGCGAGCAAAGAATTATCAATTCACTTCTGCATTAATTTGGTAAGATGTAAAATGTAGCCAGCGAAACGTTTAAGAATTTCAAGCCAAAGAGAAACATTGAGGCGAACTGAAGTCGAAAAGCTGAAACTTTTACTGAGCTAAAGCTCGATTGACAAACAAATCTGAAGACTGCTTTGAACTATACACTTCCATTCCATTGCATGTCGTTGTTGTCTGCCAAGCTTAGCTTTTGATGGCGTCTTGGTACTCTGACTCTGCAGCTAGGATATTTCTTAGTCGAGCATATCCTTGTGACTGTTGCACCACTGGGCACTTGGCTCATTTTGCGAAGCTTGTGCAAAACCGAATTTAATTATTTTAATTTTGTCAAATATTTTACGAATAACCTTGAACGTTGCATCACTCGGAAAGGTTAATTCGTATCAAACAAATTGCCGCGCGAAAATGTCAACCAAATTGTAATTTTAATTCAATCTAAACAAATTGGCAAAGCTGTTAAATGTATGCGAAATAGCATGGATCATTGACGGCCTCAGCGGCGCATTGTATAACCCAATAGATCGTGCTCTCTCCCTCTACCCCTCCCCCCCCTCTCTCTCTCTCTCTGTCTGTGTGTGTGTGTGTGTGGGCTCTATGCTTAAATTTAGAAACAATTTATTTATTTATTTAAAAGTCAACTATCAAAAGGTTTTTTTTTTTTTGTTTTGCCCGTTTTTCCTTGCTTTTGTCTTTTGCTTTTGTCATTCGTTGTCTGATTTATTGTGATTGTTTTTTTTTTCTTTTCTCTCTTTTTGTTTATTGTCTCTTTTTTGTTTTGCTGCGAATTTGCTGTGAAATCTAAACAAAAGCTGTCGCTGCGGTTTCCCGTAGGGTGAACCCATTTAGTCCAGCTCTTGTCCATTTCAATTGCGGTTTCTTTTTTTCTTTCTTTCTTTTTTTTGGTCAGTGTTTCGTAATAGTTTCCCAAAAATGAAATGGGGGCTACACACAGTTCCAGGATGTTGCATATGAGTGTTAGTTTAGAGCTCTTTGCATAAGTTAATAGGTTGCAAAATTCCAATTGACTTTCATTGACACTAAAGATAAAGCATATATTACTTTCGTATATATCCAATATATATTCAATATTGTTGCCTTCTTGAACGTTTCACTGGCAGTTCATTAAGTATAGAGTTTACACAAAAAAATACCCCAATATATATTTCTTCTCTTTATATCTATACTACGCTTTAGGACTTGTGGTATTGTTTTCTTATTTCTCTTTTGATTTGCATTCTTAAACGTTTCACTGGCACAGCTTATACTTGGCTCTCAGTTAGACTAGAGTTAAACATATATAAATAAACATATATATATAAACATATATATCCCTTCCCTTCCTTGTAGTTTTGTTTTCTTATTTCTCTTTTGATTTGCATTCTTAAACGTTTCACTGGCACAGCTAATACTTGACTCTCAGACTAGAGTTAAACATATATACTCTATAACCATATAACCATATATATCCCTTTCATACATTAATTATAGCAAAAACTTTTGATTTTTAGATATTTTTCCCTTCTACTGTATTCATAAACGTTTTACTGGTCACAACTTTCCATCTTGCTTAAATATTGTATATACTTCTGAAACTCAACTTTGACAGTTATTAGTTTTATAGAATTCTTACTTAAATTTATCTCAATTTCACTTTTCAAACATATTCTTATAATAAGTATTTTTCTTTTCTTCTTTGTGACGTATTCTTAAACGTTCAAAGCTAGTGCTAAACGTTTTGATACAGAAATCCTCATTTTGTACTTCATTAGGGCTACCCCATTGGGGATTTTGATACAGTAATCCACGTTTTGTTTGATGTAGCGTATACCCCATTTGTGTTTTACAACCACAGTACACATTTGTGCCACATATGTGGCACATAGTACAGCGGGTGAATACAATGCATCCACCAACGCCCCCAAAAAGGAATTCTTTTAGGTACCAATTCGAGCTTATGCTGTCGGGCATGACATTCCCTCTTGGTCAAGGAACGAGGCCTATCATAACCTCTGCTAACTACTGGTACAACTCCAATCGTGACCCAACTCCACGTTGGATCATGACGTTTAAACACCACAATCACCACGATACACCCACTAAAGGGGGCCAAACTCCATAGGGCTGGGCTTGGCCAGCCGGCTGATTGTAGTCAAAAACTGCTACCCAATATCGGCTTTCGACAATCAGGAACTGGGTAATAACCTGCGGCTATCTTGTAAAGAGATTAAGGCTTTGGTCCTCAACACGAAGATTTGTCTGGTAAAAGGCCATAAGCAAACTGAAGCATTTGCTGCTCTTCTTATTTTCCTTTTGTGTCATGTCCGTAACCGTTTAGCGCACTCAAATTGAATTGCGTCAGCTCTCAGGTATCTCAATTAGATCAATGTCTATTTATATTGCAATTGTCTTGCAGCTTGAGATGGCATTGCTTGGCTCGTGGGCGGCGCTTCTCACATTCCAATTGCAATTGCTGTTGACCCCAACTAAAACAGCCCGCCCACGCCCTGCCCCTTTTCAGCTGTGAATGGGCTCAAGTTAGGTAACGCCATGGAATTTCGCTTTTCTTGTGCCGTAATGTTTATTTATTTATTTATTTATTTATTTATTGAGGGCACGCCTGGACAATTGCAGCGTTTAATTCAATTTGATATGATAATTTGCTTAGACAGACGCTCCTCCTCCTCTGGCCCCGAAGACGTCCGGCAGCTGTAATATGTATGATATATATTACATATGTATATATATATATATATCCGACTGTATATTGAGGCTTTCATTATGTTTGTCTCGCAGCTACCTTGCAGCGCAAACGATATCAAGTTGCTTTGCCAATTGCCACACTTCTCACATAAGCTCTAGGTTATGGCGTGTACATATACCCTATATAGGCGCTTGTTTACATATATATTTATATATATATATATATATATATATATATATATATTCAAGTTGACTTTGAAAGCTTTAAGCATCCCCATTGCCTCAGAGCTATTGATAAACATACGAGTTTCAGTTAAGTGGGAAGCATGATTATATTTCATAATATTTCCAATCGATTGGGTTTTGACAGACTTATGTTATATAGCCTGAAGTAAGGCAACTTGAACTTGGCTGTCAGACTCTCAGCATCACTTTTAAAATTGCCTTTTACTCGTATAAGATATACCTTCTTTAGCTACTTCATCCTACCCTAACAACGCGTCGTCCTGCCAACTTTAGTTGCGGGCATAAAGAAAATGTCTAGGCAAGGAAATCTGGGGAGTAATGATAGATAGAGTAAAATATGGAACTAGTTCATAATTCAGGAGCTAAACTGTCAAAAGATGAACTAAATCCCAGTTAACTCCTTCTGTAAACATAAATTCACCCAATGAAAAGTGCTAAATTCGAATAAATCCTCAACTAGAAACAGTTGGCATTATATATAGCCTCAAACACAAGTCTTTAACGTAGACTTGCATTGGCATACCATTGAGCAAATGAGAAATTTGAAGTAAACAAATAAAATCATAATTGAATAATGGCACGAGTTGCCCCGGCGACCGTCTGTGGCGCAATTGTAATCCATTCCGAGCCCCCAATTTGGCGTCCGATTTCTATTGCTGGCTGCTGGCTGCTGGCTGCTGGATGCCGTCGATCAGTCACAATTGCCATGATCAGGAAAGACTTTGGAGCCATGATAAAACTAAACACTAAAACGTTGACTCAGTCAAAACAAGTAAGAACGTTGCAGTCGGGCGCTACCGACTGCGGAATACTCATTTACACCCGCACAGCTCACGTCCTTTGCCACGCCTCCAATTGGCTTGTTTTTCATCTTGAGTTGTTAACACGAGTCTACATTCGAAAATGCAACTCTCTAGCTCTTCTAGAAGTAGTGTTTCTGAGATATCGGAAAATGCATTTTACGATTTGCCACGCCCCTAGGGGACGTATCGGGAAAATCTTGAAACTTTTATAATTTGAGGGTAGACACGAGTATATATTCCAAATTTCAACTCTCTAGCTTCAAAACTGTGCAAATGGTTTGCGTTCATACGGACAGACGGACGGACGGACAGACGGACAGACGGACGGACAGCGTGACGGACATTGCACAAAACCAATATACTCATTTCACTTTGTGAGTGAGTATAAAAACCGAAAAAAAAAAACTGGAATAAGCAAAAAAATAATGAAGTCAATAGAAACGTGTTTGAATGCCGCAACGAGTGCATTGGCGTGTGCAGCGGACGCGACTCACTTGGTTGCCATCCGTTGAGGCTGCAAGTGAAAATAGCGACAAATCCTACAAATAGACCAAGTGGTGGTACAGTTAACACTCGTTCAAAGCAATTGTTCTGAGGGGCAAGTTGAAGGAAAACTTGAAGTTCTTAAGGCATACTCTCGATTAAAAGGTATATTTATATATATAAAATATATATACAAGTCTGGCACAGTAAGCATTCATTACAACGAAATACAATAGCTTCAGCATGAAAGTCAAGATCGTACATAAAAACAGTACCCAACAAAAGTAAACGTAGAACGTAAAATTAAAGTTAAAGCAACCTAGTCAGACCTCTACGATACACACTCGATATAGCGAACAAGAGCTTGGGACATGAGAGAGAAGCAAAAAATAAAAATTTTATTTATACAGAACTGGTACACTGCAACGAGTGTCTACTGTACTTGCCTTTACAGCTTAGACAAAGATTTGTTTAGGTTTTCCAGGGTTACGTGAAAAGCGTTATTTGCTTTTTAGTTCCTAACAACTATGTGTTCTATAAGGCTATCTAACGATAGTAAGCATAGTCTTTATGAGGCAGGGTCTTAGGGTATAGGCAGATGAAAGAGTCGCCTACAAGAAATGTTGAGTGCAGGAGTTAGCTCTGATTAGAAAGAAGTTGAACGGCTTTGGAATGTCTATTTCTATATCTATATGTATATCTATGAAGATTTCTTATTCTAGGGTATTTCAACTTTGTCTTATCTCATTTGTCTCTCTGCTTAGATTTATGACTCGTTTGTCAGCCGAGTTCATCGGAGGTTACCTGAGGTTAGAGCTCAGGTTGCTCACTTTTCCCAACCATTAACAACGAGCTCAGAGTCAAGCTATAGATGTATATGCGTCTGTACAGTCGTGTGTCTGTTCAGACCTATTAAATTTAGAGATTTGCAGAATCCCTTATACCAAAAACTGTATTCATGAAAAATAAAAAAATTATTAGTTTTTTTGTTTTTAAATTGTTTCTCTTTTATTTATATATTTATATATAAAACTTAGATTACGGCCTGTGGCGCATTTACACACTCGATAAGTCGATAAATCGATAATTATATAAAAAATATATATACTATATCAAGCTGGCTTGTAAATGTGCGCACTTACATAGTTCATTCCTCACACACACATATACATATATACATATATATATATAGAGAAATATATATATATATATATATATACATATATATTTGAAAAAAAAATTTAAGCAACAAAAAATTGCTGCAATACAATTTTCAGCTGTAAAAGTTTATTTATTTTATATTTATATATTTTATTTTTTATTATTATTATTATTAAAATTCTTCATTTGCATTTTTTAGTTTTTGTTTTTTTTTTTGTATTTTTTTTTTTTAATATTGCTTTTGAGTCTTTCGTATAACTAAAAATATTTTTGCTGCTTACAAAATTTTAGTATAAATATTATTTGTATTTTTATATTTTCATTTGTTTGTTTTTGTTTTTTTTTTTTCTTTCAAGTTTTTCAATTAAAAAAAAAAATTGCGCTAAACTAAAATGTTCTAAAAGCTAGTAAAATAAATGCTACAAAAAAATTGATATATATATTTATATGACAAAAAATTGCTGGCGAAAAAATTGCTACAAAAAATACGTGTGTAAAATTAATAAAAAAAAAAAAAATTAAATTTTATATATATATATATATATAATTATGTAAATTTTAATATGCGCGAAAAATTGTTATTAAAATTGTTTTTGCTTTATAAAATATTTATTTATATATATATATATTCATAATTATTTTGTAATATTAATAATTATTGTTGCATTTGTTTTTCATAGTTGTTGTTGTTGTGCTTATTATTATTGCAATTTTTCTTTTACAATTTTATTTTTGTCTCTTTTTTTAAGATTTGTTTATAAATTTTATAAACTGCTTAATCAATGATCACAACTCTTAGCATAAATATTAATCGCATGTGGCATTTGCATCATATAGATATAAATATATATATATATATATATATATATATATATATATATATATATATATATATATATATATGTAGATCAATTTATATATATATATAGATATATATATATATATCTGTATAGTAGTGTATATATGTAGTTTATGTTTTATAAAAAATATTTCATTCCACTCGCTTTCCAGTTGGCGTTTCAAAAAATAAAAAACCCCTTGCACTTTATTGTTGTTGTTGTTGTTGTCTTTTATGCTGCGTCTTTTAACTGTTTAACTATAGCTCATAAAAATACATAAAAATATATGTATATATATATATATATAGTGCGATCTATAGCTTGTCTTTTTATACCCTGAACCCATTGAAAATGGGAAATCAGGATATAATGGTTTTGTCTAAATGTATGTAACAGGCAGAAGGAGGCGTTGTATATATATATATATATATATATATATGTTAAATAAGTATAAAATGTTTGGAATATCGGCTCATCGCAGGGTTTAGGGTATCTCTTAGTCGGGTACCACCGACTAGAGCTGTCTTAATTGTTTTACTTTTTTTTTTTTAATTTTGAACATTTTGTGATTGTCGTTGGCATCGGGGTTGGGTTCTGGTTGGTATTATGGACTGATCTGCTTTAACTTCTTCTCCTTCTTCTTCTTCATCTTCTTCTTTTTGCATTGGTTTTCACGTGTTTTGGAATCCGTGAAAACACGTGAAACACAAGCGGAATTTCGTTGATATGTGTATGGATGGGTGTGAGTGTCTCTGTGTGTATTATTTACTTTGTTTAGCTCGTAATAAGCTTAAAAGGCCACGCCCTCTTTTTTTTATTGTTCATCCTTCATTTTGGCTGCGTGCAACTGTAAGAGCGGATGAGAGAGAGAGAGAGAATAACAAATTAATTGAATGAATGTGTACAAAAATTATTAAAGGGCAAAAGTTGTTGATGAGCAATTCATGAATTCAGCTGAAGTGAATGTGAGACAGAGACACACGCACACACACAGAGAGAGAGACACGCACACACACAGAGAAACACAGATATTGGTATGGAAATTCCCATAAGAATGCATATAATAGTTATATTTTTTAAACATATACAAATTTATGAAAATTCTAATATAATAAACAAAAAAAATTATAAAATGAAAAATGTAAATTTGATAATTAATAATATTCTTTTTTTAGTCAAAAGTTTTTTGTATAATAAATATAAAAAAATATATATTTGAATTAATTTTTTTTTTTTTTTTTTTTTAGAGCAATAAATAAAATGTTGAACAAAATAAAACTTGAATTTGGGGATTTTTTTATGTATTCATAATAAATCAATATAAATACAAGTTTTTTTTTTGAGGATTTGTTGCTTGTTGCTCTGAGCTAATAAAGTATATATAAGAAGTATATAAATATATATATATATATATTTTTTTTTGTATTATTATTATTAGCAATTTATTAGCTAAGAGCAACAAGCAACAAACGCTTTAAGCCAATCGTACATTAGACTTAAAAGCTCAGCTCAAAACAAACAAAATTTCAATGGAATTAAAAATTATATTATATAAATTAATTAAAATTATATTATATTTTTTTTCACTTCATATTTTATGTTTTTTCAATGAAATTGAATATTAATTAATTGTTAAGTCAATAAAAATTATTTTTTATATTTTTTCACTTTATATTTTATATTTTTTCAAAGAAATTAAAAATTATACTGTATTAAAATTATAAATTAGTTAAAATTATATAATATTTTTTTACTTCATATTTGATTTTTTCTTCAATAAAATTTTATATAAATTAATTATTAAATCAATTAAAATTATTTTGTAAAATATTTTTTTCACTTAATATTATATATTTTTTAATAAAATTTAATATTAATTAATTATTAAATCAATTAAAAAATTTTTTTAAATATTTTTTTCACTTAATATTTTATATTTTTTAGTAAAATTATATATAAATTAATTGTTAAATTTATTAAAATTATTTTTTATATCTTTTTCACTTCAAATTTTGTATTTTTTCAATGAAATTTAATATAAAAAAATTCTTAAATTGATTAAAAATAATTTTAAAATTTTTTTCACTGCATATTTTAGAATTTTACTTGAAAAGAAAACAATTAAAAATTTATTAAAAGTTTTTATAATTTTCTTGTTTGCTTTGGCTTCTTTGCTTTTAGGGTCAGGCGCGGCGGCGTATGCGCAATAAGTTATAAGCAGCGTATACGTAATGTAGGAGGCGGCTTCTACTTGTTGTTGTTGTTGTTGTTGTTGTTGTTGTTACATATACATATATTTCGATTGCTAAACTCTGACACTATTATTAATGGCAATGGCGGCCGTCTTTTGGCTAATTGAAAGTAATTAATGCAATTAAAAATTCAAAAGAAAAGAAACATTTAGCAGCAATGAGACGGCTGAATACGAAATGTGAATATGCGTGCAACAACAACAACAACAACTACAACAGTAACAAACAACAAAATTTATAACAATAACAACAATCTATTAAGCCTCTATATGCGCTTCTCATTTTCGTTTTGTTTTTTTTTTCGCGTGTCAAACGAAATAGTTTTTTTTTTTTTTTTTTGAAGGTCGCCTCCCGCCCATCAGCCATTTCACATTGGAAATTTTCATTCATAAAAAACAAGTGCCGATCATTACTTAGCTGAATAACTGTACTTATATATATGAATAGATATCCGATATATATGTATGTATGTATATGTATATCTATATATATATATATGTGTACTGGTTTGATTTGTGTAGCTCTGTGGGCAGCTGCATCCATCGATACCACAAATTTATCTACTTCATATTGACAATCTTATCTTTAGCTTATATACCCTGTAAATTGGCTAGGATTTAGGCCAAATGTGAACAGCAGACTTTTCACTTATTGGATCATATGGTAAACCATATCTGTAGCATATATCATATATAGTAGACACATTTATATGACAATAAATTTGCTTGAAATTTCCTATAATCTAAAAATAACTTCCTGGAACCCCTAAGGAACTGGTACTCCATAAGAACTGAGTTAGCTGAAGTTTTTTATAAAGTTTTTTATGATTCAAAATAAAGAAATTATCAACTGCTAACCCAATCCTATCCATACAATACTCTACAGGGTAGCCACTAGTCTAGCACAGTTCTCTAACAATTTTTGCTTGCATTAATTGTAAATTACAACCATGTCCATGTGTGTGTGTGTGTGAATGTGATCGTGTGCGATGGGGTAAATGTGTGCTAATTGCAACACTTTATCACTTAAAATGTGATAAACCATCAGCATCATTTTTGTTTCGGTCTTATCAACGGTTTGACAGCTCTTCAAACGTGTGGGCTAGAGGGAAGGGAGAAGGGGGTTGGGGTTGCTGCTGGGCGACATTGATAAGATAAGGGGAGCAGGGCAATATGTTGCCTAACTTCTAATTGGCGTTGTATGTACGGCGCATAGAATACATAACATAAGGAAAACAAAAAGAAAAAGAAAAGAACAAAAAAGCAACAGGCGACGAAAGAGTAAGACAAATGACATGGTAAACTGATTAGAAAAATATCAATTGAATAGTTTGAGTGGCTTTTTTTTTGTCCTATAAGGTCAAGCATAGCGTGAGCTGTACTACAGTTTCAAGTGCGATGACGTATATATCTCTATGTGTTTGTATCGCATAGCCAGATCTGCAATTCATTTTGCTGACATAACTTTATGTAATTTATCAAAACTTGTCTACACGAGCTCACATACCAAATTTCAGCATTCTAACTCAAATGGTTTCCGAGTTCAATGAGGCTATTATGGTTGCTTATGTCTAGCTTTTATTGGACATGACATTAATGTAAATTTATAGGCGAGCATTGAACAATGGTAAGTTTTTACAGCTCTAGGTTTTATAATAGCCGAGTTACTTGAGGTCATATAAGATAAGAAATGCTTTAGAAACTACCATAAAATTGCTATAATCTTCATATGCAGAAAGTATATACTTTCCATAACTTCACAGGGTATACAACTAGTCGCGCATCCAATTAAAAATATCGCACTCTATCTCTCTCTCTCTCTCACTCTCTGGCATCACGCGGTTATCTCTTGAAAAGTGTCTCTTAATTAGCAGACGGATTTCTTCTTTTGCCGAAGAACATTTGTCTTGCTGGCAAATGCGCCCTCGCAATTGCCCTGAACTTGCGACCGGCTGCTCCCCACTGGGCCCCCCTCGAACGGACCCACTCGCCACTCGCCTTTGGCTGGTCAAACCAGTTTGCATGCAGATTCGGCGACAAGAAGCTAAAGAGAAAACCATAAGAAAAGTAGAACCACTTTGAGGTCTGGAATGTAGTTTGTGAGGCGCGAGCGAGACGGGCATACACTGCTCTAGCTGCTTAGCTGCGCATGCGTCGCTGTCTGTGCGTTTATCTCGCTTGCGCAAGCGTTGACTTGAGGCTGCTTGCGTTACGCTTAAATGAGCGCGTAAGACCAGCAGTGCGTGTGTGTGCTCTGCGTTCGCGCTCTGTTCGCGCCCTACTCGCTCTCTGCTCGCTCTCTGCTCTCTCTCTGTTGTTGGCAGAGCGCGCGCGTTTTGAGCTGCTGTTAAAAGCGCGTGGCTATGCTATATTTACAGCCAGCTGCAGCGCTAACATTTTCTCGCTTGCTGTTAAAGACTTGGAGCATGTTAGCTAAACTTGTTTATGTTGACATTTTGATTATTTTTAGAACTATAATAAATACATATTGATTTATTTATAGCAATAAAGCATAGAAACAGCAGCAAATTCAATATGAAATCAAAGAAAATTTCCAACTCTGGCAACTCTGTGCATGTAACTGCTGAGCGTCTGTGTGAGTGATTTATTTTGGAGTAGGGGGAAGATTGCACGTTTACTATGATTGTTGAAATTTTGGAGTGGACGCGCTCTCGCTCTCCCTCTCTCTCTCGCTCTCTCATTCTGTAAATGATTTACAGTTTCTTAGCTGCTGAATGTTTATGTATGTGTTTTGATTGGACAGACAGAGAGGGGAATTTCATGTGTGTGTATGTGTGTGTGTGTGTGTGTGTACATTGATTGGGCAGTGTGTGGTTAGGGGTGTGGAGGGGTAATTGGTAGATTTATTAGCTTTACTTACAATTGCTGACACGCTGCCACTGATAGCACAGGGTGGCCCAGATGCCGACACTGACTTCAGCTCCAACTCCGACTTCCAGCTCCGACTCCTAGTTCCAAGTTCGACTCCTCTCTCTCTCTCTCGCTCGCTCTCACTCCATCGCTCTGTCTCTCTCCCTCTATCTCTCTCTCTCTCTCTTTCTCTCGTTCGCTCCATCTTCATTCCTCTTACGCTCACGCTTAAGCCTCGAAAGGCTGCTTCTGTGGACTTTGACCATCGCCGCCCATTTCACGATACAGATCAGCGATCACCTCCTTATAGATCAATGGATCGATATTCTTGCCCAGCTGATAGAGCAAGAACCAATCGCCGATGTTGCACCTGTTGGCCACCTTCTCCACCTCCTCGCTCTCGGCCAAGCGGGAGCGAGCGCGCAATAGCAGATGCCTCAATTTGGGTCCCATAACGACGGCAATGCGATAGACCAACGAAATGCCCGACAAGATGCTCAGTATGATGAACCAGAACCAGAGGAACACATAGATCTTCTCATTCACAATATTCAGCGGCAGCACACAGAGTCCGTCGAACTTCTGAACTCCGCCCGATGGACCATATTTGTGGAATGTACATTTGGTGACTTTCGGAAAGACTTTGGCCATCGGATCGATACGATCGTCGGGCTCCATTTCCGTGAACTTCAAGACATCGCTGCCGTACGTGCTGAACTCCCCATCCAGAAAGAAGTCCACGAAATAGATCTGCGCAATGACGTTGACGAAGTTGAGAGCTTCGCAGACGAAGAACCGAAAGGCGTAGAAATTGTGACGATTCAGATTGCCCATGAAATAGTCGACCAATATCTTCTTGCGATCGTTTTTACACTGATCATTCACAATGGGACTGTTGAGATCCATCACCAGCATCTTCAGTCGGCCGCCCTCCCACGATTTCCAGAGATAGCGCGGCACATAGAACAAGATCGCTTGGAAGAACAGCACAAAGCAGACCCACTGATAGTATTTGTGATATCTGACTTTGTCCTCGCCATCGACATGGGAGCCGACACCTGGCGAGGCGACATCATGGCCAACGACACCTGTCAGACGCTCCGGCACCGTGAACGTTGAATAGATCCAGCAATAGGTGTCCATTACACCGAGCGGTATCTCATCGACAATGCAATCGATCGGATCTCCGATATATTGGCGAGATGTAACGAGCAGCGAAAAGGCAATCAATATGATCACCGTCGCCTTGTAATGCATGCGAAAGACATTGTTATCGATGCACACCTGATCGATTTTCAGTAGCCCCTTGACGGAGCCAAATACATCAAACATTTTGGCACTTTATCGTTAGTGTTGAGTGTGGCAGAAAGTAGTTTTCCTTGATTGATCAATAAATCGACAGATGATTGACTGTTTGATTGATGAATCCTTTGTCCTCTCTTGATTGATTGATTGACGCTAACTTTGCGTTTCGTTTAATGGCAGTTTTCGTATTTTTCTGTTTTAAATAAGTTAACTTGTTTAAGCGTTTGTTGAATGGCTTGATTGATGGATTGATTGATTGATTGTTTATATATATGGATATATATATAATTGGGCTTTATTGCTGCGCTCGTTCACTCGTTCGCACATCACTTGTCCAACATAACGCTTGAGAGAATGCACATCGGGCGAGCCGTACTGAGCCGTCGAACTGTTTCGTGGGAGGCTCAACTCGCCGCTGCTCCGTGCGCTGAACTGATCTCAAAAAAATTCCCTCGAGTGTATTTGAGTCGATGCTCTCTCATACACGCGCACGCACACTCGCACACACACACACACACACAACAAAAATGAAGAAGTCGCAGAGGAAGAGCGACTCTTGTTGTTGTTGTTGTTGACCGACAAAAAAAAAACAACGAAATACAACAAAAAAAAAAAAGAACGTATTACAGTCGACTGTGTCGAGTCGCGTGTATTTGGTACTGTATATATTTGAAACGCCGTCGCAGCAGCGACCACTAAGCGCACTCTTCGAATAGAAAATTTCAACTGAGCCCAAACCGGAGTGACACGACTGTTGAGAGAGAGCGCGCAACAGCCGAAATGTGGCAATGCGAGCGAGCGCCGAGCTCACTCCAGCGCACACAGATAGCGTGAGAGAGAGAGAGGGAGAGGACGTGGGAGAGCGAGAGTGCATGAGCAGCCAAGCTTGAGTCGTTTGCCAGCCAAGTGAGTGAGCGACGCACACATAGAGCGCAAGGCAGCGAGAGCGAGAGGGAGCGCGAGAGAGCCAGGTAAAATATGTTGCTATTTTTGGGGTGGATCTTGTTGAGTGCGCGTCTTGAGTGCACACATACAGGCACAAATACAGCTGCACGCACACACATATTTACATATGTATGCAAACAGTCTCTGCTTTTGTCTGCAGTCAGACCTGTTTCTTATACCAATGAACGGGGCTTTTAAAGTGCGGGTATATTAGTTGGATTGTAACAGGCAAATGGAAGCTGATATGTGGAGCATTTGTGTTATGTGTGTATATATGTAAACTATAATAAATAATTATATATATAATATAATATACTATATATATAAAATAATAATAAAAATATATAATATATTAATAAATAAATATTAATATAATTGATTATATATATATTATAAGTATAAATATTATAATTATATATATCATTTTATAATATGATCCTAATTCATGTTAACATTTATATTCTATACAATACATCTAACATATACAGGGTATACTTGTAGTCACACATTGCCAATCAGTGCAGTCTAGCTTTATGCTGCTGCTGGGAGAGCGCAAACTGTTGCCCATAAACATGATTTAGTGTAGTCCGCGCAGTCGAGACTCAAGCGCTAACTGGAAGCTGAGACGCGCGTCTCTTGAGTTGGTAACACACACACGCACACACACACAGTGGCCAAGTATGTTGGGGGTTAGTTAGGGCAGCCGCGGGGTCAAGTGGCATTTGCCGGGGTGTGGGGGGAGGCAGTGAGAGCGAGAGAGTGAGTGGAGGGGGGGCATACCATGAGTCAGTGATGCCACCGCAGAAATGTCGCCATTTTCTTAAGCCAGCTTCAACTTGGCCAATACACATACTGGCCTACCTCTGTGTGTGTTTGTAAACATGCCAATTGCTGTTTAACTGCAATAGCGTTTACACTTTTGGCTACCAGCTGCACATCTGGCAACGCTGCTGCCGCACTCAGACCCTTTATACCTACACAAAGATCAGCTAATAGGGTATTTCCAAAATTTCCAGTAGCCCGTGCAGCTGACAAATGCTATAACAACTTTGCCTTTTGTTGATTTTGGGTTAGTGTAAAAGTGGTTAATTGATTAAAGGGAGAAGTCTATGGGTTCAGCTTGAGCATGATCAGTGGTGGTTAAATGAGAAGTAATTAGGTTAAGATAAAGTTAGGAAATTATTAAGTGTATAAACCGTTTCAAACTCAAAACATATACTAATTTTATATACTATAACAGCAATATACTAAAATATTGGCAGTCTGGCAACACTGTGTGCACTTTATTACCGACTAAATAGCCTATCTGTGGTTACAACACTTAAATACTTAATACATAATAAAAAACTTAGCAAAATAAAATACTTAAAAGAGAAACTAATGCTTTTCATTCACATTTCCAGCAGTCTGGCAACGCCAAGTAAGATTTTATTGATATTGATAGTAAAGAAGCTTGAGTTATGGTCCTTTCACTCCTTTTACAGTTGTCGAAACCAAACTTTAAATACAAAATTTAAAAAAGTTAACAGTCTGGCAACCCTGTTATGTCCTTATATAAAACTATATAAGGAATGGTTAAGTAAGAAACTATATAAAGGAGACACAATATGCAAATATGCAAATAGACTGAGTGAGATCAGCCTCAACTAGAGGACAGTCTGGCAACATCGTAAATAAGAAACTATGGAAGAGAAGAAAAGAGATAGAAGAGCAGTAATTTCCAAGTAAAGACTTGATCTGACTACAGTCCGGCAACACTTAAAACAAACTTGTTGAAGGAGGGAAGAAGTAAGAGAAGAATGAAACTTATGCCAAATTAACGTATGTATGCAAGAGTTAAGCAGGCTTCACTTCTCAACAGTCTGGCAATGCCTAAGAAGAAAAGCCTGTTCAAGTTGAGAAGAAGCACGAAGCAAAAACCAGAGAGTAAAATTCACATACATATGTAAGTGCTGAGCATACTTCACATCACAACAGTCTGGCAACGCTGGGCTGCACCTAAGCTGCATTGCCGCATTGCATGTCGCACAAGTACACATACAGGTGTGTGTGTGTGTGTGTGTATGCAACTAGCCATACATGTACATATGTATGTATGTATATGTAACGCTCCACAAAGAAGAAGACAAGGTGGAAGAAGAAGAAGACAAAGTAGAAGACGAAGTTCTCGGAACTCGTCAATTGAGCTGAATAAAGCATCTCAGCTCCACGCGGGCTGCAACAATGCAACGAGAAACAAGTTACGACCAGATACATAGATACACACACACACACACACATACAAATGTATCTGTATCTGCAGAGTGTATGTGTGTGTGTGTGTGTGCGTGAAGAAGCAGACAGAAATTTGCTTTTTTTTTTGGTGTTCATTTTATTATCGACAACTGCTTTCACTATCCCCGCGCTGTTTGTTCTTGCATTGTTATTTACCTGCCCGATAATATGCAGTAATTACTTTTCCCTTACCTGCCCAACTACCTGTAGCACACTGCAGCTGTATGTGTGTCTTTTACCTTTCGTTATGCTTTCAATCTATGCCATCGATAGATACATTTAAGCGCTCAATCAATGGATTTTCCTCGCTCGCAATTCCCTCGTTGCCCTCAAATAGCATATAAAAATCCACTCAACACATGGATATATGTATATATACAGACATATATGTATATATACATACATATAGTTTGTATATATATGTCTGCTTGTAGCATAGGTGCAAACCGGCTGGGCTACCTGTTACACTCGTTTCGTGGTCTTCTACTTAATCTCGAGTCTGAACCTCATTTATGGCACCTACGAGCCGTATTACCTTCTGGCTGCTACTATCATAATTATAAATTTTAATGCCTAAAAATGATATATATATAACATATATATAGACTGCTTCTCTCTCTCTCTCTCTCTCTCTGTATTTCCAAATCTAATCGGCTCATTATAAGTGCTCTATAACATCTCAAGTGTGTTGCTTCTATATCAGCTCAGATCCGTTTCATAACTCTCTACAGCAAATAGTTTCCTGCAAACAAAAAACAAGAATAAAAATTTAATTATTAGAAATCGCTGCAAACTTAGGACCCAAGTTAACTACGAACATGCTATATCAATCGATATAATAATATTCTAAATTTTAAATTTGTTTATTATTTTATATATATTATTGAAGATAACAAATTGTTTAAGGAATTCAAAGCGACTTTTCCAGGCATAACATATTTATATTTATATATATATATTATTTTTATATAAATATAGATATACATATATATAAAAGTTTTATTATATAATATTATTCCATTAATATTTATGGATTAGTATTAAATGTTATATTAAGTTAGTAAATCTAAAGCAGATATTATAATTTCAGCTTGGACATGAAATTCCAAACATATCTCATAACACATTTCATATATATAGATTTATATATATTATTTAATATATTTTATATATGTATATATTTATTATATTAAAAAAAAAAATCTGAAAATATATATAATTATTTTTGATCCACAGCCTAGTCAAAATATTTATTTAAGTCTTTCCATGCTTCCATCTAGCATCTTCTATTCAAAACTAAATACAAAACTCTATAACTTGACTCAATTAATTATATATATAGTTCATATAGAAACTATAGAAACAGAAATAACTATATTTTTTGTAAGTTTCCTAACTAAAACTTCTATGAAAATCGAACTCCTCTAGTTAGCATGCTCATCATATACATCATATCACTTCTCTATCCACAATCTATACCACGACTCTCGTAATGCTCATCCAGTAAAGTGTAGAGAGAGAGCTCTGATCCATTTAACAATTTTACACTTGATTCATTTATAGATATGCTAACGATTAATAATACTTAAGCACATTATTCGGTCAAATATTTAACATAAATATTTTTTAATTAAACACGCCCACTATAAATCGCACGCTCGTAAATCCATTAGATTTGCTTGTGGGCGGCGTGGGCGTGGCAGGCATGCGTCTATTTTAGCATAAATCAAATCAACGCCTCGCGAACGACTCAATTTGCGTGAGTCTCACGGCTTGTCTTCCCCCATGTTTTCTTCGACTCAAATTCGACTCGACTCGAATTTCGCACCAGCCCACGAAATTGTGAAAAGAAAAAAAAACACATGAGATAAGCGAAGCTCGAGCCGCAGCATAAATATTTATACGATTTATGCCACAGATCTTTGGGAATCGACCATTTAGTGCTATTGCTAAATAGTATTTATTTACATTTAAATGGCATACCCTGTAAATGACGTCTCAAATGCATTCATGTTTCACATTATTCTTAGTCAAGACTAATAATAATGTTTCTAATATTATTTAATTAAATTTATGTATAAAGGTCGTGATATCTCGACAATTATAACAATTAGGGTAATGAAATTTGGTATCTGTATTCTTTAGTAAATAAGCTTTATATAAATCTAATTCTAGTTAATATTATAAGAAAACAATCTTATATTCTATAGAAGGGAGCTTCATTAAACTTGGGTACGGTTTGATTAAGAGCTGAGAACTTTGAATTGTGGGCTCTGTGTTGCAATTGTTACTATTATATTATAGATATAAAACCATTTTGGAAATATATAAATTTATGTACCCACTGAACTCAGGAACTATAGAGGCTGCAGCTTTCAAATTTGGTATGTAGCTTCCCAGAGGCCCACAAATTTATCATATTTGCTTAAGATAATAAAAATCTCTAATGGACTAACAGAACTTACGAACTACAAAGATTGAACCTAGCTGCTTTGTTGTGTACCTCCCATAAGACTTGAACTTTGATAAAAAAAAACATTATATTTCATCTTAGAATATCATTAAAGTCATTAAACTCAGCATAAACAACCATCAGCATATACAGGGTATCTTGTCAGTCACACAAACAGCCCCGTCAATCATTCCCATTTGTATTTACATGTCGCCTTGCTGAAATTGCGTTTTCAGCATATGTTAACATTCAACATAAATCAATTTTTCGATGGGAATGAATTTTGTGGGAATCGTCGGATGGGGGAAACTGAGGAGGTCTGGCGCACCATCCATAAACGATGCTCCACGAATTTTGATCGCTTACTCATTGCGAATTCGTCGAACTGTTCGCCAGCGTCATAGTTGACCAGGCCCTCGTGAGCCAGCATTCAGTGTTGAGTTTTTTTTTTTTTTTGTAAATCAATTAACTTTAGGCTGCCTCAACAGACTAGACCAGCTGGCTAAGTTGCCAGATAGTAGTTGGCCAAAAGAGATATATATATAGAGAGAGAGAGAGAGTGGTATGTACATATCGAATTTATATAAAAAGTTACTTAAGCTAATCAATTGGGCTCTGTTTGCGGCACTTTTTGATTTGCTTTCCAATTGCACGGCGCCTCAGATCAAAGCCGGGCAGCGCGACCTTATCAAGCATAACGGTTACGCTTCCCACTTACCCAACTACCTCGACTCTATCAAATATGGGCTAATAGAGTTGATTATTTTTTGATGACTTCATAACGGTAACGTATGCAAATCGCATGAATGAATAATCAATATGAATAGCATATGATTCGTTATGTTATCTATAAAAAAAAAAAAAAAATGAACAAAATTTTCCAAATTTTTGATAATAAAAACCCCTATAAGTTCTTGATTCCCTAGTCTTAGACGCTAGCTGATAATATTTGTTGCACTTGAGATTGTTAAAAAAAAATACACAAAAATAAATTGAAAAATTCCTACAAAAAAATAGAAATTTGGAAATACCTTAAAGAATTTTATAAAGAATTTTGAAAAATATTATTGCTTAAAAAAATTAAAATTTTTAGCTAGATTTTTACGAAGTTTATAAAAAATTTTATTTATATTTTTATAATTATTATCTTATTGCTAAATGTGTTTATTAGTTATATATTTTATGGCGTTTTTGTTCTTTATTCATCATCTTTTTAAGCTGCCACGCCCCTCCAGAGAATGTCAACAATAAATCAATTTTACCCTTAAACTATTCTAGCATCAATAGAACTTTCACGATTTGCTACGCCTGCCATATATATACGTAGCTATATAATTTATAGTTTTGCATCTGGAGATGACATTGGCGAGACTTCAAATTTATAGTTTCAATAACGCCTTAAAGAATAGAGTTCACATTGTAAAATATATAGAACTTGCCAATTTGTCACGCCCACAACTAATCATCTTAACAGAAAAGGGTTTTTTCTCTCATATTCAGGCGAGAGTGCTTATTGCATAGTCATACGGACGGACAGCTAGACGGAAAGTTCCAGCAAGCAATATACTCTTTTCACTCTTTTGTGAAGGAGTATCAAAAGCTGTTGTGGAATGTGAATGAGTGGAGTAAATTGATATATTCTCGAAATACTTTATAAAGGGGTATACAATAGTAAATGGGTTTAAAATTGTATTGCGGTAGTTGTATAGGAGGGTATAGAGTATAGTATAATAGGGTATAGAACAGAGTATAATATAGAATCTAGTATATCATGGTATGATACAGTAAAGTGTATAGAGTATAGAGTATGGTATAGTGAATGATAATATAGTAGAGAGTAAACTACATTAGAAGAGTATAGTCTATAGAAATTTTTCTAACATTTAAACATCAAAAACTTCTCGAATATCTGCTTACAAATCTCACATTAAGTTCAATTAAATACCTTAAGGAAGTACTTAACTAAACTTTACTCACGCCTCCATATAGGAAAATAATAACTCTGCAGTTCGAGTTCCACTATAAACAACCATTGTTCACTTCATGAACGAGTCTTTGACATGACATAGAAATTCAACGAAAAAGTTTTTTGAGCTAATCAAAGTCAAAGTTGTAAAAAAAGCAACTTATCAGGTCAGATTTTTGGAATTAGTTACTTAGGTTTTACGTAGAAAAAGTTATTCGTTTGAACTAGTTCTGGAAACTTGAGTCAGTCTCCATAATTATTTATTATCAATTTGGTATTTTTGTGGGTAATAGAACTGAATCATATAGTGAAAAGGGTATATATGGAAGTGCTTAAGATAGGGTATCTAATAAGCAGCAGTTGAGTGATGTTTGATATGGGAAATATGTGAAATATAAATGAGAAGTTATTGAACTACAAGTGAAATGTTATTTGCAGTTGGTCTTGTGGTTTGTAAGATGTTATTAACATACTGTTAAATGACTGTTAGCATAGCTTATTTAAATGTTATATGGTTTAGTCTGGAGTGCGAAAGCTTTTGACTGAGATGAAGTATATAGAACTCTTAGCCTGTTGCTGTACATGGAATAAGTGCTCATGCTGGATAGCCTACAGTTAAAGTCTTATGTATATGAGCACTTGCTCAACAATTGAAGAAGAGTATATTGGTTTTATACCATGTTTAAGCATTGAGATTGAGACTGTAAATTCCATACGTGTCTATATGCATTCATATAAATCATCATCTGACAAATTCATTCTACAATTGAAGATGGAATTGAGTCTTTAACTTATGCATATCTATATATGTATGTGTATCTCTTAGGTATATCTATATACAAGTCTCCACTCTACTCCTACTCCGCTGAAATAAGGACATGGCATAACAGAGAAACTGTCTCCTTGAAAAACTGGTATTAGAATAGCTCAGGCCAGAGCAAAATATTTTCTACTCATAGAAATAGCAAAATTTCGTATTGAACGAGTATTGCATAGTCGGTAATAGCTGTTCGCAATGCTATTACCTGTTTGCATTAGCTATTTTGCGGCTGATTGCGCAAATTTTTGATTGAATGTCGAAATCACTTTCACTTTTTATACCCTGAACCCATTGAAAATGGGAAATCAGGGTATAATGTTTTTGTGGAAATGTATGTAACAGGCAGAAGGAGACATCGCAGACCCCATAAAGTATATATATTCTTGATCAGCTCGATGAGCTGAGTTGAAATAGCCCTGTCCGTCTGTCCGTCCGTCCGTCCGTCCGTCCGTCCGTCCGTCCGTCCGTCCGTCCGTCCGTCCGTCCGTCCGTCCGTCCGTCCGTCCGTGTGAACGCAGCGATCTCGTAAACCACAAAAGCTAGAGATCTGAAATTTTCAGAGAATACGCGTCTATAGCCTACGCAGTACGAGTTTTTTTTAGATTTTCGATAACTCATCCCGTTTCCTTATTATCGATAAAAATCGATAACTTTTCTTCTATTAAGCATACCGTAAGAGCTAGAGACTCCAAATTCACTGTGTAGATCCGTTTAATGAATGCGGACATTATGTCATTTTTGGATTTTGGATGCCACGCCCCCGTCGCCCCCAATTTTAAAAATTCGTATTTCAAATACTAGAGACTTGTGCTTTGGCAAATACACACATATGAATGACATAATGACGCTGTGAAAGTTTGATTAAGAAAGTCCATCCACAAAAAAAGTTATTAAACATTTAAACTCCCATATAATAGGCATATTGCAGCCCGAGCGCAGTCGCCGCGCTGACTGCGCAGTCAGCAGAGCGCGTGCTTATGCGTGCGTGCGTATGCATGTGTGTATGTGTGTGTGTTGCTCGCAATATTTGTATATGTAAAATAAGCATAGAATGTTGGGAAGATTGGCTCTTCGCAGGGTTCAGGGTATCTCGTAGTCGAGCCGTCTCGACTAGAGCACTCTTACTTGTTTCAGCAGAACTTGTTGCAACAGTTGCAAATTAAATGCACGCGTTCTCTACGCTCATTAAGTTAATTGTAATTGTATCTTTAAATGAGGTGCGACTTATTTCAACAGCCAACATATACTTTTTTGTGATTTCGTCATTACGTGCGCGCCTTGCATGAATGGTTCGCATTTCATTAGCTTTTGTGGTCGAAGCGTATTCAAATTTCGCCTGTAATGCAAACCAATTGCAACAAAGACAAAGCAGGAGCAATGAAAAGAGAGACAGACAGAGACAGAGAGAGAGAGAGAGGGCTAGTTAGTTATATATGAAGCTTATGAAATCGGATTGGGCAATTTGTTGCATTCGATCAATCAATGAACTTTGTCGCATTGTAATTAAAGTGGGGGACAATCGCCAGCAGACATGACAATCGACGAAAGCATTTCTTATCTTAGTCACTCGTTCGTCCAGTCAACTAACTAAAAATGTACAAATTACTAAGCAACTCTTATGCACAGGCCACCATAGAGCGTATAGCTAAAGAAATGACGACTATATATATATTTAATCTTATCCGATTTTACGCTGGGCCTGCCAAAATAATTTAGATAAGCCTAGAACGATGGAGTGTCTGCAAAAAGGAAATGTTTTAAATACCAAAGTTACATGTCAAAAGCTTAAGATACAGCAGATAAAGCTAGGCATTGATACGAGATACGAGAAGATATGTTGTTCCTGATTGTAAGGAAATGAATTTGGCACTTAAAAGATACAAAATTCTAAGTTCGATGTAACTTGCAGTCACATTGAATAGTTAGAGATACATTACTTAGCTACAGTTACAATTGTTATCTATATTGTCTGCTAAAAAGATACAATTACAAGACAAAGATACGAACTGTCAATAGTTAAGAAATAGATACTGATACAAAGTTAGTTGTAGATACATCCTAGACAGAGATACATTTGCACATAGTATAGTTTCAGATACAAGCTATAGATGCTGAAAATCAATTAAAGATACATTGATGTTATAAGAGTTAGATAGAGATACATATGTATCTAAGGTAAAGTCAAATGAAAATATGTTTAGATACATCTAAGAGAATGCGAATGCAGATGCAAGAGACAGTTGGAGATGCAGATACAAATATCTTTAGCACTAAAGATACAAATACAAATTGAGATAACAGTATCTATATATAGATACAAATATTACAGATACATTTGCTAATGGATAGATGAGGATGCTTAGATCAAGTTCAAGAAGAAAAAATCTTTCAGATACAAATTAAATTGTAAACAAATTTGATATTAGATGAGAAAGATTTGAAGATACAAATTTGATATGGCAAAGATTTCGAGATAGATTAGATACAGAAATATATATATATATAATATATTCATAATCAGACTAAAACATATTTAAAGTTATGAATAAATACAGATAGAGCTTCAGATGCATATTCAGCTACATAAAGATAAATTCATAAATAGATAAGTAGCTATAAAAACTTCTGTATGAATCTAGATATAGATACAACTAGAAATATGAGTAGAAGAAACTATGAAATCATAAAATTTAAATGGAACTTGAGCTCACTCTCTCTCCCTTCCCCCTCTCTCCCACTATCTCTTTGTGAGTCTTCAAAAGTCTTTCAAGCCAATGCATATGGAGCATGATAAGCAGATGCAAATAGAGATAACTCTTATAAATAGAGATGAAACAGCTGAAATTCTATATGAAGATATTATCAGTGAGATAAGTCAAAACGAAGCAATTGGCAAGAAGAGTATATTGGGCTATAGATCCATGATGATATATTAACTTATGGGACTGAAATGGAATATACTTTTAGCTAAAAACTAACTCTTAGCAAATGATCAACTCCAACACTGAGCGAGCATTATGCAGTGTATCACACCCCACATGCTCGTGACATCTTCTCGTTTGTTGGAGCTCTAGCATCTGAGAGTGCTGGCAAATATTGACTTGTCACGATTAGACCCGATGCTCGGCTAGAATTGACGCAGTCGCGTTGTAAATGTCGCATAATAAGAGCGCCCGATAAGATTTCGGTTAAATAGTCGCATATGGCTCACTCACAGCACTTTTTGTCGATTCGAATTTCTGATAATATTATTAGCTCTAGTTAGTTAGGACCGCTACATGCCAAGATATCACTGCTTGGCACCCACAACACAGTTGCCATACATACATACAAATGAATCACTTGTGACGCAAAACAGCAGCTGAATAACTGCTGCGAGTCACTGGGTCTCAATCTCTACCAAGGATCAGAGACAAGACGACAAAGCAGTTGTATGAATAGCCCGAAAATCGGAGCGAAAAAAACCAAAACAAAAATCCCCATGACTAAGCCGGGTTGGCTCAAAAAACTTACCAATTCCAATTGTTAAACTATTCTACCTATCGGAATGGTGTCAGACCTTGATTTAACACTGATCTAGATCAATATTTATATCGTTTATTTGTCGCCAAGCACTTGTCCAGCCGCACGCTCGCCTGATAACTCCGACAAACGAGGCCAGCAAAGTCTAGCCTTTTGGTCAGCTTGAGTCAACTAACAGGCCAAAAAGAAAGCTAAATAAATATTTGATAATACAGTTAAGTACTTCTATATGTATATATATTTATACATTTATACAGAGAGTTTTGGCCTCAAAAAAAAAGTAAACTGCTCAGAACTTGCGCAATCTCTAGTACTCTCTGGCAACATGCTCGAATACTCTCCAGTCCGAGTGAGTAAGCTAAGACACTCATGATATCCATGACTAGCAGATACCCAGTCTATTTATGTTTGATCAAAGTTATGCGAGAGCTCACATATATATATATATAAATATACATATATAAGTATATATAATGAATAATATAAAACAAAAGTTTGGTTGTTTTTCTTTCTTTTTTTCGAGATTGGCTTAATTAACAAATAAAAAATTCTTTAAATTTTTTTTAGAAAATTTTTTAAAAATTTTTTAATATTATTAAGAACATTTTTAAAAAATTAAAAAAAAATATTTTTTTTTAGAATTTATACAAAAATAAAAAATTTACGAATTTTCAATTTTTTTTTTTGTAAATTGTAAAAAAAAAAATTTCTTATTTTTCTTTCGAGATTTGCACAATTAACAAATAAAAAATATCTTAAAATTTTTTTTAGAAAATTAAAAAAAAAAATTTATATTTTTAAGAAAATTTTTTAAAAATTAAAACATTTTGTTTTTAAACTTTTTTTATAAATTATAAATTGTAAAAAATTGTTTTATCTATCTATCTATGTTCTATCTAAGTTACATGAGAATGCCATAATCCCATGATGGAATAGGGCGACAGCCCTTAAATCTTGAGCTAGTTGAAAAAAAAAAAATAATAGCTCACATTTATATTCAATAAACATTTCCTTAAATGCTTCATTTATTTACAGGGTATTTCAAGAAAAATTGTTTTTTTTTTCGAAAAAATGTTATCAAAATGAAATACGTTAAACTCAATTAGAGTGCTTAACTTTTTTGTTGGCTTTTGAGTTGAATTTATCTTATCGCCAGGGCTTTCTGGTGCTCCCGAGTGGGCCAGCAATCGCTCAGGGTGCAAAAACCACCGTCCCCCAGCCCACTTGGCCCTGCCGTTTTATCCAGGAGGCGTGGCAGTTGATAAGCTATGCTCGCCAGCTCGCTCTCTCGATTGCTCGATCGACGGACTTAGTGTTAAAAGTATATAGCCTTGCAGTGCGCGGTCAACATCAACGATACGAGGAGCTGCTCGCACGCAAATCCCCAAATAGAAAATAGAACAAAAAATCAAAATTAAACAAAATTATTTTATATAAAAGAGAAAAGTTCAATTTGAGTGCCACTGGGTAGGCTTTTGGCTAGCAAGAAAAGTCGACAACATGTTGGGCACATTCAGTTCGGTTAAACAATACCTCAAGTTCGATATAACGCGCGTGGTTATCGATAACATTGTGTTTAAGCTCCATTATCGCTGGACCTTTGTGTTGCTGCTGGTGGCAACCCTGCTGATAACATCGCGTCAATATATCGGCGAGCATATACAGTGCATATCCGATAATGTGGTCGCTCCCGTCATAAATACGTTTTGCTTCTTTACGCCCACATTTACAGTGGTAAGTGAGAGAGTTTAATGGATTTTTTTGTTTGAAGCTTTAATGGACTTGTAAACTTCTACTCAGAGATTTTGTTTCTTATTTGAAAGTTTTGTATTCTATATTCACTGAAGCTCTCAGCTTGTTATTCCAAATATATATATAGCTTAAGAATTAACTTATCAATCACTCAATAGTCGAGCTAGTCAATCAATCAATCTTTTACTTACTGTTTTGACTATAATATAATATTTGAAGTGCCTCTCGAGGGCAGCTTCCTGATACAAGGTATCTCTTTGGCATCTTAAGGGTTAATTAATCTTCTAACTCAGTCAATCTATAAATATACCTGAGTCAATCAATCAATCATTTGATCTAGTATCACTTCAAAAACTAAGAACTTCCTACTCTCCTACTTTATTGCTTGTCACATCCGCTTCTACTTCCACACCGACTGGCCTTCAATCAATCAATCAATCAAACTAATCAATAACCCTTTCCTTTCACCAGGTGCGTCATATGAACAACACAGCCCTGGACTCTGGCTCCATTTTCCAGCCCGGCATTGGTCCCTACAATCGCAACGATGACAAGATCAAACGACACGCCTACTATCAATGGGTGCCCTTCGTGCTGTTCGGTCAGGCCCTTTGCTTTTACGCCCCGCATGCGCTCTGGAAGTACTGGGAGGGTGGACGAATCAAGGCCTTGGTCTATGGCCTGCGCATGGTTGGATTAACTAAATATCTAAAGAGCGACAGCCTGCGCATTGGCAAGCTGAATATACCCTCGATGGCCGAGGTAGAGGATCGTGTGATCAACATACGGCGTACGATGATCGATCGCATGCGCTTGAATCAATCGTGGGGCGCACATCTCGTCGCAACTGAATTGCTGAACTTGCTGAATCTATGCTTTCAAATCTATTGGACCCATCGATTTCTGGGTCGTCAGTTTCTAACGTTAGGCATCAAGGTGCTACACGAACGTTGGGTCGATAAAATGGACGCACTCGATATTGTCTTTCCCAAGGTCACCAAATGCACGTTCTTCAAATATGGCGCAGCTGGCTCACTGCAGGAGCACGACACGCTCTGCGTGATGGCCCTAAACATCATGAACGAGAAGATCTATACTATACTCTGGTTCTGGTATTCTTTTCTCTTGATCATTACCGTGCTGGGTCTCTTCTGGCGACTCCTGACGCTCTTCTTCTATAAAAAGTAAGTTTGAAAAGTTGTTTTCCACCTTCATTCTTAGTATCTTCTTAGTCTCACTATCACTCTTTCAGTCTTTTCGGTAGGGTTCAGGACAGACCCCTTACAAATTGTATATTTCAGTCTCTCTCTGTCATTTGTAGTTCTTCCTACTCTAGAGAAAGTTTTTATTAAGAAGTTCAGTGAATACTCAACTTTCTACAAATAGCATCACCAAAACATATTCAACTCTCTCCCTAAGGACCGAAGGGGTTAAGGGTCTAAGGGTCTTAGAGTTAAAGAGGCTAAGGGTCGAAGGGTCTAAGGGTCTAAAGCTCGAAAGGGCTTAGGATCTTAGAGCTCAAGCCAAATAAGATTCAGATCCCCGACCTTAGCTCTCATTTCCCAGCCATCTAAATGCCATCTTCAACTTATCATCCAACTATCTTAATATAGATAAAAAATCATTTTTCTTTAAACCTTTCACAACTTGATTCAATAATTCCTTGCCTCTTCCAGTGTCACCTTCACCCGACTGTCGCTGTATTGGGCCAAGCCAGGCAAATTGGATTCCTCAGATCTAAAAGCTGTTATTGAGAAGTGTAACTTCTCCAACTGGATGTTTCTGTTCTTTTTGCGCACTAACCTCTCGGAGTTTCTGTTCGATAAGGTCATCTACCATTTGGCGAGCGAGTTTCCCAACGATCCCATACACGACAACGACATCAACGACTACAAGGCACGTGAACGCGAGGCAGCCGGTGGCAGTTCCGGCAAATATCCCCTACTGGGTGGACTGGATACGGTGGATACGCCGCTGCTGCATCATCGGGCGACAACGGGTACAGCGCCGATTCAGACGCCACAAGATGGCGCCACGCTGCCCGTTTGATAGTTTGATGCAATCGATGTACTTTAATTAAATCTTAAGTCTTAAGTAATTGAATTCCATTCAATATTTTATTTTTTTGTTTTTTTTTTTTTGTATATAAATTTTGGTTAATATACGATATTTTTAAGTTCTTGTTCTGCTTCTTACTGGCCTTGGTTTGGAACGTGTTCCAAACCGAAACTTCAATATTCAAATTTGAAAAAAATAAAAAATATGCGAACAGGTTTAGAAATGGGTAAAAGCTTTTAAAACCAGTCCAAGCCGCGCCACCCCAACCAACTGAGCTGAGCGTGGGCGTGGCAGCTGCTGAAACAGTTAAACAGCGCCCACCTTCAATTTTATTGTCAGCCGTCAAGTCGTTGTCTCTGACTTTATCTTGACTTTGGATTTGACACTGGTCGTCGAGCCACTCTTCTGACTGCGGTCGGGCCTGACCCACTTTCGATTGACACGCAACGCCGCGGGCGTGGCCGAATGTGGCCAACAGCTGTGGTTTTTCATTCACAGCTCAAAGATCTAGCATTCGGTCATATCTCATGTCCACAAATTGGAACAGGGTATTGCATGGCAGCTCAACATTTAAATAGTCACGTTCACAGAAACAAAGCAAATTCGAAAGCTTTGCTTACAGTTTGCTTGGGTATACTTTGACTTGTGTATGGAACCGAATAAAAAGCAATTTATTTTCTCAATTCAAATGTTTCTATTATAGTTGAAATGAGTTTTTAATGCATTTGGCTCATAAGATCCTGAGATATCGTTAAATGTATGTAATACTAAGTACTATATTTCATTGAAACATCTATCATACGTACGAAAACACATTTTGAAAATTAAATTGTTTTCAATATATGATATGTTTATCACATCATTTTGTTGTCTACAATAGATATAGTCCAATAGATCCTGAGTTATTATAGGTTATTATAGGTTATTATAGCTAGCACATCATAACCCTATACACATTCTTTATTTTTTCATAGTAAATGCTTTAACTAAATCACATCTCATATATTATTCAATTTAGTCCAACAGATGCTGAGTTATCAATAGAAACTCTAGACATGCTATCTAAATCTAATAGAAAACGAAGACCATAGGATCCCTGAGGTGTATTAAAACTACAGCTAAACTGCAAAGTTTTCCAATCTTTAAATCCCATTAGCTCAGATACCATTAAACAATCTCAAGCCCTAGTTTATCCACTGCACATTTTCGCAAGCTAAAAACCACCATAAAAACGTCTAGCTAAAAATTTTCTTTTGGTCATTTGTACAGATCCTGAGTTATGTCGCAACGAGCTCCATAACGCGAATGCTGTACTTATTTGGTCTACGATGTCAATTTGTAGCTGGTTGAGTGGCAAAGACGTGGCAAACAATATTCGATTGCCTTATTGGTGGACAGGTCGGTTAGTTATGACACCTGCTCAACCTGAGCTACTGCCAATTAGTTGATATTTTACTTCAGATCTTTACGTTTCTAATTCTTTTTTTTTCACTTTTTTATTTATTTGTATTTATTTTTTATTATTTTTTGTCTAACATTTGCTTTTTTTGCGGTCAATGCCAACGTGTTGAATTGAGTTGAGTCTGTGGCTGTGGCAGCCCCTCCTCCTCCAGGTCACCTGCAGCGCGTCCCCTTCTGCGTTGCTGTCAGCCAACATGTGTTTGCTGTCGCCTTAAGTAGTTGAGCTAATAGTAAAGTTAAACTGGATGAAGCAAATGTTTGAATAATGCCTAAAGTGTGAATACCCTAAACAGCTTAGTGATCAGAGCTTAAGGATTTTTTAAGCTTTTTTTAAAGAGCAAAGAAATTTAGAAAATATATATATTATGTATATTTGAGATATTTAAAAAATATTAAAAAAATTTATAAAAAAAAAAAATTTTTATGAAAATTAAGATTATATAAATTAACAAAAAATTTTTTTGATGAAAAAAATTTTTTTATAAGAATATAATCTTGAGAAAATATATCTCCTTGACTTTAAAATATATGTATATATATTTAATTATATTTAAAAAATATATTTATGTAAATTATTTCTATTTCTTTTTTTTTTCAAAGAAACTTATATTTCAGTTATAAACAACAAAAAATGATCTAAAAATTTTGGAACCAAGAAATAAGAAAATTTAAAAGAAAAAATAAATCTAAAAATAAATTTAAATAGAAAAAAATTTTATTTATCCAATATTTTAGTCATATGTTAAACTTGATTAATTGTTTATAGAAATTCCTTTCTAAAAAAAATTTGTAGCATCAAAAATAAATTTCTCTAAAAATTGAGCTAACAAGTTCTTAGTGCTTATATCATATCATACTTTAACTACATACTTGAGAACGTTTAACTATGAAGTCAACAATCATATCATAACTCAATATATATAATATATGATATCAACATCAGGAGCTGTCTTAAATTTCCTTTACTCAGCTTCACTGAGAGCTCAGTTCACATGGAACATACAGAGCTAGTCCTCTAAAAATTCTACATAAATCTGATCAGCTAACCTCCCCAAGAAAATAGAGTATTTCAATCTTAATGTCAGCTCATTTACATAATATCAGACTTTCGAAATTGGAATCAATGCAAAAAACATATATATATATAGATATAAAAAGAGAACATGCTCAAAGGTTATTTTTTTTTGTGATTGGATTGTTGTTGGTTCGGGGGCATTGAAATCGACTAAATATGTCACATAATACGATTTAGACACGTCTTGTTCTTTATTCCTTTGTGCTGCTTTGCATATCAAGTGATTCGCTTTTTGATTCTCCAAAAACTTCGTTCTTTTCTCTTTTCTGACAAAGCGGAATCGAACAAAAATTCCAGTCAAAAGAAACGAAGAGAAGAAGCAGCAGAACCAGCAGATCGTACAATAAATAATTGTGTAGACCTGGGCATTGTTTTCTTTTCGTATTGTTTGGCTTCTCGCTTCGCTTCACTTCACTTCTCTGGCTCACTCTTTCGCCGTCTCTGTCTCTCGCCTGCCGAAACTCTCTTCTCCCTGCTTCTCAACTGGTGAATGCCCGTTACCATTTTCGTGTTCGTCGCCAAAGAACCAGCTTACTGGTATGACAGGTTTCTCTGCTCTCTGGCCCCTATTGAGCTGTCTTTTTGGTCATATCCATATAGAGATAGCCAGCCAAGATAACCAAGACAAAAAAAAAAGAAAAATGAAATAAAACTAAAGGCAAGACTATAAAGAATGATAAGAAGTGTGAAGACTTTTTATGGCAGCGAAGCGATTTTATTTGCCTTTCCTATACAAACATTTTGAGTTCCTTTTAGAAATCATATATATATTGAGCTGTAAGGATAATATAGATTTAGTTTGTAGAGAGTAGAGAGAAAGGCTAAATGCTTTCCCAACTAATTCAAATTTGGGTACAGAAAGAAATCAAGGTTTAAGCCAATAACACATACATAGAATATTGCTTGCCTCCTTAAAATTAATTTTATAGCAAACTTTTCCAAGCATAACTCGAAGACTATCAGAGCGAAAGCTATAAAATTTGGTATATAGTTACTCCTTAACTTTATAAAGTCTAAAAATATTTCCTTTTTTATATACCTACTCACACCTGCTCCCCAATTAAGAGTATCTATATCCATTCATATATTTACTTGTAGGTAGCTGTCATATTCAGTGCCCCAACTCGAGACAATCCTTGGGCCAGCGAAACGGCAACAATTTGCCTCAATTATCGAAATTTATGCGACAATTAACACTTTGAACCGTTGCAGCCAAGCGAAACGAGATGCGACTGGGGGTTGGGGGATGGGGCTTCGGCATGGGCATGGGAATGGGGTTGGGCATGGCAATGAGGCTGGGCACTGGTCTATGCTCGGACCTGCTATGGAGCTGCTGCGACCTGTGGCTCGTCTCGGAATTCGTTGCCAATAAATTTATGCAATTGGCACACTTGTTGCATGCCCCTCCCTGGCCCCCATACCATGCCCCTCCAGCCTCCTGCTAGGGTAAGAAGTCTGCCAATTTCTGGGCACATGCGAAATTTATTTCAATTGCATTTAATTTGTGCGGATTAGCAAATGTTGCATGTTTCTTCACTTTTGTCACCGAAACAGCTCCTTAGCTCGCTCCACATGCATCTAATTTGCATCTCATGCAACATTTATTGCAATTTATTAGCTATTCCAGCTCAAAGCTCGGCCCCAATTTAGCCACGTGATGCAAATTGAGGAAGCGCCCGTGCCAACGGCATGTGGGTGGATGGGTGGAATATCTATATCTATATATAAATCTATATCTATATCTATATCTATATCTATATCTATATCTATATCTATATCTATATCTATATCTATATCTATATCTATATCTATATCTATATCTATATCTATATCTATATCTATATCTATATCTATATCTATATCTATATCTATATCTATATCTATATCTATATCTATATCTATATCTATATCTATATCTATATCTATATCTATATCTATATCTATATCTATATCTATATCTATATCTATATCTATATCTATATCTATATCTATATCTATATCTATATCTATATCTATATCTATATCTATATCTATATCTATATCTATATCTATATCTATATCTATATCTATATCTATATCTATATCTATATCTATATCTATATCTATATCTATATCTATATCTATATCTATATCTATATCTATATCTATATCTATATCTATATCTATATCTATATCTATATCTATATCTATATCTATATCTATATCTATATCTATATCTATATCTATATCTATATCTATATCTATATCTATATCTATATCTATATCTATATCTATATCTATATCTATATCTATATCTATATCTATATCTATATCTATATCTATATCTATATCTATATCTATATCTATATCTATATCTATATCTATATCTATATCTATATCTATATCTATATCTATATCTATATCTATATCTATATCTATATCTATATCTATATCTATATCTATATCTATATCTATATCTATATCTATATCTATATCTATATCTATCTAATTTGTCAGTTTGATATTTTTCATTCATTTTCCTTTCTATTTCCCAACCTAAACACGTTAAATAAAATCTCTTTGTTCCGGTTTCTATGTTTTGGGGTAGTATGGGAATATTTCCGCGTCGCCATTGTGTCTTTGTTCCGGGTATCAAAATGCGATTCCTGGTTCCAGAGCAATGACGAAATACCAACCACGAATTGCATACGGCATAGGTCAGTTCGACTCAGAAGTAACAAAGAGAGCGAGCGAAAGGAAGAGAGAGAGAGAGAGAGAGAGAGAGTGAGAATTTCCACTCAAAATCTCAGTACAGTACGCAATGGACAAAGGAAATCGCTCTTTACCTGTGCTCTCCAGTTCTCTCTCGCTCAGTCTCTCTTTTATTATGACTCTCTAACTAAAGGATCAAGCGTAATGGGGGTAGCAACCCTCGAAATGACGTCGCAGCAAACGGCGCAATTTGCACCCGCAATACGGAAGAAGGGCGAAACGCGTCATCTAATATATAAATATATATGTATATATGTAACCCACCCGATTTCCAGGAAGCGAGAATTGCATTCGGATATTTGGGCAGCAGCAAGCAGAACAAGGAAGAAACCACTGAAAGCCGTATGTGGTATACCCTAATATATATCAAGGAGATTTGAGATTAAGAATCAAATAAAATATCAAGTAATATATATAATATTAAAAAGTAATACAAAATAAAATTGATTAGCGTACAATTGTTCCAAAAGGACCTAGACCTATGATATAATATATGATCTATCTGTCAAACATTGAGCTTAACTCTCTGATATGATAGAGCAATGCAGTTAAATAATGAAATATAATAAAAAATATATATGATATACTTATATAACTTCCATTATTTTTTATTATAACAAAATTTTATTGCTCATAAATACTTTTTCTTTACCAAGAAATCTAATCGACCAAAAAAAGCCCATAAATGTTTCTTAGGAATTGTTGTAACGAAGCTAAAGCCAAGCCATAAAGTCTGTATGAAACACAATTCAACGTGCTTGTCGAAATGCAAAATGAATCAAGGCCTGAACAAGAATATAACAAAATATGATATATTTCACTTGAATTTGCTAATCTTTTAGAGATAGAACCAGAAATTTTGATTATATACTTATATGAACCAGTTAAACTGAGCAAGTTGGTGTGCACCCTTAAGCCTTTTAGTTACTAAGGCTAGAATCTAACTAATCTGTATATATATAATCTATATATCTATATAGACTTATACATATATACAAATACTTCATAGAGTCCAATTTCTTTTACTGTTCTGTTACATATTACATAGCAAAACCGATATACCCACTAGCAGAGCATAGATAGATAGTCTGACGAGCAGGCTAGGGGTACTGCGAAGTAGGAATTCGGGGGTTGTTTACACTCTTTATTAAGCATGTGTGTGTGTGTGTGTATGTGTGTAACATGTGGCACGTTCTAATGTGGTTTTTACTGCCCGGAAATTTCAATGCGTCGCGTCTTTAGAGATTTTTCCATAGCTCTGTTTTTGGTCTCTGTCTCGGTCTGGATCTATTTCCGTTTTTATGGCTTCGCCTTTGTCTGCGCTTCTATTTTTATCGGCTAGTACGCTTTGCTCTACGCTTCGCATTGCATTGCTGCCACTTGGCAGTGACCTTGAACAGCTGCTGCTGCTGCTGCCACAGCATTCCCTCCAGCATATCCGATGTAGCTTGCACATCTCTCTTCCTCAGCTTTCCAGCGCCTAACTTCTCGAACATGCGACTCCTGGCTCGTCTCGTCGCGTCTCATCACGTCTGGGCGTATCAGGCAATGCTATTGACCTCTCGCCTTTCGAAATAGCGCCGGCATAGACAGCGGTGCGACTGATGCAACACTAAAATACCCTGTAAATTGTAGGTTATGTGTGACAGAAGCCACAAAATTGTAGTGCTATACTCCCTACGTTGACTTTCTTGAATGCCTGATATTACAGGGTATTAAAAAAGTCTTGTTAAAGTTTTTTCACACATCCTAGCTTAGTCGGAAATCGTAAATTTACAAAGTTTCATACTCAGTCCATCTCTTCAGGCATAGCTGAAAATTACAGGGTATTCAACTAGTATTTACCTACTCTGAATAACAAAATTTCGCTTATTTTATTGCCTTAACATAGTTGACGATAGCAAAACTTCTTTACTTCTAAACGATTGCATATCACATCAATTTACAGGGTATTTAACACATGTTTACATTGTACAAATAAAGGCTTGATTTGTTATCATCATGTAGAAATCATTTTAATAGTCGAGATTGCGACGCATCTCTCTTTCGTAACATAATATTAGCATAATCATAAAAATTACAGGGTATAAAGACAAGTTGTCTTTTTTGTGTTTTGAAACGCAGTTTTTGTTTATCTTCTCTTTTTAAATGATTTTACCTTATGTTGATAGACCCGTTTATATTTACAAATTACAGGGTATGTGTGGCTGTCTATTTGATTATATATGTTTTAGTAAAATTCTTATTTAAATATATATATATATATATATATATATCTTTTATAAACTATTTTTAAATATTGCTATATCCTTTTATTTATACTATAATATGCAATTACAGGGTATATGAATGTAGCTTTCATGCCTAAAATACTAAAAGTTCCATAGAAATTCATTGTCAGTATCTAAACTTACTGTCCTTATGGACGCTAACCTCTAACTGCTGTAGCCCTTGGATAACTAAAATTTACAGGGTATATAAATACAAGATATACCTTAGCGGTCAGTCACCTGCATTATCAACAAATTCCTAAGCCCCTTTCACAACAATTTGTTTTTTCCTTATCTTTACTCGCATTGCCAGTCAACTCTGTGAGCGTGCCATCGATTACAGGGTATAGCTCAGATTATATTACATAATAATTACGTGCCCTCGTTACGCGCCCGATTATCAGCCTATAACCTTTCGAGCAGGAAATCGGATGCCAAAACACATTTGTAACTGACGTCAATTTGAGATTAAGAAGACGAAAAGATTTTTGTTTCCATTCGTTACGAATCGAGCTCGAATTCGAAGTCGAATTCGAAATCGAAACTTGCGCACTGTTTTCATTTCTTTTTTTTTGAGGAAATTGGATGCCATTGGGTGGCTGCCAACGATGCGGCAACTTGGCTTTGCTGTAAGCGATCCGCATTATGAAAACCAACTGTTCAGTTAATATGCAACATGCGATATTTATAGGGTATCAAAAGCTGTTATGCGATATTAACAAATATCAATGAGCCGTATTAGTTGCTTGTAAAACGGAAAACGAAAACTAAAACAGAGCCGAAATCTTACACGTGCAAATGTATGAATGTATAGGAATATATATATATATACATATACACATATATATATATATATATATATATGAAAATTTTATTGTAAATGCAAATATATCCTATAGATATTCGAAAACTAAATCATTTTCTATATGTATGAATATAGTTGATACCACTATTACTAAATCTACTATAACTACTAATCTACTACTACTACTACTACTTATACTACTAATCTACTACTACTACTACTACTTATACTACTAATCTACTACTACTACTACTACTTATACTACTAATCTACTACTACTACTACTACTTATACTACTAATCTACTACTACTACTACTACTTATACTACTAATCTACTACTACTACTACTACTTATACTACTAATCTACTACTACTACTACTACTTATACTACTAATCTACTACTACTACTTATACTACTAATCTACTACTACTACTTATACTACTAATCTACTACTACTACTTATACTACTAATCTACTACTACTACTACTTATACTACTAATCTACTACTACTACTTATACTACTCATCTACTACTACTACTACTACTTATACTACTAATCTATTACTACTACTACTTATACTACTAATCTACTACTACTACTACTTATACTACTAATCTACTACTACTTATACTACTAATCTACTACTACTACTACTACTTATACTACTAATCTACTACTACTACTACTACTACTACTTCTACTACTACTACTACTTCTACTACTACTACTAATACTTGTACTACTACTACTACTAATCTACTATTACTACTACTAAATCTACTTCTACAACTACTACTAATCTATTTCTACTACTACTTTATCTACTACTACTTCTACCAAATCTAATACAATTTCTACTACTACTACTACTACTTGTACTACTAATCTACTATTACTACTTATACTACTACTACTACTACTAATCTACTATTACTACTACTAAATCTACAACTACTAATACTACTACAACTACTAATCTACTACTACTACTACTACTTATACTACTACTACTACTACTAAATCTAGTACTAATTCTACTAAATCGACTACTACTATTTCTACTACTACTACTACTACTACTAAATATACTACTTCTAGCACTACTCCTACTACTGTATTATAGAAGAATGTACTTTTGGTACTGTACTATAGATTCTATAATGTAGCCTTTAGATCTTAATATAAGTCATGCTAGAGTATTCGTATAGAATACTTTTTGTAGAATTTGGTTCAATGTAACTTAAATACCAAGCACATTTCTGATGCAGAAATGTATTTTTGGAACTGCAGATTCTATTAAGAGCTTGACAAAAAATAATACTATAATATATACTCTTGAATATATTAAAAAGTGAAACAAATTGAATCATTTTTAGCTTAAATAAAAACTACTAGTCCATGACGCAACTGTACCAAATTTCAGCAATATAACACCAGTAAAAGCTCAGTTCACATAGGTCTATATAAGGAAGTGCTAAAAATTGATGCTTAACCCCAAATTGGAAACTATTCTAATAAAAGAACAAAAACTAAGTTATCAAGAGTTCAATGCTCACTTTCACAGACATAAAAGTATATATACATATAAATATAAATATATATATCTATATATCTGTATAGTTTAGTCTGATGAGGCAATGTCGGCAAAGTCAATTGAAATGGAAGAAATTCTGCAGAGCCAGGCAGACCAATTGCTGTGCGACACACGTAGATTAGTCGAAGAGACGCGACTGATAAGAAGCAACAACAACGGGCAAGGCCCCTCGATTAGAGGCTGCGAACACGAGTGCTATATATAGCGACATATGTTTATGTGTATGGAGAGTGTTATGTGATCTATGTCGTATTATATTTTGGGTGGTTGGGCTTGTCCGCCCAGGCGTTGAGACAAATTAGCGCCTCAATGACAATGATAGCCCCTCAAGGCGCTTTCAATTTAGGCAATTACGCAACTGTAAATGGAAGTGGAATTGGAATTGAAAGTGGAACTCGGAATTGGAATCGGAATTGGAACGTGGGCGGCAAATACCTAGACTCAATTCTATATACATATAAGACTTGGCATCTCAATCAAGCAATAACCTCAAATTGAGCCGCATTAAATGATTCTCGCTTAATGAAATGTCAATATAAATTTTATTTTCATTTTTTAATCTTTCGATTCGATTCGATTCGTTTTGCCAACCGCACAGGTTGCGATCCGTTTGATTGAGGGTCGCTCGTCGTCAGACAACCTCAAGGCAAATTGGCTGGCAACGACGACAACTTTCAAACTAGTACAAAAGTTCTAGACAGCAAGTCGACTATGAGATACCCCTTAGCCAAGGGTTATACTGTGAACTACTTAAGGGTTCGGGCACTTAAATTAGCTAATATTATATCGAATTCGATATATTTGTAATATTTAGACTTCGATTGAGCCATGTATCGAATTTCAGAGCTTTTTTCCTACAAATCTCTGAGTTCAATGGGCACATTTTTATGACTATAGTCTAGCGAGCATTCAAAATTGAAGTTTTTCCATTGCTTAACATGAATTCTATATGCCTTAATGACTTAAAGCGTATTAAATATATGAAATAAACTAAAATATGAAATATTTTTGTATTACAGGGTATTACAAGTCGTCTTGCCGCTGAAATTTTTGTTGCAACTTCAACTTCATATGTATCGAATATGCTTTGAAGACTTTGAACTAATTTTTAGCTTCAAAAATGACTTCATTTTCAATTTATTTGGATTACAGGGTATATCAAGTCGTTGTTCCACAGTGTTTTTCTTTGCAGTTCCGTCTGTATGTTTTACACTTGAATGTTAAAGGCTTACGGCTCACTTTTATCACATAAAAATCCTTTTGTCTTTAATTTTTCCATATTACAGGGTATCTGCAGTCGTATATAGTATAGAGAAGTAGACTAATACTACTTTAAAGTTAACAGAAGCATAGACAAAACAATGCCTATATACAATATGCCCCATTTCGAACATTTGCCAATTACAGGGTATCCCAAGTCGTTGAAATGTATGTCACAGCAGTTACAGTTGCAGTTGCAATCGCAGATATCAATCTGTCGATTAGCCAATATTGCCGCAAAGCTATCAAATTGTTAGCCGCAAGACCGCACAACCTCCACAGCGTCTCTGTCTCTCTCAGTTTCTCTCTCTCTCTCTCTCTCTCTCTCTCTCTCTGTTGGGGCGTGTGCCATGCCCAGCCAATGACAATTAATAAGCCGCCTTTTTTTTATGTGTGGGAAACTTTACTCATGTTCAACTTAGCTTAGCTTACGTATATATAAAAAAAAAAATTACATTTTTGTTTGTATATAAAAATAAAAAAAAAAGACGAAGTAGAAGAAGAAGAAGAAAAACAAATATAAGACGTTTAAGTAATCAAAGCCAACAACAAGCTGTTTGCTGTTTGTTTGTCCACTTTGCTTACAAAGCTATGTTTAAGCTACGCTCTCTCTACATCTCCCTCTCTCTCTCTCTCTCTCTCTTTCAGCAGCGTTGCCAGACTGTCAGCGTGAGCAGTGCAAACACCACACCCCAAGCGCTGCTGCTGGCGACCAACTGATTGGAGTGATTGCAGCCATCCGTATCGCAGGTGTAGATGCAGCTGCGATAGTCCATGCGATCGCCCTTGTTGCGCACATAGTCACAATAGTTGCCCAGATCCTTGGAGCTGCAGAAGCGTTTCGCCCCAATGCCGCCCTCGAAGCGGCCCACATGCTTCACACAGAACGTGGCGCCGTGGACGCTCGAACAGTTCTGCGGCTGGATATCGGGCTGATCGAAACGATCAAACCACTCCCCGCATTGGAACGGATTCTTCGTGTCGCTAGCATCGCACACGTAACACTCAATGGCCAAGGTGCACGGCAGGCAGAGCAGCGCAGTCAACAGCAGCGCTGGCAGCATTGGCATTTTCTTCATTTCTCTTTGTTGTTTTTGTTGTTGTTGCTGTTAGTCGATTGCACAATGTAGCTGCTAGAGCGATGACGCACTACACATGCATACACGCTCACACGCACACGCTCACACACACTCACACACGCACACACAGTTAGAAGCTAGAAACGAAGAGACGCCGGTGAGAGACCAAAGTCGGCGTCGTCAGCAAATGCCAAGCTTGTACTGAAGCGTTGTTTGAACTTCGTTTCTGTTCGTTTCAGTTGTTGCTAGCGAGCAGCACGCACACACACACACACACAGACACAGTGCTCGAGTCTGAGTTGAGCGCTTGCTAGCGCTCTCTCCTCATCTCTCTCTCTCTCTCTCTGCCGCTCACCTGCTGTTAGACTCTGTCTGTTATTCTAGCCCTAGCTGTTTAATCAGCTGTACGCTGCATCCTTTTTTGCTGGCGCCCTCTGGCGTGCCAGTCGCGCTCAGCCATTTATCGTTTATCGAAACTTGTTGCTTGGCAACACCAAACCAACGCAAGGCAAGGCAACAGGTATGCCGCACACACACACACACACACACACACGCACACAGTCAGAGACTCGCTAGCTTGGCTCCCCTTCGGCATTCTGATTGGAATCTCATTGGAGTTGCTATTGGAAACGTCATCGTCGTTGTTCTTTGGGCGACGTCAGCGAGTTTCGCTGGCGAGAACCAACGAGGGCATTCAACTTGACTAAGACAAAAGCTCAACACACACAGACGCACACACACACACACACGGGCACAACATTGCAAACAAGGCAAAAAACAGCTTTTAATACCCTGTACTTATTGGCAATGTTTATAGAGTTTAAAGACAATATGATTACCAGGTGTAGACAGCTTCGAGCTCATATTTATATATATTACTGAGCGATCAATTAGCATAGATAACATTAGAATTTCGATACTTTTATCGATAGCTTGACACACCTTAAGTCGATAAATATCGCTTAGAATCAGCTGTCTGTTAGACTTATCAAAAACTTTCAAAAATCCAATTTTGATTTTTATCTTATATTTAATCGAAAATGCTTAAATTTTTATCGAAATCGATAAATATCGATAGCAGTCAGTATATGGCCATACCATACAAATGTTGTTATGAACAGTAAAGATCACATTGTAAAAATAATAATAATAAAAATTATAGGGTATCTCGTAGTCGAGTACTCTCGCCTTGCCGGTTTCTTGGCAACGAGTCGTGCTGCCCACAAAAATGCCATTGTCAACGATCGGATCGGCAGACAGAGTTTGTGAAATGCAGAAGGTGGGAAGGTGGGCACTGAGCTGGGCTCCAACTAGGTGCAAGCAACCTGCCCCTGCCCCTGCCCCCACCCCAACCGCAAGCCCACCCCCCGTCACCCCTCCACCCATCCTACCATGAAAACAGGGCCAAGCCTTTAAAAAGAAACCCACACGACCCAACTTCAGGTTTTCTCTTTATGGTTTATGCTTGATTTCAGCAACTGGCCTGGCCAATGTAGCATGCGACATGCGGCATGCGGCATTCAGCGTGTGGCATGCAGCATGTGTGTGTGTGTGTGTGTGTGTGTATGTGCAGGCATTGCTCAATCTGCAGCTTAAACAAGACATTTTTAATGGCTTTCCATTAAGGATAGTCCCTTTATATGGCAAAAGCTTGACAACGTTTTGAAAAGATCGAAACGAAGCTTGAATCGGTTCAATAAAGTTTATATCATAAACTGATCTATTAGAGTAGATTGATATATATTATATATATATAAAGGAAGTCAACCCTAACCTGAAATACTATTTGCCTATGAACCAGTTCATTCAGTAGAACCATAAAGAGAACGAAGTCTTTAATCTTGGACTATCAATAAAAAAGAACCACTCGAGTTTACGTGGGTTTCCGAAGCTGCCTGCCCACAGCTCGTCTTTCATGTCGATTCTATACATTAGGGAAACATAGTCGTCATCCATTAGTGCTTGTTCTCAGTTCATCAGCGATCGAGTACTTGAGTTTTTCTTTTCTGGATTATCAACATATCTTTTAGCACTTGAAAACTCTTTCAGCTATAAAAAGTCCAATAAATATATAATGTGCATTCAAGATAATACAGATGAAACTAATGAAAGGAAGTTCGGAGATGGGTGATAGGAGAAAGATGATAGAAGTTAGAAGATAGATGATAGAAGATATAAGATAGAAGATAGATGATAGAAGATATAAGATAGAAGATAGACGAGAAGATAGAAGAGATAAGAGATGAGAGATGAGAGATAAGAGATAAGAGATAAGAGATAAGAGATGAGAGATGAGAGATGAGAGATGAGAGATGAGAGATGAGAGATGAGAGATGAGGGATGAGAGATGAGAGATGAGAGATGAGAGATGAGAGATGAGAGATGAGAGATGAGAGATGAGAGATGAGAGATGAGAGATGAGAGATGAGAGATGAGAGATGAGAGATGAGAGATGAGAGATGAGAGATGAGAGATGAGAGATGAGAGATGAGAGATGAGAGATGAGAGATGAGAGATGAGAGATGAGAGATGAGAGATGAGAGATGAGAGATGAGAGATGAGAGATGAGAGATGAGAGATGAGAGACGAGAGATGAGAGATGAGAGATGAGAGATGAGAGATGAGAGATGAGAGATGAGAGATGAGAGATGAGAGATGAGAGATGAGAGATGAGAGATGAGAGATGAGAGATGAGAGATGAGAGATGAGAGATGAGAGATGAGAGATGAGAGATGAGAGATGAGAGATGAGAGATGAGAGATGAGAGATGAGAGATGAGAGATGAGAGATGAGAGATGAGAGATGAGAGATGAGAGATGAGAGATGAGAGATGAGAGATGAGAGATGAGAGATGTGAGATGAGAGATGAGAGATGAGAGATGAGAGATGAGAGATGAGAGATGAGAGATGAGAGATGAGAGATGAGAGATGAGAGATGAAAGATGAGAGATGAGAGATGAGAGATGAGAGATGAGAGATGAGAGATGAGAGATGAGAGATGAGAGATGAGAGATGAGAGATGAGAGATGAGAGATGAGAGATGAGAGATGAGAGATGAGAGATGAGAGATGAGAGATGAGAGATGAGAGATGAGAGATGAGAGATGAGAGATGAGAGATGGGAAATGAAATATGGGAGATGCGAGATGGGGGATGAGAGATGAGAGATGGGAGATGGGAGATAGGTGATGGGAAATGGGAAATATGGGAGATGGGGGATTGGAGATCGGAAATGGAAGATGAAATTTAAAAGAAATTATCTTGAAGCATTTAATTGAAGGCGGACCAAGTCTGGTGCTATATACATATATGTATATCATCTATATATATATAGAGTTTTATGGAATTATGTTGATAGTCAACTTTATGGGCCGCAATTTCTGCGTACGTGACAAATGAAACGATCGGCAGGAGAAGTTGTTCAGCATGAAATACAAGGCTGCTGCAGCCATGGTGAGGTACAGTGTCTGCAGATGTTGCACTCACACACACACACACACACACACACACGCACACACATATGTATATGGCATATGCCACATGCTGGCGGCCTCGTATATAAATTGTGCACTTTGATCTACACACTTGGTGACTTTTAGCCGAGTGCATAATTGAAAAAAAAAAGAAGAGAAAACAGGCGCCCAGGCTGCCACGTCGCATGCACAAAATGGGAGAGAAAGAGAGAGAGAGTGAAACAGCTCAAGAGCGCAAGGCTAGAGCGGGGCGGGTGCGCAGCAAAGTCAGAAACAGGGAAGCTGCATGCGGAAGCACAAAAAGGAAGTTGCAAAGCAGGAGAATTGAGTGGAAGAGAGCCGTGCACTTGAGTGGAATATGCAAGGCAACGAATTGAGTGGAAGTGCACAAAGAAACAGAGAGACAGAGAGAGAGAGAGAGAGAGAGAGAGGGGCAACATGCCGACAGGCTCAATCAGGAAAACAAACATTGGCTCAAGTCGAAGTGCAATGCAAAGAACAGATACCAACTGACACACACACACACTCTCACACACCTACACACACACATTAATCAATGTCACGTACTTTGCTCCGTGCACCCACAAAGCAAAAAGACAGTTATCGAAATGTTTATCGGTTAACGGCCAAACGTGCGCAAGCAAAGCTGAGTGAAAGGCAGAGATATACATGTACATATACATACATACACACATACATACATGCATATACATTCATATACATACATACCTACCCATATATCTACACACAAGACAAGTCAGGCTTACCGCTCCCGGAGTGGGGGGTAATGACAACGCACTTGAATTATTTCAACTTTACGAAAGTGGCGCAGTTTATGGTGGGACCATTAAAAAGGCCAAGACCACGACGCAAGACGATCATGTTAAAGAAGCAGAAGAAGAAGAAGAAGGAGACAAGACAGCACTGAAATTAATAAAAAATGAAAAACAAGTGAATTGCTCGACTAAGAGATAGTCTGTAATACATAATCAAGCATAAGCCAGCATAGTTATTATCATTATCATTAGCATTAATATTATCATAATTATATCATTATTATTGCGATTATTGTCTTTGTCTTTATCATTTCTTTATTTAGTATTAGTTTTAGCATTATCATTATTATAAGCTCTAGGATTACCATTATCATTAGCATTATCATTAGTACTATCATTAGCATTATCATTAACATAGTCATTAGCATGTCACTGTCATAGTCATTGTCATTGTCAGTGTCATTATCATTGTCATTGTCCTTGTTACAGTCATTGTCTTTGTTACTGTCATTGTCATTATCATTGGCATTTGCATTGGCATTGGCATTGTGATTGTCATTGTCATTGCCATTATCAATGTCATTGGCATTGGCATCGGCACTTGTATTTTCATTGTTATTGTCTTTGTCATTATCATTGGCATTGTCATTGTCAATGTCATTGGCATTATGATTAGCATTAGAACTAGCATAAGCATTAGCATTAGCATAATCATTAGCATTAGCATGAGCATACGCATTAGCATTAGCATTAGACTTCGCATTAGCTTTAGCATTAACATAATCATTATCATTAGCATTGAGATTCTGATTATCAATATCATTAGTATTACTATTATCCCTACAATTAGCATTTGCATTACCATTATCATTAGCATTAGCATTAACATAAGGTCTAGCATTATCATATTCATTTACACTAACACCCTCCGCATTTTTAAAGTATTTACAGGGTATTTGAAAACTAATTGCACGCGCTCACTGCATGAAACGACCGCATGTGGAGCAAAAGGGCCGAGGGATTTTTTGGTAGGTGGGGCGAACGTGGCGACTTTTGGGCCAGGCATGTCTTGAGGTGGTATGGTATCGCGCCGACGACTCAGACAGAAAGCCCTATAAATTACGTTGCACACGCGCAGCGCGTAGCCATAAATGTGGTTAAAATGCAAACTACCCCCCAGCCTAACTGTAATCGGAGAGCAGCCATATATTGATTGAATGACTGATGAACCGAACTGATGACTGATGATGAAAGCTGAGCCATTAACATCAACGGCGACATTGCCAAAGCGGGTCACTTTTAGCACGAATGATATGGCAGATCACGCACCCAAGCACTGAACAGCTAGCTCCAATTACAGTGTTGCTAAACGGCAAAGCCAAGGGACCATGTCATGTAACTAATAGAATTTTTATAGGTATATACAAATATAAGTTTAATTGGTTAAATTAGCCTGTTTTCCAACACTGATTCAGTGCTGGAAGTGTCTTAACTACAGATTTTTTTTTTAGATTTCTTTTTTCTATTAAAAAAATATTATTTCTTTTTAAATTTTTTTGTTTTTTTTTTATTAAATTGTTTTTTTTTTTTATAAAATCAATATCTTTTTTATTTTTTCTTGCTATTTTTATTTAATTTTTTTGTAATATATATTTTTAAAAATTTTCTTTTCCTACTACAAATCCAAAACCTTTTTTTTTTTCTTACTTATTTTAATATTAATTTTTTAATTTTAATTTTTTTTATTATTTTTATTTTTATTATTATTATTTTTTATATATTTTATTCTATTACAAAACCAATAACTTCAATAAATTACCAACAAAAAATTATTCAAGCTCAATTTTATATTATTTATAGAGCATAGCAAAGTCTTCTTGCTGAAGCCACCTCCTCTACCCTCCTCTCCTGCTTCGTTTCACTCTTTTGATAAAAGCACACAAAAAAAAAGCTGCCGAAAAAAATTAAATTCAACACCATTTAAATTACCAGTTTTTCTTCTTACCGCATTTTTTATAACAAAACCAAAAAAGTTAAAAAAAAAAATTAAAAAAATAAAAAAAATGTTAAGAAGAGGAAGAGAAAACCTTACCTTTCAAAATGTGATTTTAAATTGAAGACAGGAAAGCGAGAAAAAAAAGGCAAACGCAACAACGGACAACAACGTGAAATTCGAAACATTAACAAAAAAATACATACATACATACATACATATGTATGTACATATATAAAGAAGTCAAGCAGAAGTAACTAGCAGCAGCACTTTGTAACCAACGGCGACAAAGCTGAGCTGAATGAGTGCAGCTCAAACCAAGTTCAGCTCAAGAGAGCGTCTCAGCTGCTCAAAAGTGCGTGTGCATGTGCGTGTATGTGTGTGTGTGTGTGTATGCTCCAATTTATGCTATTGAGTGCGCGCACAGAGTTTAAACAAAGCTTACAAGTAAGCCCAAAATAGCCATAGCCTTCAGCATAAGAGAGTGAGAGAGAGCGAACGCATAACTCAACGAGAACAAATTGAACATCAGCCACAAACACACACACACACACACAGAATCGCCGCCAAGACGCGCACGCATAGCGTATGTGAGTGCGCGAGAGTGTGCGCGCCAGAGAGCGCAACACAAGAGAGCGGGAGTGGCTTGAAGCTGAGTTGAGTTGCGTTGCCGTACAGCCGTTGAGCAGTTCAGTTTTGAGCGCAACAGCGAACGTGGCGCGCGCGTGTGAGATTTTTTTTGTAGCAGCCGCAGCAGCAGCAACGAAAACGGTACGAAACGAAACGGCGATAAGCAAGCGGCGGCAGTCGACGGCGACAGCAGCGCACGCTGGTCTCTGCTCACCATACAGTCGAAAAAGCGAGCTCAAAACAATTTCATTTCATTTTTTTGTAACTTCTGTTTTACGTTTGCCGCTGTTTCTGTTACTTCATTTTATTATTATTATTATTATTTTACCTTTTTTTTTGTAACTTGTCTTTTGGTTTTTCTCTTGTGCAGTTACTCCTGAACAGTTAAACTGAACGAAGCATATACAGTTAGAACGCGCGTTGATTTCGTTCTGTATTTTGTTTTTTTTTTTTTTCATTCTGATTTTGGGTTTCAGTTGCGCGTGTTCGGCTGCAGCAACTGCAACGCGCGCGTTTTACGCACAGCTGCAACGGCAGCAACAACAACAACAACAACGTGTATACACAATAAAATAATAATATAAAAGAATAAAACAGAGTGCAGCAGCCCTTCCAACAACAACAACAACAAAAACCTTAAAGGAGAACCTGTTCTGCTGCTGCTTTGCCTTTGTGTGCATGTGTGCATGTGTGTGTGTGTATGTGTAGCGCCGCTGTTTATGCAAATTCGCTGCACCAACAACAACAACACTTGCACAGCTGGCAGCTGATTTGCCAACAACAACCACACACAATGAAAGTTCAGCCGAACAACAGCAACAACAAACAGTGAAAGAGACCAACGCAAGGGACTTCAACGTTTTTTTTTCTCGCGTAAGTCACAATTCTGCTTCTTCTTTACCATTAATAAATTCTCTCTCTCTGTGTGTGTGTGTGTGTGTAGAGCGCGCTCGCTCGCTCTCTCACTTACTCTCTCTAAGGTTAAGCTCAAGCTCAAGCTTAACAGTTCTAATTAGCATTCTGCGTATTCTAAGCTGTTCTTATGTAAAACATTTAACCGTACCAATTGGGTGCGCTGCAGCGTGGCGTATGCTTTAACAGTTAAATTAACGCATTGATTGCATATTGCGATTTCGTTTCGTTTCGTTTTCAAACCGAAATTAAATATAAATATTTTTTGGAATTTTTTTATACCATCGAAAATAGGAAATCAGGGTATGATGTTTTTTTTTAAATATATTTTTTTCTTTTATATATATATATTTTTTAAAGAAAAATCAAGAAAAATATATATATATAAATATATTTAAAACTAAAAGTTTATTTTTTCTATCATTAAAAATATTAAAAAAAAAAAAAATTAAATTTTAATTTTAATTAAATTTCAAAATCAAAAATATATTAGTATTTTTTACATTTTTTTCAAAATTATTTTACTAATTAGATTATTTTGCAGTTAAAAATTAAATTAATTTTATCTATTAAAAAAATTTAATCTACAATTTATATACAAATTATTCACATTTTTTTTTACATTTCTTAAACAATTTATTTTCTTAAGTTCTTCTTAAGCTTCCTTTTGTTAGCCTCTTTATACGCTTTGTCGCCCTGTGTTTGATTAATCTTAATTATTTCTTCATTTATCTTGAATTTTTCTCTCAATTAGTCTACCCTTTGGCATCTCTTTCTTTGTGTTCTTGAAGTTTTCTTGCCACAGTTCTTTTGTTTCTTCTTTTCTTATAGACAATTTTCAGCTGCAGCTTCTTTTTTTTCTTTTCTTGATTTTACGTTTCTCTCACGTTTTAAATGCCAAGAAAAGATCTGGGTTTTTCTTCACATCTTCTACATGTCTCTCTCTCTCTCTCCCTCTTTCTCTTGCTCTGACAGTGGGCTTCATCTTTTTAGCATCTGCATTGGCTTTAACCCAAAGATGTTTCTCATTAGTGCCGCCTTCCACTTGTCAGATCCCTCGGCTGTCGGCTCTCGCCTCTCGTCTCTCGCCTCCCCCTTCCCTATCTCCCTTGCTCCCTCCCCTTGCCGTCCATGCGACGGAAATGGTCAATTGAAGCCGCACAGAGGCAACTCATTGTTTCGATTCGAATTGTCCCGCTCGCTGAGCAGCTCCCTACTAGTGTTGAGTTTATTTTTTTTTTTTACTGCTGTTTGCGGTTTTTACGAACCAAGAACCCAATAAAACATGCGAGCGAGGGTGGGGGATGGCAGGGGGTGGGTAGTTTATGAAGTACCTGGAAAAACGATAATATATTAAACCCAGCTCAAGTTCAACTTGTTTTTTATTAAAGATCCTAAGATTACATCTCTGTTTTTATCTTTTCTCAAAACATAAATCAAATTGTTTTATGAGCTGAGCTTCTGAAGCTCATTTAGACGCAGCCTAAATTAACTCTTTTCGGGCTTGCCATTTCATTTATTATATGATGACAAAAGCTCTTATATGATGAATATACCAGACTGAAACTTTAGCCAGCAAAAGCTTTTAAAAGCTTTATATATTTAAACGTTTGACTAAAGATTGATAATGATCAAATAAAGCAAATTATTTGTACATTATTATTATGTAGTGTTATATACATATTAAAGCTCATTCATTAAGCTGACATAGTTAAACAAAAGCTTAGCTTTGGTCAAAGCTTAACTAGAGTAAGCGAAATATATTTAGTATAATTTGAAACTAGAAATAATATAAAATGCAAAGACTTAATCAAAAAGCTCAAATCAACAACTTTTAGTAAGTAAAGCTTTGTAAAAGCTTAAATTTTTTAACAAGTGAAAAAAGTTCAAGGCAAAATTTGTACTCTAACAATATAACTATTTCATATATCTAAACATTTCGGGCGACTCTCGTTATTTTCCAATTGAAGTTGCGACCATCTGCCGGTTGCAGAGTCATCGAAGGTAGCAAAACAAAGCGACAGGAAAAGAGAGAGAGAGGGAGGGAGAGGGAGAGAGTGAGCGACCTAAACAAAGTGATGCAGAGAGCGAGACAAAAGATTTAGATGCAGGTAGCAAGAGAGATAGAGGCAAAGGTAGAGAGGGCGAGGTTGGCACTTCCGCTTGGCCAGCTGCTTACCAACAACAACAACAACAACAACAAAAACACAAGCTAACGAAACAATGCAATTAAAGCCAAATGAATTCGTTTCCCAACTTGTGACATCACAAATTAAATGAATGACTAACTGAAAAGTCTGTTCGACTCCGACTTCGATTCGGACTCCGACAAAGTATTCATGTTAAGGTTAAACGTGTAAAGCTCTCAACATTCTAATTGCATGACAAACAAACTAACGAACAAACAGATAAACAACGTTAACTAAAAGCAATGCAAATGCATATTAGAAGTGTTTTAGTTCAGTGATTAAGCGACTAGCGAATGCCCTGTACATGTCTAGTTGAGCTATAGAGAGCAAGACTTGACTTGAAGTCAATATATGCTGAATATGATCTGATAAGTAGGGAAAGGATTCAAGGATTCAAACTTAAGCTCAACAGACAACATTTTATATATATTATTGTTAGGGCATAATGACTCATAGAAGACATCATCGAAGGCCCCTTCAACAGAAGTTTGTCATTTATATTAAGAATCTCAATAACATTACTCATCAGCATTGGCATCATTGTTACCAATTTCATAATGATTATGGCAATTATTAGTACTATCATTATCTTTATCATTAGCACTCTTATTAGCTTTAGCATTGACGTGATCCTTATCATTAGTAAAGTTATTAGCATAGTTGTTGAGCATTAGCATCATTATAAAGTTGAGTAATATGCATTATAATTATCATTAGTGAAACCATTAGCATTGTTATTATCATTAGTATTATAATAAGTAATATGCATTATAATGATCATTAGTGAAATCATTAGCATTGTTATTATCATTAGTATTATAATTATCATTATCACTAGTATTATCATAAGCATAGCTCATAAGAACACTTATTTTCAAACTAATAGCTATTGTTATCATTATCCTTAGCATTATTATTATCATTATCATTAGCATTAGCATGAGTCTTATCGGATTCATAACTATTAGTAGCATTAGCATAATTATCATAAGCATTATCATTATTATAATATATTATATATTAACAACTCTTGAATCTTAAGTCCTTTGCTGTCACATAACGCCTGTCAATGTCTAGCATACCCCACGGACTTCCCTTTATTACAACACATTCAAAAACAGAAATTGTTTTCATTTTTTTTCTGTTTCTGTTTTTGAAATTCTGTCTAAAGCACGTAAAATGCATTTAATACTGCGCCGACAACGACCTTTGCAATGCGACACCTGCGCTCGGTTCAACTAGCAGCTGCCACGCCAACATCACACCTCATCACCAACCCTCCTCCGCCCCCTCCTCTTTACCACGCCTCTGCGCCCCCCCCCAAACTTTTGGTACGCTATAAGTGTGCATAGAAATTGAAATTTTTCGCACATAACTTTTGCCTCGCTTTCCATGCCCTTGGCAATGAAATAAAAGCGCCCCACTTGCAGCAGGAGGCAAAGGGGGCGAGTAGGGGCAGGGGGGCGTAGCAGGGGGCGGCTGTTTGTGTGCGTGTGTGTGTGGCGGTCATTGTTGCGGCTGCCTGTTGCGGTTAATTGTTGCAGTTGCATTTGCCTTGTCGTAGCCAGCGAAGCGTGTGGAATAAACAGGAAAACACGGGGCCTAACAAAGGGAAAGACTGAGGGGTAAATATGTGTGTGTGTGTGTATGTGTGTGTGTGACGGAACCGGCAGGGTGTCAATAGAATAGTTAGTTATAAACTGAATGATCATACATAGATAGCAACACGAGGTGGAGCAGAGCACAGGTGGGCACAGAGGCGACAGTGATAGGAGAGGGAGGGATAGCAAGGGCTAGAAGAAAGGAAAACAATTTTGAAGGGTTAAGAAATACCAATTAGGAGCTACAAGTTATAGAGAGCTCAGATAGTACTGTATATAGGTATATATAACAATTGCAGATATAAGAAAAACCTATAGTAACATCTCTCAGTGTTGTCTGCAGCAGCCATTAAATCAAATTAGATCAAAGTTTACAAACATATTTCATTTGGGGGAAAGTCTTATCAGCTTCCACAGAAGGGGGAACACTTAAGTTCTATAAATAGAAACAATTAGAAGATTTTTATACCCTGAACCCATTGAAAATGGGAAAACAGGGTATAATGGTTTTGTTAAAATGTATGTAACAGGCAGAAGGAGGCGTGGCAGACCCCATAAAGTATATATATTCTTGATCAGCTCGACGAACTGAGTTGATATAGCCATGTCCGTCTGTCCGTCTGTCCGTCTGTCCGTCCGTCCGTCTGTCCGTATGTATGAACGCGTCGATCTCAGAATCTATAAGAGCTAGAGACTTGAAATTTTTTATGTAGATCCGTGTATAGCACGCGCAGATCGAGTTTGTTTCAAAAAATCGATAAATTTGATCGTTTTGAAGTTATCGATTTAAAACGTTATCGAAACGCAGTTATAAATTTATATCTCCCACATCTTTAGAGCTAGAGTCTCCAAATTTTGTATTCAGTATAATGTAGAGTTTATACAATTTTGATTTTTGTCAGATTTTTGATACCACCCCCCTTTCCTTCCCTTTCCCCCCAAACTTGTAAAATCCGTATTTCAAATACTAGAGACTTGTGCTTTGGCAAACATACACATATAAATGACAGAATCACGCTCTGAAAGTTTGATTAAGAACGTCCATCTACAAAAGAAGTTATTAAACATTTAATTTCCCATAGTAAAGCCTATGAGCGCAGCCCACGCTCAGTCGCTGCGCTAACTGCGCAGTCAGCAGAGCGCTTGCTTATGCGTATGTGTATGTGTGTATGCGTGTGTGCATGTAATGCTTGTAGACATGTATATGTTAAATAAGTATAGAATGTTTGGAGTATCGGCTCTCGCAGGGTTCAGGGGATCTCCTAGTCGGGTACCGCCGACTAGAGCTTTCTTACTTGTTTTTAGTTGCCTCTGAAAAATGGCGCCAATATCAGCTCAAACTATTCTAAAGCTTTCCATCGTTCTCTCTCTCGGTCTTTATATTTTTATGCTCATTTTCCGGTTCTCTCATGTTATATCCCTCTTTCTTCTATTCATTTTCAAAGGAGACAGAGATCTCTTACTCTTTCTCCCTCTCTATCTCTCTCTTTCGGTACTATATTATTTATCTCTCGCTTTTACTCTTATTCTAGTTCTTCTTCTTTCTAAATCGCTCTCTCTCTCTCTCTCTCTCTCTCTCTCTCTCTCTCTCTTTCTTTCACTCTATTCCTTTTATATTCTGTCTCTTTTTCGGTCTCATATTCTCTCATAGTCTCTCTCTCATAGCTTCTCCCTCCAACTATATCTCTTGCACTTTCCCTCTCTCTCTCTCTTTCTCACTCTCTCAGACGAGCATTCCTTTGCCACTTTTCAAATTCCGCTTTGTGTGACATTCTTAAACGTTTGATCCCATTTAAATTGACACCCAGAATGAAGAATGAATCAAATAATTGAATTAGTTTATGCAAACTGATCTAAATTAGGTCTAAGTATGATAAGCTGGATCAGCGCCGACAATTGCAGAGCTTTTTTAAGTTAAGTTGTGGAAAAGTACAAAAAAGAATTGACTTTTAGAAGGTATCTTTATATATAAATAAGACTACAAATGTCTTATTAAACATTTTGTTCTAAATTCAGAAGTTCAAACTGACTAAGCCACACATAAAATACCTTAGAACCTATATACCCCTTTTGCACATTATGGACAGTGTAGTCAAAGCGCAATTGCTTTGAGCAATCGATTGCTACTTGAATGAGAATGAGATGCCTTAAGTGGAAGATCGGGTCAAGCGTATAAAGATCGAGTCGAGTGCATTCAACTCTCAATTGGAGAAAGAGAGAGTGAGTGAGAGAGTGGGAGAGAGAGGGACAGGGTGACATCGAACAAGTGGAACAAATGGCAATTGGATATATTTAAATGATGGGACGCATCAATTTCTCTCAGTGCAGCGCATTTGCCTTTAATTGAAATTGAAGCTGTCTGCAGATTCTATTAGTTGATTTACGTTCTTGCTCAATCACACAATGGCACACACACACACACGTACACACACTGATACGCTGCCACGCCCACCTCCCTTCCGGCCCCTTTTTCTCAAATAGTTTACGTTGCTCGTCAAGTCAAGTCGCGTGTTTGTCTTCAGATAGCGTGAGGCAAACAAAAAATTTACATTTTTCGGCCGACTTCAATCAGGGGCGCTCAACACGTTTTCCAATCAAACTAAATGTACCGATCCCCAAAGATACTCGAATACGAACATATAGTATAGACGATATATGTGTATATAGAGAGACATAGATATAGTTATAGATAGAGACTGCGCAGGTTGTAGCTGTAGCTATACATTTCGTGTTATTTAAACGACCTTCACACACAACAAAACAAGGAGAGATGTGTGGGCGAGGAGAGAGAGGGTTCTCGAGATAGAGAAGAACAACTTGAACAACAACAACAATTTGTAAAGGAGTTTTAATTTCATTAGGGTTCTGAGATATGTATATATGGAAAAAATGTTGTCTATCAAAATATATTTGAAAACTCAATCATATTCTTTTATACATAATGAAAGAGAGAGAGAAAGTGAGAGGGAGAAACAGAGAAAGATGATATTTTAACTACTGAAAAGTATAATACTATATATATATCATCTACGATATAAAATTCTTTAAGTTGAAAGTAAATCAGCAGCTCTTTTACCTACTTCCTATAGCATCATATCATCTATAGCATATATGTTAAAACCCATTAGATTGAAGGAAAGATATGCCAACTCTGTGATTCTTACACTTTCTGTATCTCATTCATGATATATTCATATGAATTCTCTCTTATAGTATATATATATATAACATTAAAACAGTTCTTTAGACGTTACTAAATCAAGTTCATATAAACTGAAGCTTTTAATCTACAATAAGAAATATCTTAAGATACGAAACTGAATTGCTAAACTCTATTAGATATACTTGTTATATATATTTTTATTAGATATAAACGACATATACTATATATGGAATTTGTTCCACTTATTAAAATACACGTTTTATAAATATTTATATAACAGTTACCTTCATGCTTTCTACTTTTCTCTCTCTCTCTCTCTCTCTTCCCTTTTCTTCCGCCTAGTTATAAGTCGTATATTTATTTACCGGTTTTTGACATCTCTCCAATTTGTCTATTTACAGTTTGATACATTGATATGCATCGCTTGCGCTGTCTGATTAACAGAAACAACAACAACACTAAACGAAAGACGAAGAGACAATACGAGCCGTAAATTCAACGGAATTCGTTATCAACGCGACATTTTGCAACACTGTCCAAGCAGCTTATATTTTGTTTTTAATACTCACTTCAACTGAAGCTCTGTTCCTCTACAACTCTACACTCTATATATTGAAATTGTGCCAAAATGTATAAGCTATTGGGTAGCCTGAAAAGCTACCTCAAATGGCAGGACATCCAGACGGATAATGCAGTCTTTCGTCTCCACAACTCCTTCACAACGGTACTTTTGCTCACCTGCAGTCTGATCATTACGGCCACCCAGTATGTCGGCCAGCCGATCAGCTGTATCGTCAATGGCATACCGCCACATGTGGTCAACACCTTCTGCTGGATTCATAGTACGTTCACCATGCCGGATGCGTTCAATCGACAGGTAAGAAGTCTACACAACTCTACATTAATCATAACAGAAAGTATAGTTGGTCTACAAAGCATATAACTGCATTAGCTAAATAAGATTAAGATTTTCAACAACTCTACAAAGTATTTGCATACTCTACACAATACAATAAAGTCTCCAATATAGATTTTTTGTGTATCTAGTTATATTATATGCAATAGACTTAATCTGAAGTATAATTTACAAGTGAAAAATGTCTACACAAGTCTCCACCATGCATTTTAAGTATGTAGAGTGAAACACCTCCTTACTTGGAACACCTCCTGAGGCTTAGATTTCATATATAGTAGAGTTAACTTTAACTTAAAAAACTCTACAAAGTCTACAAATATATTTATGCATAAGTATTTAGCTCGTTATTGTTTCAACATAAGGAAAATAAAAGAAATGGCGTCAAAAAATTAGTTAAATGTCATTTGGCAAAGTCTACACTAGTCTCCAAAAAAACTTTTTCTATATTTTGCTATGAATTGCCATAGATTTAATGTATTAAATTGCAGCAAACGTTTTAACATGCTTAGCATTTATCTCTACAAACTCTACACATGTCTCCAAAAGTAATTATATACATTTTCAAAAAGCACAAAAAGCACCACAACTTAACAAACTTCAACATACCTTGTAATAACATGTTTACAAACTCTACACAAGTCTCCAAATATAGTAAGTGCACCTTTTAAGTCACGCAATCACAAATTTCAGCGCAGCTTCCCAGAATTTGCTACCTTTTCTGCTTCGCTGGAGTCTTGTCTCTTGCCTTGCCGTATTTTATTATTTTTCTTCTTCTTCTTCTCCATATCCTTATGTAGGCTGATCACGTTCAGCGTTGTCTCATTTGTATGATGTGTAATACATGCTGTAGGCCCGTGTATGGTTGTCTCGCATAAATATGTGCATATTTATATGCTCCGGCTATAAAGCAATTATAAACGGGGCGTTGTCGCTCCAAATTGCGCTTCGTGTGATCCAAAAACAAAAAACAAAAAAACACAAGAAAAGAAAATAAAAAACCGATTAACAACGACACAAAAATTGAATATCCCGCGGCCAGCCTTTCGCTTATGCACATATCTCATATTTCAACCAGGGGCAACGTTTTGAGATTTCGTGGAACCTTCAACGCAGACACACAACATGTCCTTGTCCTTTAGGCAGAGTACATCAAAATTATCAAGCAGTTTGTCAATGAAGAAGGGGAAAAGTTAGAAATGGAATTCGAAGCGAAATCATAGGGTATACATGGTTAGAACTTCAGTTAAGAACCGATTTCTTGAGGAACTTTAAAGAAGAAAACCCTTTTTATCTACCTAAGACTCATATAAGAATATTTGAACACCAAACTGTTATATTGTGAACTGTTATACTAGCTAACAAAATACTTTTTATTTTGTAGAAAAAAAAATTTATAAATTAAATATATTTGATGTATCAAAAATATATTATATATACTCTAGACTATACTAAATTTAATATTTTAACTGTTATACTACTTACTGGTATACTAGGCAGGGCTAATAGATACAATTTTACAATTTTTGTGACTAAGTTATATAAACTTTATTAAAATATGAATAAAAATATATATATTTAAGCTTTATTATTTACTATATCACTAAAACCCAAACAAACAAACTAAAACCCAGTATAACAGTAAGCAATATAACAGTTATTAATCAAAATAATTGAGCTTTATTATAGCAGTAATATATATTACAACCATAGCAGTACACAACTTCTCAATCATAATTTAACGAGCTTTTTTAGAACAGTAAAGCATTGTATAACAGATCAGTATAACAGTTATAAAGCAGTGATAAGCAAGCTTATGAACTTATTATAGTTGGCTTATCACTCATATTCTATATTGAAAATTCATAGGTTCGCTTGTTTATGATTCACAACTGTTATACTGATTACTGTTATATTGTAAACTTGACTGTTATAATCAATCAAAACATTTAAATATATTTTACACTAATAATAAAGTTTTAATGAACAGTATAACACATTAACGTTGCCACAAGCTAAAACTGTTATACTGTTATACTTTTGTTATATATTTTTTATTTTAAACTATGTTTAAGATATATGTGGACTGTGTATGCCACCTTTACTTTTACTACTACCTTTTAAAACTGTTATACTGCTAATTGTTATATTGGAGGCTTCTTTTTAGAACACTGAATCAAAAGATTCTATTATAGAGTATTTACTAAATATACTTCTTTATATTTTGTTTTATTTCAAGGTCGGCCGTGAGGTAGCACATCCTGGCGTTGCCAACGACTTCAATGACAAGGATGCCCGGAAATACTATACCTACTATCAGTGGGTGTGCTTTGTGCTCTTCTTTCAGGTAAGCACGACAGCTATTCAAGATATGTCCGAACAATTGTATACCCATGAGCCAGCTCCTACACACCCGCCTCGAGCTGAAACCCCCCGCTGTTGCCTGTGTATAGGGTATTTGAAAGTAGAGATATCTCACGTTTGTGTTTGATGTTTTGGTTGTGCTCGTGGTCTCAATTGCTACGCCGATGCCACGCACAGCAAGCTGTACTTCAATGAAGCTTAATTGAATGCGTGCGTTGGCTTTTGAGGGGAGGCTGTGGAGGCGTATCAGAAAGAGAGAGAGAGAGCGAGAGACAGTGAGCTGCGGCTAATGCCTAAGCGTTGACTGCTTTTTAAGGGGTGCTGTGGGGTGGTCGCACGCACAGTTCATTGTATTGCCAAGCACACGCAATCATGCTTGATTGCGCGCCTGTTGCGCAACACGCAAGCTCAATCAACAACAACGACAACAGTTGCTAAACACCAAAGACAGCAACAAACACTTGCGAAATGACAGATACTGGATTCCAACGGATTAATGACTTGCTAAATCACAACAACAAGAAGATGATGAAGAAGAAGAACAACAACTACAACAACAATAAAGAACGCATCTCAAAAAACGAGCTTCAAGTTTTGTTTTGTCAAATTCTTGTCAAAGTCACAAAAAGCAAGTGTTGAAGCTCTTCAAAAGATAAAAGCTCTTAGCTAATGTTTGCGTGTAGTTGATTAACAATCATTGAGCTGTCATGTACAGTAAGAACTGCCTACAGCGGACAATGACAGAACTGTTGACTGAAGCTTAAAGCTCTTTACTGTAAATGATTTCTATCTAAGACAGTCTTATATAGACTTAGCTGAATACAAATGTCTATTGTATAAGAGTAACTATGCTCTTATCTCTTTTACAGTAAAAACTGCCTGCAAGAACTAATGAATGCTAAAACTTTGCTATTAAGCTTAAAGCTCTTTACTTTAAACTATTTCAATCTAATATATTCTTAGCTGAATAGATAGCATTATTCTATAAGATCAATTAGAAGTATACAGTAAGAAGAGCATTTATATGATCTCTATAAAGCACCAAAAGCTTTTGGATAAAGCTGAAAGCTCTTCATTTCATATACTATAACACTGATGCTGAATACAAATGTTTTGAGAGTATTAAGCTACAGTAAAAACAGCCTACTACGGAAAATGAAAGAACTTTTAAACTAAGCTAAAAGCTCTTCACTTCATATGCTATAAATTTGATGCTGTATACTGAGAAAGTTTATCAACAGTAAAAGCTGCCTACAACGGACAGTGATAGAACTTTTGAATCAAGCTTTAAGCTCTTCACTGCAAACACAGTCTTATACAGTCTTAGCTGTATACAAATATCTTTTGTATAAGAGTAACTACTCAACCACAGTAAAAATTGCTTTTAAGCAACAATGATAACACTCTTAAGCTGCAAAAAGCATTTTGATAGAGCTTAAAGCTCTTGTTAATATAAATATTTTATATACAAATTGCTATTTTTATATTCATATATTTATTTCTCCCCTTCTATAGGCCATGGCCTGCTATACTCCGAAGTTTTTGTGGAACAAATTCGAGGGCGGTCTGATGCGCATGATTGTCATGGGTCTGAACATCACGATCTGCACGAACGAGGAGAAGGAGGCCAAGCGCGATGCCCTGCTCGACTATCTCATCAAGCATGTGAAGGTGAGCATGAGCTCGAAATCAAATCTAAATCGAACCCTATCCAAAAATAATATCGATATCTATTTTATATATTATTTATAGCGCCATAAACTGTATGCCATACGCTATTGGGCCTGCGAGGTGCTCTGCTTCATCAATATTGTGCTTCAGATGTATTTGATGAATCGTTTCTTTGACGGCGAGTTCATATCGTATGGCACGAACATAATGGGATTATCGGATGTACCGCAGGAACAGCGCATGGATCCCATGGTTTATGTCTTTCCGCGCGTCACCAAATGCATTTTCCATAAATACGGTGCCGGCGGATCGCTGCAAACGCACGATTCCCTATGCATACTGCCATTGAACATTGTCAACGAGAAGACCTATGTGTTCATTTGGTTCTGGTATTGGATACTGCTCGTACTGCTCGTTGGACTGATGATATTCCGGTATATACATATAGATAATATAGTTAAAGTTAGTTAGTTAAAGAGGAAGTTAAAGACTGCTAGACATAGTTCTAATTGCTGTTAAAGTTCGTATTCGTTTAAAAAGCAGTGAGTTAGTATTATGTCTATGAATTTACTGCCACTTTGTATATTCTAGTAGCTGTTAAAGCTCATGTCATTTAGGCAAACAACTAACCTTTGTTACACTACGTCAAGACTAAGTATTTAGCCACATTTTCGTTCTAGCTTGTCTTACAGTTTAATGTTAAACAAACATACACTCCGCTGTTAACTCTAAGCTAAGCTTATGTTAATTAGTCTAAACGGCTCAAATCTCTGTTATATGCCACAGTTAAGACATTTAATGCACGCAATAAGCTTGTCTGGCAACGCTGTTTCGTTAAGTTTTGTCTAACATGGCGCTGTTAGGCGTCTGCTATTAGCTAACAGTGCGCTGTAAACTGTAAGCTGGTGTGAGTTGTATAAGTTGTAAGCTGTGTGAGCTGCTGTTTATCTAGTTAACAGCGAGTTGAACTGACTGTTAAATATTTTTGAATTATTTAACTGCAATTTAAATTAGCTGTTAAATGTTTAAGCCTGTAAGAAGCTATGCAAATGAGAGCCAATCAGAATATTTGACAACATTGTAATGTTAACAGCTAGTTAAACTGTATGTTAAATATTTTTTAGTTTTAATTTAAATTATAGTAAAATATTTGAAGCAAACAATCTAAAATACATTCTTTATCTTTACAGTGCCTGCATTATCTTCATGCCCAAGTTCCGGCCGCGTCTGTTGAATGCGCGCAATCGCATGATTCCGATGGAGACCTGTCGTACGCTCTCGCGCCGCTTGGACATTGGCGATTGGTGGCTTATATATATGCTTGGTCGTAATCTGGATCCGGTTATATATAAGGAGGTGATGGGTGAATTTGCCAAGCAGGTGGAGCCGGCGAAAAACGATCGCAACAAGTAAAAGAGCGAGCGAGATAGAGGGAGACAAAGAGGGAGAGAGAGAGAGAAGGAGAAAGAGAGAGAGAGGGAGAGAGAGCGTAACCCTCTGGATGATTATATTCGTAATTATTATTATTTAGCACAAATCAAGACAATTAGTTGAAGAAAAAAGAAAAGCAAGAGAAAGACAATCTATTCAAATCCATTTCCACCCACTGAAGAAGAAGAAGACGAAGCAGAAGAAAGAAAAAAGAAGAAAGAAACTCTTAATCAATGATCACAACTCAAATTCGACAAAAAAAAACTGTTCAAATATTTAAGCAAAAAAAATATTTCAACAGTTTTTTTATGTTTCTTTTAACAATTTTTCAGCTTAAAAAAATAAACAATTTTTTTTTATTAATTTTAAATTTAATTTAATATTTAGCGTGTAAAATAAAAATGAAACAAAAGTTACGGCCCAAGAAATTCTAAAAAAGAACTATATATATACATATATATAGATATATTCAGATATATATCAAATATATATATATATATATTTGAATCTTATGACATTAAGCGCAACTTGCAACTGCCAGGCAAAAATCAGCAACAACAACAACAACAACAATGCTTTTTATAATACGAAAAAAAAAACATAAATATTGCTTTTGAGTCTTTCATAATAGATCATAATACTATATATAATTGATAAAACAAGAAAATATCGAAGCGTTTTGCTGGCAACTTTTGCTTATCGTAAGAGCAAAAATTAAATGTTAAGTTTTTTGTATAGTTTTAGGCAAAAATTGCAAGATTTTTTATAAAACTAAAGCAAATATATATATATAAATATTTATATATATATATTTATATAAAAACATATGAAATAAACTATATAACTGGCGAAAATCAAGTTGTTTTCTTTATACAGCAATAAGTATGCGAATTTCTAAAGTTTTTCAAAAAGTTAGGTTAGGATTTTGAAAATTTTTCAAAAAAGTTAGGTTAGAATATTTGTGCAGCCTTAAATCCAGCTGCATTCTACTGTATTAAATCAAAACCATGAATACAGCTGCTCATATGCCTCACATAAATTAAATTTAACTAAATTTAAACCCTTTTTTGCAACAATAAAAGAAAAATAAATTCAAAATTCAATTTCCAAATAAACGTTAAGCAGCTTCGTTAAGTGCACACTGTGCTCACTCAACGAACTGTCGTCCAGTGAGTAACGTAAGCGAGCATTAGCGCGTGCAACGCCAAATGCGCAATGTTAGTCCCAAAATGAGTAACGCGAACGCATGAATGCGCAACGTAAAGCCAAACTGCGTAAGGCATTAAACTAATGCAGTAAATTGTTGCAAAATTCAATTAAAAATACAACCAAAACGAAATAGAATAAGTGATAAAAATGTGATGTCAAGTGTAAGTGCTAAAAACCGCAGCGCATAAATAACGAAAAATATATTTAACAAGAAGTAAATTCAAATAAATACGAAATGTTTTGTCAAAGTCGCGCGTGCGGGTGTATGTGTGTGTGTGTGAGCGAGTGTGTGTGTTTATGTGTGTGTGTGCGAAGCAGTTAAAAACGCAACGAAAAATCTGCTGCACAGAGCCAAAATAAACGCGCAAAAGCTAGACGAAAAAAATATAAACATAACACGAACGTATGTGTGGGTGTGTGTGTGAGTGGGTGGAACGAGAGAGAAAGAGGGTGCTATGCCAGGCCATACATATATATGTAAACACAGAGTACCGCAATTTTGGTTTCTCTTTTGTTTTTATATTTGCGTTAATTTAGGGCCTTTGTGTGTGAGTGTGATGTGTGTGTGTGTGCGACGCCTGCTGGCATCAAATTCAACCCCCAATGCCCCTGCTCCCAGTTAACGGGCGCAGCAACAACAATCACACCACCAACCACCACCCCCAATTGACTCTCGGTCGAACGAAGGTGATGTTATAGTTGTTGTTGTTGGGGTGTTAAGCAGCAGCAGCAGCAGCAGCGCCGTTATTCAAAAACTGTCGAAATAAAACGGTTCTGTGCTCCACTCTTGACTTCCACATTCTGCCTCTCTCTCTCTCACTCTCTCACACGCTCGTGCTGCATTGCTCAGCTCGTCACTCTGATGCGCATTATGCTGCTCACTCACACCTACTCTCGCTCACTCCTACTCGCTCTCCCTCTCTCTCCTGTGACGCTGCTTATGCCGCAGCCAAAAGTTTAGCGCTGTCCTTTATAATTGGGTGTACGCTGTGTGTGTGAGTGTATATATATGTATGCGTGTGTGTGTGTGTGCAAGCAAAAGGCGAATTGTAAGCCAAAAACGTAAAGGCGCAAAAGGCAATGCAAAACAATGTGAAAGCAAAGCAATTATTTTGCTCATATTAAAAATTTTTGTGAAATAAACTTGAAAATTGATAATATTTTTTTTTAATTTCATATTTAATTAATACAAAAAAAAAGTTGAATTTTAATTGCTGTTACGTTAATTGGTGCGCAAATTTGCGCGCTGCGCAACACCGGCCGGCGGCCGTTTGGCAACACTGTGTCAGTGTTGTTTGCCGCCTGTGTGTGTGCAACCCTGTGTGCCGCCGCCGCCGCACACACGAAACTGAGTGTGAAAGCGTGTGGTCGAAAAACTAAGAACAGCAACACAAAAACGTAAGAAAACGGTAAAGAAAAAAAACAGAAAAAAAAATGCTCGCGGGGGAGCAAAGCAAATTGACAGCAGTAGCAGCAGCAGCAGCAGAGCAGAGCAGCGCAGCCGCTAAACTTTTGCTGTCGCGTCGCGTCGCAAATTAAAGCAGAGCAAAAAATACAACAAAAAATATAAAAATTATATATATGTATATATATAAAAAATTTCCATGCCCAAAAATAACCAAAAAATTTTCAAGTTTGACGTTTTTATGGTGTGTGAAAAACGACACGGGAACAAGGAATAGGCAACAAAGCTAAAGAATAAGGCAGCAGAAGAAGAGGAAGCAGCAGAGCAGCAGCAGTAGCAGCAGCGAAAAGCGTGCAAAGGCAAAAGCAAAAAGGTCAAAATGAGTGTGTGAGAGAAGAAGCAGCAACATGGAATCAATGAAAATGGAGCAAATGTGAAAAACTTGTGGAAAAAGCTAAAATTAAGTTTTTTTGTTGTTGTTTTTGGTGCACGCGCGCGTATTTGCGTGAGTGTGTGAGAGAGCGAGAGCGAGTGAGTGTGAGTGCGAGTGCGTGTGAGTGTGAGTGAGGCAGGCAAGCAGCAGCAGGCAGCAAAAGGGAGCTAAAAGTATTTTGTAAAACGCATTTACTAATTAAAAAATACAAAAAAAAAACGTGAAATATAAAAAAAAAAAAATATATATATATATATATACATATATTCATATAAATAGAGACGGCAAAACAGCTTGATGAATGGCCAAGCCAAAAGCAAATCAATAATAACAATAATAATAATAACAATAAAGTGCGCTAACCCACACCCACCCCCACCCCCTAGCTCAACATCATCATCAACTTCTGCCTCTTCTTCTACTTACAGTTGTTGCTGGTGTTGTTGGAACGTATGCAAAGTGTTGTTTTTTTTGTTTTTTTTTTTTTATGATGCTAAAACAAAGTAAAACAAAAGAGAACTAAAAAAAAAAAAAATAAACAAAGAAAAAATATTAAAACATAACAAAAAAAAAATATATATAAAAAATTTAAGGAAAAATGTGTAAAGCCAACGAATGCGCCATAGCCGCCGCAGCAGCAGCAGTAGCAGCCGCCGTAGCAGCAGCAGCAGCGCCACACAGCGTCGCAGCAGCAGCAGCCGCCAACGCCAACGTCAACGTCAACGTCAACGCCAACGCGTGGAAAGCAGCAAAAAGCAACGCATGACCGAACGACGCGGCGACGTTCACCAAAAAGCGAAGCAAAAGCAAAGCAAAGCAAAAGCGAAACAATTGCTTCAAAACTAAAGCGAGCCAGCAGAGAAGAGTGCAACAAAAGAAAGAGAAAGAGAGCGAGCGAGAGAGATAGAGAGAGAGCAGTAAAACGTATACAAAACAAAAACATAACAATAACAATAACAAAAGCAAAAGGCAATAGGCGATAGGCGATAGAATAGCCGTAGAAGTAGAAGAACAACAAAAACGAAGAAGTAACGTGCAATAACTAAAACAAAAGAAGGAAGAGGAAGAAGAAGAAAAGAGCAACTGTGCAAGCAAGAGAAGGAGAAAAGGAAAAGGCAAAGGCAAAGCAAGTAACGGCTAGCAAAAGTCAAAGAAGAAGAACAACAACTACAACAACAAGAGGCGAGCTTTCAGTGTTGTTGTTTGTGCTGTTGTTGTTGGCGGCGGTGGTGTTGCTGTTGTTGTTGTTGCCATGGCCAGCAGCAGCGGCGCAACAAATGCAGTCAGCAGCAACGCAACTGCGCTGCCCTCACTCTTCAACGGCAGCAGCAGCAGCAACAACAACAGCAGCAGCCATAGCAGCTGCGGCGGCGCCGTCAACGTCGCGGCCAAAGATATGGACGGACTGATGGCCATCAATGATAGCGCATTATCGCAACAAATCGAATTTATACTACAAGATGCTCCCATGGAGCAGGATGACGAGCAACAGCAGCTGCAGCTGCAGCAACAGCTCAATATGGCAGCAGCAGCAGCGACGGCGGCGGCAGCGGCAGCAGCAGCAGCAGCTGCAGCTGCTGCAGCGTCCAAGCTCGACAACCACCCACCGACAACAACAACAACAAATGCAACAATAACGACAACAACAACAAACAGCGCTTCCGCCTACATCAGCAGCAACAACCACAACAACAACAATCATATAAATAGCCACAACAACAACAACAGCGGCAGCAGCAGCAGTTTGAGTATTGAGGAACAACAGCAACTGTTGCTGCAGCAACATCGTGCACAGCAGCAACAGCAACAGCAACATCATCTGCTGAATGGCCGTCGCATCATCATTCAAGCGACAGGCAGCGGCGCTGGCTCTGTGCTGGCTGCCAGCGATATCAAGGAGGAGCAACAGGAGCTTGAGGATGAGCCCGAGGATGACGAGGAGGAGGACGAAGAGGAGGAGGAGGAAGAGGAAGATCCGGAGCTCAACGATGAGAATCTGCAGGACATCGAAGAGGAGGCGCAGGCAGCCGAAGCTGATGAGGAGCCTGAGACGGCGACGCATTTGCAACAGCAACATCAACACCACCAACATCATCAGCTGCAACAGCAACAGCAGCAGCAACATCATCTGCAGCAGCAGCAGCAGCAACAACATCATCATCAGCAACAGCTGCAACAACAACAACATCTGCAAACGCAAGTCAAACTGGAGCTGGACGAGCTGCCCGATGACGATGAGGAGGAAGAGGAGGAGGATGAGGATGAGCAAATGCAGCAACAGCAACAGCAGCCAGCGCAACAGCAACAAATTGAGGTATAAAGCAAGGCAAACGGTAAAAGGGTTTAATTACTGCAATTACTTGAGTAATTAGAATTAAATGGAGTAAAGAAATTAAAGTAATTAGAACTTAGAATTAGGTATTGATTAAGTAAAACTAACTAACTTTATCAGGATTGATTGATTGAGTGCTTAGGGCTTGGGGCTAGCACTCGCATCAATCAATCAGTTGTGGAAATTTCCTACACATACACAGTACATATAGCCTTCACTTCCCAGAAAAGTAATATTA
>JBAMCI010000107.1:8890000-8980000 GCA_037075265.1 Drosophila nigricruria | reverse complement strand
CTTTGCTTACTTAGTAGGAAAACTACGTAAATTCATGGGAATTATATATAATATATATGTTTTTACATATTACTTACTTTGTAGGGAAAACTACGTAAATTCATGGGAATTATATATAATATATATGTTTTTGCATATTTCCCATTTCGTAGTAAAACAACGTCAATTCCTGGAAAATATGCATTGCTCGCTTATCAAAATTACATTTAACTTGTGCAAAAGCGATTCACTAGAAAAATGTAAATGATATTGGAATGAGGCTAATGCTCTGTAAATTATAGTTAAGCAGAATGCTTGTGAAACTGTTTTGTATATATTTTGTAAAACTAAAAGTTATTCATAAGGGGAAACTCTGTTAAGCAAAGCTCTAAAAGGCATGTATCTATGTGAATATAAGGACTGATGCTGTTTTTGAAGTGCTTTAAAGCTTTTTTAGCTTATTTGAGTTCAGTCAAGCAATATAATATATAAAACTCTTAAAGAATATGCTATATATAAGTTATTATTTAACTTATTTGAAATCTTTTTTAAGATTCACAAATTATTATCAATGTGGACTTAATACTTAAATTCATTTGCTCATAACTCAATTTTTATACAATATATTTAAGTTATGAAAGTTTTTCGAGCATAATTTAACATTTGAGCAAATGCATACCAAAATTTCCGAGTCTATCTCATAAAGATCCTGAGATATATGATGTTTTACATGCTAGATATGCTAAATAGAATATAATTATGGATAAAGACTATAGGGCTAACTCAATAATAACTTATTTAAAATTTCTATTAAGATACACAATTCAATGCTTCATAAATTATTATCAACTATCAATTTTTCCTTAACATTTGTTAATAACTCAACTTTTATACAATATATTTAAGATATGAAAGTTGTTCGGGCAACAATTGATGTTCGAGAAAACGTATACCAAAATTTTTCAATCTATCCCATAAAGATCCTGAGATATATAATGTTTAAGATTATAGTTAAAATATGACTATGGATAGTTACTATTACGATAGAGTTGTCGCTTGACTAATGCCTGCTTTTGTTCTGCTTTCAGTTGGTTCGCCGGCGCAATCGCCATCATCTTCATCCACATCGTGTTCCTCCACCGTGCTGGTGTCCAAGGCGACGGGCGTGCCGCTGTCCATAGCCTCATCTGCGGCGCTGGGCGGCTCCACAATAATACGCAGCACGCGCAATCATCAGCAACAGCAGCAGCAGCAGCAGCAACAACAACAGCAGCAGCAGCAGCAACAACAGCAGCAACAGCAGCAGCAACAGCCAACGAGCAATTGCAGCAGCAGCAATGTGCGTGTTGTAACTGGACAGCAACAGCAACAACAGCAGCCGCAGCAGCAGCAGCAACAGCCGCCGCAGCCGCGTAATAACCACCGAAACCACCACCGACGTCGTCATCTGGCGGATATGGACGATGATGATGATGATGATGATAATGAGGAGGATGAGACGAGCGTACAGATGCGCGCAGCCACCAATGGACATCATCATCATCAACAACAACAACAACAACAGCAACAACAGCAGCAGCAGCAGCTCAATCAGAATCATAACCACAATCATAATCACAGCCACAATCATCATAATCATCATCAACAGCATCATCAGCAGCATCAACAGCAGCAGCAACAGCAGCAGCAGCAACAACATCATCATAATCATCAGCATCAGCATCACAATCATTTCGATGATGATGATGATGATGAGAAATCCTCACCGTCCTTGGCCACAGCGGCCATTATCAAAGTGGAACCGAATCTCTATTCATCCGGCTCTGGCGACAATTCCAACGATATGTTCATCAAAGAGGAAGTAATGTTCGAAGATTCCGCCGCACCACATTCACCCCAATCGCCGCCCAGTTCGAAATTTCGCATATCGAATTTCGAAAATGATTTGGTCGATCATCATGTGGACTTGAGTCATTCGCTGCCGCCATATGGCAATCTATTCGAACCGCACTCCATACCCGACAGCATACCCGTACAGCTCTATCCGGATGACGATGATGATTTTCGGCTGGATCACAGCTCGCTGGGTGGCCTGCACAATACGTCGTCGTCGACGACCGACGGTGATTTTATCAAAAAGGAATGGGTCTATGGCAGCGGCACGAGCAGCTATGCCATGAATGGCAAATTCGATGATGACAGTGATGCCCTGTGCGATGCGGCCAACTTTATATACAATTGAGTGGAGCCGAAACGGAAGCGAAAGGGCAAACGGAAACGGCAGTGGTTGAGGCGAGTGCACGACGTCGCCATGTGGGGCAGCTGATCCGCAATGGAAATGAGAAAAGGCAGAGGAGGAAGGAGGAGGAGGAGGAGGAGGAGTAGGAGTAGGAGTAGGATGAGGAGGAGTAGGATGAGGAGCAGCTGCAGCAACAACAACAACAACAAAATTCGAATTATTGACGCACACACACAACATAAACACAACACCAACACACCCACACACACACACACCTTACATGTCTGTGTGCTTGCATACATATACGCATATATATATATGTTTATATATATGCCCAATTTATCCTTAACAAATATATATGTATCTATATAGATATATGTATATGTATTTAGAGAGAGAGATTATGTTTGTTTTTTTTTCTTCCTGTATACACCTATATACATGCATACATAACATACATATACATATACATACATACATACATACATATATATATATATATATATTTGCTATCTCTGTCGCGCTCGTGATCTTAACGTGATCTTAAACTAAATCAATGTGTAAAACGTATTTGTAACTGTATTTTGTAGTTGTTTCTATATAATTGAAAAAGGCAAAAAAAAAAAAAACAAAAAAAAATCAAAACAAAAAAGTGACAAAAATATGGATAAAGCAGGCATTATTTGCTCTGCTATCGATGTATGAGTATATATATAGCTAACTGTCTCTTTCACACACACACACACTTAAAATTACACGAACCGTGTCTGTCTCTATCTCTGTCTCTCTCTCTCTCTGTGTCTTTGTGTGCAGTTCGTTTAGAATTTGTTTCTAGTCTCTGTCTCTCTCTATCTATGTGTGTCCCTGTCTCTCTCTCTCTCTCTCTATGTCTGTCTCTGTCTCACCTTTGTATTGCGCTCTCTTATTATGTGTTTTGTGCACGCCTTTCAATATTTTTTTGTTTGCCTTTTTGATCTCGTTTGCTTTTCTTTTTCAAAATTGTATTTAATTTTCAATTTATATATATCAAATTGTATATCTATATATATATATCCTATTGCTAGGCGTGTGCATAATATTAAATGTGTTTTTTTTTTTGTTTTCATTCAGTATTTTTTTTCCCGAAACCAAATTTAACTTAAGATTTAATTAACTAAGAATTCTCATTTAAAAGAAGAAAAAAAATTTGTTTTTTCAGTATTTTTTTTTTTTTGTTTTTCTCTCTCACTCTTAATGATAAATGATAAATATATTATGTAATTTAATTTGTTTTGTCTCCAATCAACATCCAATTCTAATGTGCAATTCTCAAAAGTTATAAAGATGTCACGCCCCCACGCCCACCCATACACACACACACACACACACACACAGCTATTGTAACTGTAATTTGTATTATTGATCTTGTATAAGAAGAGTTTTTTTTTGTTTTGTGCTTTAAAAACTTAAATTGAAATTATTGTGGTTTCCTTAATTAGCAATTAAGTTCTAAATTTTAATTAATTACGCACACACACACAATACATATAAACACACACACATACATACATATACATATATGCTACTTATATGTCTAATATAATATAATATATATATATATATATATATAGAGAGAGAGCGAATTATATTTAAGCGCTTATTTTTTTCATAGTCCTAAGCTCGAGAGCATGCTTTATATACACAAACAAACAAACACACACACACACACACACATACACGCACACATATACACCTCTATACATATATATATATATATAGCTTATATAATATTTATAGCTACGTTCATGATCTTAACATAATGCATATATATATATATTAATATATATACAGATACATATATAGAAATATATACAAAATTTATTTTTTGCATTTAATGAAACATTTTTTTTATTTTATTAACAAGTTTTTTAGCTTGCTGTGTTTTTTGCTTTTGTTTTTCTTTTTTCCTTTTTGAAGCATGTAAAAATTATTTGTTTACAAACAAATTATATATATATATATATATCTCAAATGAAACATATGTATATATATACATGGCCAGCAACGTACGCAACATACACGTTGTAAAATTGAATAACAAATAAACAAAATATATATATATAAAAAAAAAAAAAGTTGAAAAACAAATTTTTAGCGCAAATTGAAACTAACAAAAATTTATTCAAAGCATTTAATGTTAACAAAAAAAAACAAAAAACAAAAAAAAAAGTTTTTTAATTTACAATTATTTTTTTTATTGTTTTTTTTTTTAGGTAAAAGCCTAAAAAAAAAAAAAGTTAAAGCAAATATATCTAAACTTAAAAAATAAATAAAAATAAATATATATATATATATAAAAAATAATTATTATGTAGCCAAAATAGTTGAACAATACACGCACACACACACACACACACGTACATATATACATATATATATATATATGTATTTTTCTTGCTTTATGCTTTGCTGCGCCATTCGTAAACGTTTGCATTGCATTGCGGCGCAGCATTGCAACTGTTTGTTTACTTTTCTTAAGTGTAAGCACATACAAAGCATGTATATGAATATATATATATATATATATACTATATCTATATCTATATATATATATATATATATATATATCCATATATAACACTTAAATTTTCTTTTGAAGCGCATTTCAAGGCTTGTTATTGCAGCTTTTCAGGCCTAGCAAATGCTCAATTCACACACATATCTAAACACACACACACACATCTACACACCTACACACACACACATGTCTTCCGCACTTCTTTATCGTTTCCTTTAGTTGCTTTTCTTAAACGTTTTTTATACGCATAGAACCGGGTTGTTAAAGCGCAAGCAAAAGCAAACAAAAGAAAAAGGAAACATAACGTCTGCCAGTTGGATAAACATTTATATGTGTAAAGGAAATGTACAAAAGAGTTAAAAAAAAACAAAAAACAAAAACAACAAATTAAATATTTAGTACCTAAGCGAGTTCAATGAAAACTGCAATTGAAGTAGAGTAAAAAAAAAATAAAAAATAAAAGCCAAAAAACTAAAAGAGAAAGAAAAACTTAGCTTCGGCTTAGTCGAAGTGTCAAATGCCCTTGCAGTCAAAGGCAGCTTTATATATATCTATATCTAGATATAGGCCAAATTTTAAGTTGCGATCTAAAAGTAGAAGTTACTGCAAGATAAACTGCTATAAAGTATATATATAAACCATAAAAATCTTAGTCAAATTGCTAAAAACCGAAAAAACCAGCTCAATTTCCATACATGATCTAAAAAAAACTGTACTAAAAACATAACTAAAAGCAAATAACCCCAAAAAGCTGACTGCAAAGGTATCAAGGAAAATCTTAACAAAATATTTGAAGCACTGCCTGCCACAAACAGCAAGAGAAAGAGAAGGAGTAAGAGAGCATTAGAGCGAGAGAGAGAGAGAGAGCGAGAGCTAGAGCGAGCGAGCGAGCAATAGTGAAGTGAGATATCGAAGCGAGAGAGAAAGAGAGAGCAAGAGCGAGAGCTAAAAACTGGCATCAACAACAATTCTAAATATTTTTTTTTTTTGTCTTTTTAAATCATAAATGTTTTTTTTTTCAAATTATAAAATATATATATAAAAAAAAAAACTAATTTTGTATATGAAATCTATTTTATATACTAAAAAACAAACAAAAACAAAGAAGTAGAAACAATATGAAATAAACCAAACTGTCTTTGGCCCCACTGTACACACACATACACCTATACACACACACACACACACACACCTACACCCACACAGACAAAAACAAAAACCCCGCCCGTAAAAGCCCACAAATGGAAAAAAACTTTAAGCAAAGCCAATGGAAAGAAAAAAAACGACGAAAACTTTTAGCACCAAAAACAACAACAAGAAGAAATCTCAACGACTGCGCACACAAAAAGTGAACAAATTTTTTTGTATTATATATATATATAACATATATATATATATAATTAAAAAAAAAAAAACAATTGTAATTCTCTTAAGTAAAAACAAACAAAAAACTATTTTTTAAGTGTAAACCAAGCCTCGAAAAATTGAACAAAAAAAAAACTAAGGCTTGGATGCCAAATTTTTCAGCAATAAAAAAAGTAAATGTTAAAAAATAAAAAATAAAAACAAAAGCGTAACAAGAAATTTATAGATAAATACATAAATATATGTACAAATACACGCACACACACACATACACAGCGAGAGAGAGAGGATTGTTTACACTGAGCGAAACAGAAAATGTATTTTTTTTAAAGGCAAAGTTTGTGTGGAAGTCAAGTAAGCTGAGGCCACGCCCCCACATAAAACACACACACATACATTAGACGAAGCGCAATATTTTATATTCTAAAAATAAAAAAATAAAAAAAAAACAGATTTTTTTTATTTTTTAAATTTTTTTTTTTTTAATTAAGTAAATGTACCTAAAAAAAAAAAAGTTGGTAAAATAGCAAAAAGAAAATATGTAAAATTTAAACAATCACAACTTGGGACGTCTTCGATTTGGTATAAAAAATAAATACAAAAAAAAAACAAACAAAAAAAAATTAAGAAAAATTCAAACAATAACAAAGGAAAAGAAAAACGCGAAACATTTGCATTAAATATAAAAAATATTCATATATGAATATGATATATATATATATATACATATATATATATTATATACACGAACATATAGTATATAAACAATTAATTAAATGTGTAGCAAAACGTATAAAAAAAAACAAACGCATATACTTCTATTATTAATAATAATAATAATACATAAAATTGTTTTTAATGGCATAAGATTTATATATAAAAAAAAAATGAAAATTAATAATTGACAGACAAAAAAAAAAAAAATTTATTGTTAAAAAATACTAAAAAAAAAAAATGTGTGTAAAAAACGAAACTAAAATTTTTGTATTTTGTTTGGAATTGAAACTTTTTTTTGCACTTTTCCAAAATTTTCCAAAATTTTTGTTGTACTTATTTTTCTACACTAAAACAAAAATATATAGTTTAAAAAAAAAAACGCCTCAACTAAACCAAAATACAAGTTGAACAACAACAAGAAGAAGTAGAAGTTTTTTAAGAGCATTTTCGAGAAATATTAAAAAAAATAAAAAAAATAAAAAATATAAAAAAAAACAAAAGCAAACAAAGCCGAACAATTTCAATCTGAACAAAACCTAAAGCCCACGAAATATATATATATATATATATTTAAAAATAAAAAATAAATATATATATGTATATATATCTACATATATATATATATATATAGAAAAAGGAAACAAACAAAAGCAAAAATCATATTTATATATATATTATGAATGTCTAGTCGTATTTTCAGTATTATACAAAAAAAAAACAAAACAAAAAAAAAAAAATAAAAACAAATTTTTGAAAAAAAAAAAACAATTAAGTGTGTAGTGTGTACAATAAAAACAATTATTAAAAAAAAATATATATATATATAAATATATATATATATATATATATGGTAAACAATTTTTAGAAGCATTTTTAACATATGAAAAGGTATAAAAAAATATAAAAAAAATAATAAATGTTTACATAATTAACATAAAAAATAAATATATATATATATATATATACATATATGTATATGAATATGATATTATAAACAAATTTAAACGAAATGTGTCTGTTTTTAGTGTTAGTCTCTGTATAAGATACCAATTAAAAAAAAAAAAAAAAAAAACAAAATTTGATGTGTGTAAAACTAAAAAATAAAAAACAATAAAAATTATTAAAAAAAAAAATGTGGAGTAGAAAGAAAAAACCATGTGAAAGAAAAATAAACTCGCGCTGCTGTTATACGTATTAATCACACTTAACACAATATTATGTTTAAAAACAAAAATCAAATAAATAAAAAAAAAGAATATATTAAAAAAAAAAAAAAACAAAATGAAAAACTAATAATTTCTTAATTAACATTTATTTTTACATATTTTTTTAAAAACTAATTTTACAAAAAAAAAACATTTAATGAGCAGCATCTGAATTTAATTTTTATATTTAAAAAACAAAATATATATTTATATTTATAACTGTATATTTAAAACTTAATTTTAATTTGTAATTTTCTTGCTTTTATTTAATTTAAATATATATACACATATATATATATATAAAATATTTACTATATTACTAAAAACAAATACAAATATTAACAAAAAAATATATTTTTTAAAACTTTTTTTTTTGTGTTTGATTTTCTTTGTTTGAGACGCGGGTGAATTTTTGTGGTTCATATCAATAAAATAAAAAAAAATTAATAACAATTAAAGCAAACTAAACAAAAAATACGTATATATATATAAATATATATATATATATATATAGTTATAGTTTATCTATGTAAATGGCATTGTAATTAAAAGGAAAAATTTGCTCAAATTACAAAAAAAAGGGGAAAAATTATTCTTGGTAAAAATTAAAAAAAAATAAAAAAATAAAAACATTTCAGTTTTTATACTCTTTTTTTTTAATAGTTGAATTTTTTAAATGTATTTAGTTTAACTAATCACAAACTAAATTAAAAAACCAAAATCTTCTCTAAACTATTAAAACAAAAATACAATACATATATTACAATTCTTGATAATAAAAAAAATATATATTAATTCATGTGAAACAAAAACAAAAACAAAAAAAAAACTGGAAAAAAATTTAGTTTTTATTGTAATTCCGTGTCTGTGTGTGTATTTCAGTAATTAATGTAAAAAATACCAAAAAAAAGAGAACAAAAAAAAACAAATTAAAAAAAAAAACACAAAAAAATTGAAAAAAATATAAAACACAAACAAAGAAAAACACTGAGAATAAAACATAATGAAAACTAGCGAAATAAATAAAGTGAAAAATATTTGAAAAAAAAAAATATACTAAATTGATTTGTTGCTTTTGGTTTATATAAGACAGAGGGAGGGAGGGAGAAAGAGAGAGAGGGGGACAGTGAGAGTAGAAAATTCAAAAATTTAATCACTTTTGAGTCAATAAGTTACTTGTTGTTGGATTAGTTCCAAGTTAGCTCTGAGCTACTTCTGTGCTTTTGATATTCCTTTTAATGCACATTTTCTGAACTAGTTCCAAGGCCCAACTGTTCATTTAAGTCAGTTCTTTTTGAACTAGTTCCAAAACTTGGCTAGTTCTACTTCTGCTTGACATTCGCACAGGTTTTGTTCATATGAACATTGATTGAACTAGTTCCAAAAACTACTCTTCGCAGTTAGTTTTCGTATAAAGTTGCTGGGTAAGACAGAGAGAGAGAGTGAGAAAGAGAGAGAGAGAGACAGAGAGAGAGAGAGGGAGAGTGAGTGAGAGAATGAGAGAGAGAATGAGAGAGAGAGAGAGTAAGAATGAGAGAATTAGTGAGAGAATGAGAGAGAGAGAGAGAGAGTAAGAGAGAGAGTGAGAATGAGAGAGAGAGAAAGGGAGAATGAGTGAGAGAATGAGAAAGAGAGAGAGAAAGGGAGAGAGAGAGTAAGAGAAAGAGAGTAAGAGAGAGAGAGCGAGTGAGAATGAGAGAATGAGTGAGAGAATGAGAGAGAGAGAGAGACAGAGCAGCGGAGGGAACGAGTGAGGGAAAGAGCAAGACTAAGCGATAGATTCGTTTCTTTAATACTTTCTTAGACCCTAAATCTCATATGAATCAATCAAATGTTCATAACTGCACGAAGAATCCATCTTTGAACCCATAAAGTATATATATACGAGAATATACCCGATCAGAACGGTAAGCTAAGTCGTTATAATCAACCAAATGGGCTCGATAATCAAAGTCAATTGAGTTAACCCAAAGTTTGTTGGATTTGAAATTACTATAATAAATTGGTTCAATTTTTATAAAGTTACCAAGTTATTAATAGAGAATTACGTGGACTTTCTTATGCATTAAAGGAAGTCAGAATATTTCAAATAGTATTCTGACTCTCAGGCCAACACAGATCCGCCTTTTGTTCAAAATAAAAATCAAAAAGATTTCTTTTTTAATTTTGTAATATTCAATATTTATTATAAACGTTATATATAGAGTATACATATAATAGTTAAGATTAAAAAAAAAAATGTGCATTTAAAACTAATTCAATGTCGATTCGATAAACTGAATTTTGGATAAATTTCTTTATTCATTTGTATTTTTTTTTTGTATTTTTAAATTTTTTGAGAAAAATTGTAAAAAATTTTTTAAAAATTTGCAATTTTCTAAATTTCATTTTGTCTTTGTCATGGAAGTACATGATGTGTGTGTGTGTGTGGGTGAGTATATATGTATATATAGATATACTATATATATATATTAAGGCCTTTAAATTACAATTTTCGCATGAGTTTAAAGCTAAAACAGAAAGTTGAAACTAAGGCTGGAAGATGAACTAAATAGCTAAATGTTATATAAACTATATATATATATTTATATGTCTGATCTTTAGAGTTAAGTATTCTTTACTTTTCTTATGTTTCTTCTTTTTTTTTTTACCAACACCAAGCGATTGCACAAATAACCCGTTGTTGCTTAAAAAAATATTCAAAAAAAAATTTGTAATATTAATATTAATAATAATAATAATAATAATAATATATTTTAAATGAAACTCTTATTAGCAAAATGCGTGATGATAAAAAAAATATTTAAACTCGCAGCTGAATTGCTGTTCACAAACAAAGTTAAATATATAGCTATAGCTATACCTATACAGATAGATATAGATATATAGCTATATACATATATATATATAAAAAATTTGCCAACTTAAATTCTTGCTATATATATATATACACATATATATGCATGTATATATATTATTCTTTTCTTTTTCTTCAGTACAAATTGGTGGTTTGCTTCAGCATGTGTTAAAAAAAAAATTAAAAATTATATATTAAACTAAATTCATAGAAATGTTTAGCCTATAAAATATATTATTTAAAAATACATACATATATATATATATATATAATATATATATATATATATATATATATATATAATTATATATATATATATATATATATATTATATATATTACATTAGATGTGTTTGTGCTTTGACTTCATTTATGAACAGCATTTTTTTAATCTAGCTTATTTTTTACCCTTTTTTTATGTTAACTTAAAAAATTCAATTTTTTTCGTTTTGTTTTTTTTTTGTGTGTTTTTTAATGCCTCTTTACAATGAATGTTTTTGTTTTTTTGTGTCTTATGTTTTGTTTGTTCCAAAATTCTATAAAAAATAAATAGAATACAAAATATTTGTAGAGCTCTTAAGTGTTTAAGTGTTAGTTCTTGTTCTCTTCCTCTTCTTTAGATATATATATATACGTCTATATATATATATATATTATTGTTGTAAATAAATGCAAAGTGTTTGCAGCTTGTTCATTTAGCTTTAAAGTAAACTGTTATTGATTAATCGATAACTCAATCAGTGACATAATCGATTTCATTCATTTTTCCGTTTCCGTTTCTATTTCTCGTAGTTGCTTAAAGCATTCGAAACTTAAAGTACTAAAATATAATGTTTTTCTGTTTGGAAAAAATCAAATAAAATAAATTTTTGACTAAGCGCATTAAATTAGTTTTTGAGAGTGAAAAATAAAATAGCTTAAGTTCTATTAAGTTTTCTTTTGCTTCATATTCAACTAAATTAATGTGAAAATGATTTAAGAAATTGTTTTTCATTTCATTTTTTTCTTCTTTTTTGTTTTTTCTTGTTTTTTTTTTTTGCACAGCAAAGCGAAAATTTGTTTTTCTTTTCGAAATTCTTGAGCTAAACTAAAAATTAAATATTTTTTTCTTTTTCTCTTTCGATTACATGTCTAGAGTAGCTATATGAGATATATAGATATATGTATGTATATATATAGATATGTATATATAATGTGTGGGTTGTAATGTTGTATTATAAATGTACAAAACATAATCTCTCCATTTTCGTGGGGGCAGTTTTCAGAAAACTTCAGCTTAAAGTTGAACTTGCATTACGTTTTTTTTTTTGTTTTTTTTTTTTTGCTTTTTTTCTTGTTTTGTTTTGTTTTTCAGTTAGTTTACCCTAGGATCTTAAGTTAACTATAGCTAGCTCATTTTGTGTATATATCTGCATGTATATTGTATATCTATAGCTTAGTTAGTTAGTTAGTTGTGCACTGGCATCGGCAGCTGACCGAGCAAATTGTTAGCGAACTGCGAATTGGTGAACTTAAAGTGACGCTTGTCGTAGAACTTGAGCAGAGCTGGCGAAAACGGATGATTGTCCTTCAGATGCAGATAGTGAACCTCCGGTTCGCAGGTCGTGTGGCCGCATTCCTCGCAAACGTACATCTACAATGAAGAAGGAGTAGAGAGCAAGAAGTTAATACAAAAGTGTTGCATATGTTAGGGCGTGGCTTGATTAGTAGTTCAGTTCAGTTTGGAACTAGTTCCGACTGAATTTCATGGTAAATAACTAAGCCAATCTCTGTCTCTATGTTCATTTGTTCTATATGCTAACAAGTATTCCATGTTTTGAACTAGTTCCAGCACTGAATCACTTTTAAGTAAGTGTGTTCCATGTGCTCCTTAACAACCAGTTCCAAGCTTTGTCTGAACTGTTTGAAGTTGACACTAGCTTACTTTAGTGTACTTTTTCTTTAAATGAACATTTTCTGAACTAGTTCCAAGCTTCAACTGCTTTTTGGAGTCAGTTTCTTATCAGCTAGTTCCAAGTCTTAACTATTTTTACTAGTGCTTGACAACGTTTGTCTTTTTTCTTATATGAAGATTTGCTAAACTAGTTCCATTTGCCAACTGTAATTTGGAGTCAGTTTCCTTTGAACTAGTTCCGAATCTCAACCATTTCTACTACTGTTTAACCTTTTGCTTTGGTTTTCTTCCCTCTGTATGCTGATAGAAAATCAAAAAAAACTAGTTCCAAGTCCCAACTGCTCTTTGGAGTCAGTTTCTTATCTGCAAGTTTCTATTCTGAACTATTTCTACTAGTGCTTGGCTATTACTATTACTATTACTCTTTGCTTTGTATCTTTTCTTTATAAACAAATTTGCTGAACTAGTTCCAAGCCCCAATTGTTCTTATGAATCAGTTACCTTTGAACTAGTTCCATGTCTTAGCTATTTCTTCTGCTGCTTCATCTTTTCTTTGGTTTTTGTCTTTGTATGATCATTTTCTCAACTAGTTCCAATTCACAACTGCTCTTTAAAGTCAGTTTCTTATCAACTAGTTCCAAATCTTAACTATTTCAGTGGTTTTTAGAAGACTTACCTTAGCACGTCGCTCCTTGTAGGCATACTGATGCTGTACACTGTGCACCTTTTGGCAATGCGACTCTAGGGAACAGCGCTGCGTGAAGCTCTTCTCGCACAGGTTGCACTTGTACGGACGGACGCCCGTGTGGGTGCGCGTATGACGCTTCAGATCGAAGGTATCGTTGAAGCCCTTGCCGCAGAATGTGCACAGATAACGCTTGATGTCCGAGTGGCATTTCATGTGACGATTGAGCAGACGCTGCAGCGAGAAGGTCTTCATGCAGACACGGCAAACGAACTTGTTGTTGGCATCCTCGGCGCCGCTGTTGTTGCTGGGGCAGAGTGAGTCGCCTTGGTTGCTGCTGTTGCTGCTGACACTGCTGCTGCTGTTGTTGTTGTTGTTGCGATGATGGCTGCTGTTGCCGTGTTGCTGCTGCAACTGTTGCTGCTGCTGACTGAGTACCAAATGCTGTTGCAGCGACTGTTGCTGCGGTGAATGTTGCTGCTGCTGTGGCGAGTGCTGCTGCTGCTGCAGCAACTGTTGCTGCTGATGTTGCTGTTGCAGCGACTGTTGTTGCTGCTGCTGCTGTTGCTGCTGTTGTTGTTGCTGCTGCTGCTGCTGCTGGCCATGCTTGAGATCTTCGATGCAATCCATGTTGTTGCGTATGCGATGATGATGATGTCCTCCATGAGTATTCTCCACGGCCAGCGGATTCTTAATGCCATGGCCTCCATTCACGAACTCCAGCTGCAGATCGGGCGGCAGACCCAACTAAAGGAAGAATAGGAAGAATATATTGATAGATAAGTTAAGATTTCCATTAAGGCTGATCAAAAATAAAACATGTTTAGACAGCACAAGACAACAACAAAACATTTGACCATTGACAACAGAAACCTGAGCTACGATGAATCAGATAATAATAGTCATAAAATGATATATATATATATATATATATATATTATAGAACAGTTTAAATAAAATCTAAATATATATTATATGATAAAGAAATAATAAAATCTATGTATATGTATATATTATATGATCAAGTAATAAACCAAATATAATTCCTATTCAAGCAATAGATCTTCATATTGATGACATTAGTTCTATATGTATATCTATATATAATATACACAATATGCATCAACATCTCTATAGAGATAGATCTTTATACATATTTAGATAGAACTTTATATAGTTATAGACATATATAGATAGATATAATATCTATCTTATCTATTAGTCTATATCTCTTTTGCTATATCTATCCTATATCCGCTTGATCTATATATAATAAGCATAATATGGATCAACATCTATATAGAGATATATCTATATAAATAATTAGGTAGAACTATATATAGTTATAGACATATCTAAACTATTAGCCTATATCTCTTACCTATATCCATACTCTATCCTCTTTCTTGATCTATATATCGATATATATGTTTATACAATTGAAATATAGGTATATAGATACAGAAACATAACATATATATGGATATAAAGATATGTGGACATATCTAAATATCTGTTAATCTATATATGTATCTATATCTATATCTATATCTATATCTATGTCTATATCTATATCTATATCTATATCTATATATATAACTATATCTATATCTATATCTATATCTATATCTATATCTTTATCTATATATATAACTATATCTATATCTATATCTATATCTATATATCTCTCCATATAAATATAAATTCTTGAACAACTTTTTTAATTATCTTCGAATCAGTCTAAATTCGTAACTCAATTTTAAAGTGATCAATAATTTATATATATCGAAGATCTTATAAATTATATAAATTTTTATAACATTTCTACAATATTTCATACCATATATCATATATGACATATAAAATGTTGATAAATCTATAAATTTAGTTATACAAAAAACTATATTCTTACGATCTATGATATCTATAATAACTCTATGATATTATCAAGTGATACGACTGAATCTAATAAAGAAAGACATCGATATATATATATGCTTCCATCACCTTAACCATTGACATAGAAACGGAATACATATACATATAGTTTAAGGAATCTTCGAACACATTAACATAGATAAGTCATAACAAGATTAGGCAAAAGACAACAGAGGACAACGAGTAGACAACAAAGAAAGTGGAATAGACTGGGCGAGCGACAGAGACAAAGACAAATGCAGGACAAATTTAGGAACTCTCATTGGCTTTGTCTCCGGCTCTTACCAGCCGCTGGAGCATCTTGCTCTCATTGATCACTGAAATGGTCGATGACGGCGGCAGCAGGCCAGCTGCTGTGGCCGCCGCTTCGCTGGCCAGTGAACGCAGTGTGGCACGATGGACCTGCCGCTGGGCGGGCAACTCGGGCGATGGCCTCACCGTTGAGTAGATTGTGACCACAGTGGAGCCATAGGTAGCGGCCTTTGAGCGGCCGCCAATCTTTGAAATGTTGTTGTTGCTGTTGTTGCTGCTGCTGCTGCTGATGTTGCTGATGTTGCTAATGTTGCTGATGTTGCTGCTGTTCGATTTAATGTTCAAATTGCAAAAGGTTTTGCTGTTGCTGCTGATAGTGTTGTTGCTGTTGCTGATGTTGCTGCTGCTGATGTTGCTGCTGTTTGATTTAATGTTCAAATTGCAAAAGGTTTTGCTGCTGCTGCTGCTGATAGAGTTGTTGCTGTTGCTGCTAATGTTGATGTTGCTGATGTTGGTGCTGCAATAGTTGCTGCTGTTAAGCAGCATATAGGTCACCGGCTCAGCTGGTGACTCAATGTTGTTGTTGTTGTTGTTGTTGATATTGCTGTTGGGTTTTAAGATATTGTTAGGACTTACGCTTTGTATTAACGGCTTGGTATCGAGCAATGCGGCAGCAGCAACTGCTGCCGTATTCGCATCGAGCAGATTGGAGCTGCTGCTGCTGCTGCTGGACATGGGACGTAAAGCGGCAACTGCAGCAGCTGCTGCTGCTGCGGCTGCTGCAGCTGTTGTTGGTGACGGCAGCGATAGATTGCTGTTGTCGTTGTGATGATGATGTTGTTGTTGCTGCTGTTGATGCTGATGTTGCTGGTGGGAATGTTGCTGCTGTTGGTGTGAATGCTGTTGATGTTGCTGATGTGCATGATGACCATGATGTTGCTGCTGCTGATGGAAATGATGCTGCTGTTGCTGCTGCTGCTGTTGTGCATGATGTTGCTGCTGTGCATAGAGATTATGTTGCTGATGGAAATGTTGCTGCTGCTGCTGCTGCTGCTGTTGTTGATGATGCGTATGATGCTGTTGTTGCTGTTGCAGCAATTGCTGTTGCTGCTGTGCCAGCTGCTGCTGATGATAGCTGTTGCCGTTGCTGTTGTTGTTGTTGTTGCCATTATGTTGCTGCTGCATTTGCAGCAAGTTGCGCGTGGCATGCTGATACGAGGGCGGCGGCTGTTGCAAATGTTGTTGCTGCTGCTGCTGCTGTTGCTGCTGTGCACTGACAACATGTTGCTGCAAGTGCTGCTGCGCAACATGTTGCGGCGTATTGTAAACATTGTTGCCGTTGCCATTGCCATTACGCGTCATGTTGTTGGTCAGCTGCGTCAACAGATTCTCGTGCAGCACATCCAACTGGGAGGATGCTCCACCATGCGGCGTCACCGACACCGCATCCGAGTCGGGCGTCAGCGACGGCGTCGACACCAGCTCAAAGTCTCCACGCTGATGATGCACGGGACTGTTGTTGTTCGTCGAGTGCTCGTCGTCGTCGTCGACGTCAACGCAGCCGCGCTGCAAAAACGAACTGAGATCCACGGCGTCCGACAGCTGCTCCAGCAAATGATCCGTCTGTGAGCTGAGCATGAGCGTAGCGGTAAATTGCAAAGGATCAACGCCGCCGCCAGCATTTGTGCATTGGCCAGCGCCGTTGCCTCCGCCCCCACCACCTGCGCCGCTGCCCGCCAAATCATTCATAATCGCATCCTCATACGCGCTCGCCGCAAAACTATTCCCAGTGGCAGCCGCAGCGGCCGCAGCAGCAGCAGCAGCTGCTGCCGCAGCGCTGCCAACGCCACCGCCGCCCATGGTCGCCTGTATAATGTTCTGGGCAAAGGTGCCAATATCGATCTTCGCCTCGTCGTACTCAATGTCCGGCTCATCTTTCAGAATGATGCCATAGGCTGAGGGATTGCCACCATAGAAGGGATGACCGTTGCCAAGCGTTCCAGGCGCGCCCGATGAATGCAAATGATGGAATTTGGAATTGGAATTGGAATTGATATCATTATAATTGCTATGGCCCAGATTGTTGGCAAAGTTCAAAAGGTTATTACCATCGATGCCAACAGCGCCGGCTCCACCAGCTCCACCACCCACTCCTCCTCCACCACCGTCGCCAACTCCTCCTCCTCCTCCTCCCCCGCCTCCTCCTCCTCCTCCATTACAGTTATATTGCTGATTGGACATTAGATAAGCCGCCGCAGCTGCGTTCTGTATAAGAAACTGTGAATTGCTGTGCGCATCGACGGCGATGCCGATGCCGCTGCCGCTGCCGCTGCCAGTACCGCTGCCGCTGCTCTGTCCGCTCTTCAAGCTCTCGTAGAATGGCGGCAGAGCGCCGCTGGGCGGTGAATTCGGTCCGTAGTTGCCGCGTCCGTCACGGCCGCCGCCCATGCCACCGCCGCCGGCGCCGCTGCCAAAGCTGCCGCTACCGCCGCCGCCGCTGCCGCTACCAGCACCGCCGCTGCTACCGCCGCCGCCGCTGTTGCTGCCGCCGCCGCTGCCGCTGCCCCCGCCCTGGCTAAAGCCGTTGCTGGCCTGAAAGCCTTGGCTGCTGTTGCTGCTGCGTCCGTGTCCCGCAGCCGCTGCCAATATGCCCGGCAGGCTGCGCACCAAGCGCGGATTCAGCTGCAGCACGCGCGCTGCCAAATAGCTGCTGCGACGCCGTGCCTCACGTACGCGTCGCGCACGCTGCAAACGTCGTGCGTTTAGCTCGTCGTCGCTGTCGTAGCTGGCGCTGCGCTGACGCGGCACGTGATAATCAATGGGCTCCTGTTGCTCTGGTCCCAGCTGCTCCAAGTCGAGCGTGCGCTGGTATAACAGTTCCCTCTGCTGCTGCTGTTGTTGTTGTTGTTGTTCCCGCTGCTGCTGCTTGTATAACTGTTGTTCGCTGCTGTTGCTGCTGCTGCTTTCGCTGCTCTGCGGCGCACGCTGTATAACGCTGCAGCGTACGGCGGGTATGCGTGGTGGCGGCGGACTCGGTCGCTGCTCTGCTCGTGGCGGGCTGCTGCGCATACGCAGCGACAGCGGCTGTTCGATTGGTAGCAACGGCTTCTCATCCACAATCAGTTTGCAGCCATCATCTGAGTCGCTGTCGTCCGAATCGCTGCTGCTGCTGCTGTTGCTGCTATTGCAGTTGCTGTCGACGTCGACGTCAACGTCAGCGTCAGCGCTTAGCACTTTCTCTTTGCTAATGCGTTCGTGTGGATATTCTTTGCGCTGAGCTTGGGTTAGAACAACGCCAGCGCCGTAATAACGTGGCTTTGGCGCCTCAAGGCCAACGTCGACGTCAACGTCAACGTCAACGTCAACGTCGGCTTCGTCCTCAGCGTCGCTGCTGCTGCTGCTGGCAACGTGCGGCGCACTCTGCTTTGGGCTCTGTTCGTTTTCTTTTGGTATGCTGCTGCTGTTTGCTGTTGCTGTTACTGTTGCTGCTTCTGTTTCTGTTACTGTTACTGATACTGGCTCTACTGCTACTTCTCTGTCTGCTCCTTCTCCTTCTCCTTCTACTACTTTTGCTGTTAACGTATGCTCGTTGCAGTCTTTTGTGGCTGTTGCGGGTGGTGTTGTTGTTCTGATAAGATTAATGTTAATGTTGTTGTTGTTGGCTGTTATGCTGGTGGTAGTGGTGGTGTTAGAGGTTTCAGCTGTGGAGCTGTTGCTGTTGCTGCTGCAGCTTAGACGCTGCAACAGCTCTGCTGGCGTTAAACAACCGTTATTTTCTGCAAATAGATAAAAGTAAAGAATAGATAAAGATTAGTTAAGTACAAAAATTAACAAATAGATATTAAAAAAAACTATATATGTATGTATGTATATGTTTGTCTATATGTATGGGTGCTCAGCATGAGTTTTACATTCTAGACTCTATAAAGCGAAAAGCCAACGGCACTTGCTCGAAACCGAAATTTCAAGAATTAGAACAACAACGAAACCGAAATCAATGCCGAAATCAATGTCAAAAAGACGCGCGACAAGAATTAACCGTGCATTCGCCACGACGATCGTTTGCTAACTGTAAGCGCATCATCTCCTTCTTACTCCTTCACACACTTGGCGACCCACACAAAAACACAAGTACAGTGCAAGGCAAGACAGAGGCAACAAAAAAAGTATTTTGTCGCGACGATCTAATTCTAATACAGTGAACACACGCTAAGGAAAATTTTCAATTTCCAATTCGTATTGATTTCCATAACCAACTCAAAAATAAAAATAAATATCTACAATAATTTTTATTTAATTCAATAAACATTCATTTCTTAATTATTAACAATAAACTTATCATATTGCTTCAGTGAAATGTTGCTAGAATCTTCTTTGACGCCGTTACTATTTGTCTTCACTGTCTCAGTTCACCCAAAAGTTCGGCGTGTCACAAGTGCCTATATGTGTGCGGGTGTGTGTGTGTGCGTCATGTATTTGCGCACAAAATTTTTGCCTAATGTCTGCTTTGCCAAGAGCATATTCTAACTGTAATTGCTAGGAGTTGCCAGTGCGTTACAAAAAGAGTGCCTACGAAATGCTTTAATACCTACACACAGAGACGTAGGTTAAAGAAGGGGTCAAATGTGCACTAAGTCTAGGCTGAATGGCAGTTAAACTTAATAGTGTTATTTTTGCAGTTTTAGATGTAGCATTGGCATTTGACAATTAGAAACTTTATATAAGTTTTAGCTCAGCCCCCTTATTGACCTTTCATAAAATCCTGACGACGTCTTTGTTAAGATGCGCTCACAGGCAGCCATACATATGTATGTAAGTCTATGCATGTCACTGCATGTCGATATGTGTGTGCGTGTGGTGTCTTTCGTCTCTGCGTCTCTGCCTTCTCTTTCTTGCAGAACAGTTAGAAAAGGCGAATACGCAGCTACGCAGTACGTGCGAGTGAAAAGTATTAAAATTACAAATTAATTAATTAATTAATTACATATAAATATATACTTATATATATATATAAAAAGATAAGTATTTGTTTTATTTTTTCTTCTTTTTCTTTCGTGTGAATGAAATGTGAAGAGCAAGTGCAAGTGCGCGGCGCCGCTGCAGTCGCCTTCGGCGTCGACGCGGCGTCAAACCAGGCAAAGACAAGGTTGGCAAACAACAACAAAAAGAAAAAACTTGTCTTGGCTGTAAATCAAATCAAATCAAATCAAGTGCAATAAATAATACAAACAACAATTACAACAACAACAACAACTATTCCTATTGCAATGGCAATCAAGTTGGCGTCAACGTCGCTGCCTTTGCTGTTGGCGGCCGTCGATTAAATGTGTGTGTGCTTGTGTGTGTGTGTGTGTGAGTTTGTGCTTGTTACGTTCATGCGATCAAGATCAAGGCTTTTTGCAATTGCTTGAAATACATGTATTTATGTATGTATGTGTTTGTGTGTGTGTAATGCAGCGGCATTTGTCAATGAACAAGTTTAGTATGCGTAGGTGTTGTTGCTGTAAAGCCCTTCATAAATACATACATACATATGTACATACACACGCACACATTTAATGGCATGCCCATAATTACACACATATGGCAGCACAGTCATATATACATATGTACATGTGTGTGCGCTTGTAATTTCAAATGCCCAACACGCACACAGCTGCGCTATCTGTGCTGCCAGCTTTTCAGCAGCAACAGCTAGTTCTAGAGTGAAAAAGCTAAAAATATGTAAAAAGCCAACTCTTGCTAAATGAAATAAAAGCTGTTAGCTTTAAAACTAAAAAAAAAACAAGCTAAAGCACATTAGATGCCAGCACTGTTGTTGCTTTGCCCAAATTCTAACTGTCGCCTGCCGCTTAACAGCGCGCGCCGCTGCACAGTTAACAGCTAGTGCAGCCTTGAGCGCGCGCACAGCCGTTTAACATTTCGACGTTCAAATTGTTTAACATAATTGATTACTTCAATTGCTTTGGCATATTTAAACGCACATTTCGTTATGCTTATGCATACATGCATATGTATATATGCATATATATATATTTAATTTGATTTAAATTCACTTAAAATCTTGTCTTTGCCATAATAACAGCACAAGCCACGCCCAGCCTGCTGCCCACAAGCAAACAACTAACACACACTCGTGCATATTCTGTTAACACGCCTGCAATTTAACATGATCAACTGTATAACGAGCTGTTAAATGGCTTTGGCTATGCCTTACCAGTTTTCCAGCTTTCCAGTTTCAGTTGTTGTTGTTGTTGCTGTAATTGTCGTAATTAGTTTTTATTGTGTTAAGGTCAAGGCAATTGCTTGAAAATACAAAAAAAGTGTTTGAGGAAATGAAATTATATTTTTTAGATTTTTTTGTATATTTTTTTAAAGTGTAATTTTAACATAAAGACAGCTATAACGGCGCTGTAGGTAAGTTTCGTTTATCTCTAGCGTCTCTTCAATTGCTCCATTTCATAGCTGAATAAGTTCAATGCACGTTTTATCCTTTACATTAATTGATTTCTGTTTTCTATTTATTCTATTTACTTGTTTGCTGCGTGTGCTTGAACTTTTAAGATATTCCTGTTATCTGTTTTTTGTTTTTGTTTTTGTTTTTTCGCTTTTCGCTTCACTTTGGTCTAGCGCAAAATGCGTCTTAACGAAACATCACACACACACACACACGCGAGCGATAGGCTCTGTGTCTCTGTGTGTGTGTGCGTATGTTAATGTGCATAACAAAGCGTCGCAGTTGTTGCCCAGAATTTGTAATACTTTTTTTTTCTTATTTCATTTTGCGTCTACTTTTGTTGTTGTTTATTTTACTCGTTGCTTTGCTGTTAGTGTTAAGCACCTTATTTTAACAGAGCTCGTAACATTTTTATACAAATTAGCTCTGTACAGTTCTGTTAACATATTCTGTTAATGTTGTCGTTGTTGTTGTTAGAGGCATATAACATCAGAAAGAATATTAATATATCATAATATTTTACAATATTATGACAGTATAACAGTTATAATATTGTAACTGTATATTAATCTACTAATATAACAGTAGAAAAGTATACCAATATAACAGAATGTCAGCTTAATAGTGTAACATCACAACAGTATTAAGGTATAGTAGTATAACAGTATAACAGTTTAGTAGTATAACAGTATAACAGTATAACAGAATTATTGTATTTTAGTATGTCCGTGCATTACAATAGCATAATACTATATCGGTATAGAAATCTATTTGTATAACAGAATACGTGTATAACATTATTGTATTACACCAGTAGAACAGTTCCAACTTAAGCCGCTTTTCAGTCTATTCCAACTTCTATTGGCTTTTGCTTCTATTCTCTAGCTATGCGGGTGTTGTTATTCTTTTTCTTTCTCCTCTTCTTACAGACTTTTTATTTTATTTTAGTTTTTATTATTTGTGTTATGTAATTTACGCACGGCCCACGCGCAACAGCTACGCAACAGCTCGCCAACTGTTGTGTGTGAGACCACGGAAAAAGCCAACATTGAAACGTTTTTTTTCTGAGATGAGACTTTTGCTGTTGTTGTTTTTGTTTGTTTTCTACAATTGTTACTGTTACTGTTATTGTTATTGTTGTTGTTGTTGTTGTTGCTGTTATGTTGAGGCGAATTCCAAACGCATTCTCTGGCTAACTTACATGTTGAATTCCCGGCATGCACGACGAATGACGACACACCTCTATGCGTCCCATCTATCAACCTAAAAGCCTAGCCCAAGCATAGCACACAAATCTTCTCATTGTTGTTGTTGTCGTTCTGTGTGCCATTGCAAATGCGAAACACGTCGCCCAGCGGCTCTACCCATATATAAACTAAACACACACACATGTACATAGACAAGCATTGTAAGCAAATAACATGAGCAGCTTCTCCAAGGGTCGACTCAACCAAAAAAGGGTTAAAAGCATCTATTGGCAGAGTTCATGTACATCTAGTCAACAATTGATTGCCTTAAAAGATCGCACACAGATCGCACTTAATACTAAAAGTTTTTATAAAGTTGTTATACAAATATATTCAAGTCTTAATATACTAAATTTCAAGTTTTTAACTTTTGTAGTTCTTGAGTTATATTGGGTTTTATGACGGTAATGGATAGTTTTTTCTTTAGCTTAAACTGTTTTTGAAACTTTTTGCCTTTCAAAACTGTTTACTAGTCCCAAATTTAGATAGATTAATATATATATAGATATAGATCTTCTCTTTATATATAGCTATCTTTAAAATTGTAACTATATCATTGCCAAATGCATTTGCTTCTTAAGCAATTCAGTTACGATGCAAGAGCTGAAATCTGCTTGTGTTTGAGTTAAGAAATAGCAAACAATTTAGTCAGCTTTTAGACGGTTCAGCGCATTAAATAATTGTACATCTTTTATATAATCCGTAAACTTAACCCTGAAACCGAAAAAAAGCACGCGTTGACATCTTGAAACAAAAAGTAAAAAAAAACGGAAAATTAGCTAAAACAAAAGCCACCCACTTGTCCAGTTATTTAATAGAGCGTGAAAAGCACGCAACGCTTGACAGACAAGCGAAAGAGAGAGAGAGAGGGCGAGATAGGGGGTGGTAGGGGGAGAGGTATAGCTGACAAAATTGAATTTGATTAACAGCTGCAAACTAATAGTTCAAACTTTGGCTAGAGAATATATCACCATATAGGTATAGATAGATGAGTTCACTGTTAAATTAACAGCAACAGAAATCAGTTTAACATAACATACTATTGAAGCTGCATTAACAGCTGTCTAACATAGCATATGCATGTATGTTAATAACAGCTGAAAGCACATTTGACAACTGTTATGTTAGAAAGCTGTTATAGTTAACGCTGTTATGTGCAGTTTTCTATGTGAATCTGACATATGTAAATATGTCAAACAGCTGTTAACATTTCACTGTAGTGTAATGATCTTTACGCCTTTCTTTGTCATTCACTGTAAATACTAGTGGCAGCTGCTTAACTTAACAAAAAGGGGATTACAATTGCAGCTCTGTCAGCAGCTGGACAACTGGCATGTAAATTTGTTAGCCAAATGTAAATGCTATTATTTGAATTTTACATATGTTATGCAACTATGTTAAGCAGCTGCGTATTCCCGGCTGTCTTAATGTACTGCACACACTTCACAAGTTCGTTGCCTAAGTCTTTTGATATATAAGTATATTTTGTTTCCGTTCTGTCGGGAGTTGGTGTGAGCGAGAGGGAGCTAGTGTCAGCGATTAGCTGACAGCTAATCAATATTGCCTTCTTCCGATTGCCATGACAAGTGCCTTCTTTCAAATGCGAGACTTGAAAGTTCTGCGTTCTTTTTTTTTTTTTTGTTACTGCGCCACCTTTTGTTAGCCGCAGCAGATGCTCGACCCTTGTCAAAGCCCAAGCGCATGATTTGCCAAAAAAAAAAAGAAGGAGGAGGAGGAAGAGGAAGAGTAGCAACTGTCTGCGGCTTCCTGTTTTTTTTTTTTTTTTTTTGGCCGCCAAATTGATGAATGCATCCGTTTGAATGCAAAAAGAAAAAAAAAAGAACAGAAAAGGAAATGCCACAAGGAGTCTAACAGGTGTTTTTTTTGCGTCTTGACCAAATGACCTAATGCGATCAAAGGGTGTGAGTGTGTGACAGTGTGTGTGTGTGTTTGTGCCTTTTAGCAATTCTAATGTGGCTGGAGTTTCGTTTTCGGTTTCGGTTTCCTAAATGCTGCGGGGCAGTCTATAAATTTATTGCCTAAATGAATTTGTCTCTAACGCCCAGGCCTAAAATTTATGCAGCCTTTTTTTTTTGTTTAGCTCTCCATCTGCAGCTGTTGATAGTTCGATTTCTAAGGGCACAAGGTCTTTATTAGTATATATATATATACATGTCTATATATATATATACACGATCTGTTCTCATGTTTCGAGCGCAAACTTTAAAATGCATTAAGTGCCATGCAATTAAGTTTATCGATGCGCTCGAATCAGCCAACTTGAATTTAATCTTGTTTCCTTCGTTTTTTTTGTTGTTGTTGCTTCTTTTAACTTCTTGGTTTCTCTTTCGTGGCAGCTTTATAAATTATACATTATAAATGCCGACGCGTTACTTTTTTCGATTTTTTTTCGATTTTTTTGGCAACTTTATAATTTTGTCTGCAATGTTGGCCCGCCCCTTCATTTGTTGCAAGTTTGAGCATTTTGCGAGGCGCTCTGTAATTAATAAACACCTATGCTAAGGTAACGCCCGATAATCGACAAAAAGAAAAAAACAAAACTAAAAATGTTAACTGCCTGTAGAAGCTATGTTAAAAGAAAGAGAAATAGTTCAGGCTTCTTTTATACTTTGATATATAAAATATCCTAAATATAGATATATAAAATATACTAAACTATATATACTAAAGTGCAGTGAATAAAAGCAGCAAATGTTAGCTTAAGACTGTTAAAGAGCTCATCTGAAAAGATGAAAAACTTCTGTATTTGAACATAACTAGAAATGTTGTGCTTAACATAAAGTATTAACATTAGCTTAAGTCTGTTAAAGAGCTCATCTTAACAGATAAAATACTTCTGTATATGAACATAACTAGAAATGTTGTGCTTAACATAAAGTATTAACAGTTAACATAACATATTAACAGTTCAGAATATGACCTAACATAACTGTTGAAGCTAAGCTTATGCTGCAATGGAAGTTCTCTTAACAGCTATCTATTACTTAGCTTTTACAGAAATGTTATATATATATGTTAAGTATCTGTTATATGCAAATATCCATATGAATCCAACAATTTGGACAACTGTAACAAAATGATGTTAAGCTAAGTGCATCTGCATCGTTGGCTGCATTATTTCAAGTTCGTTGCTTAAGTCTTTTGTTTATGCACTTGTAGCAAATTCGTTGCAAAGAATTGCAACAACATTTAACTTAACATTAACCCAGTAATTTTCAAATTGAATGACACAGCAGCCTTGCACACACACACACACACACACATGTAGCCATACCGCCAGCTGCCACGCCTCCCCGCTTACCACCTTCAGCTGCACAGCCTACACAAATTGTTGTAACTGTTTTTGCAGCCACTTTTCAAGGTCAAAATTGCAGTGCATGCGAGTTGAAATACTTGAATAGCACTCGATGTATGTGTGTAAGAGTGTGTGTATGTGTGTGTGTGTGTGTGAGTGTGAGTTGAGCTATCGACAGCATCCAAATGCCAGTGCTTTGATAGATCGAAGCTGCAGATGGGCATCGTCAACAAAGAATTGAGATAGAGCTCAGCTGCCGCTGCTGCTTGACTTAGCTCAACTTGGCTTAGCTTTCAAGCTCACAGCGCGTCTTAAATTGCAAACCACATGCTCAACAACAGCAATAACAACAACAGCAACAACAACAACAACAACAACAACAACATGTGCTACGTTTTGTGCAGCTGCTAATTACAGTTGCTTTTTTTTTTGTATTTATATATATATATATATATACGTATATATATTTTTTTTTTTTGCCATTTGCCGCCGCATTTCAGCTTTGTGCTTCAATTTGTTTGTTTGTTTGGCTTTTTTTTTTCTCTATGACTTTTTTTTCGTAGTGTTTTTTTTTAAAGTGTTCTTTGCGGTATTAATGTCAATGTTAACCTTGCTCTGTTTCATTTTGCCTCGTTAACTCGTTTACATTGTTTATTAAGTGGCCGAAGCATTTAATTTATCTAACGATTTAGCTATATTTCGCATACCCTGTAGCTGTTAATAGACATTGACGATGTTTGTTTTTCGTGTCTCTTTTAGAGGGTATTTTATTTGTATTATTTTTACTGTTTCTTTGACTTTTTAGTGGAGTTTGTCTTTTTGAATCTATAAATTTGACTTGTTGAATAGATTGTTTTGTTATTTTTTTGCAGTTTCTATTATCAGCTGCTGGTTATGTTAAGCAAAGAGGTGGTTGCTGTTAAGATTTTGTTAACTATGAATTCTTATGTTATAACAGCTGCTTAACATAAGAAGTCATAGTTAACAAAATCATAATAAATGTAAAGAAATGAACAGGTTTGGCTACTGTTAAGCCTTTGCTTCAAGCTATGACAAGCAATGTTAAGATATTGTTAAACTAACATTGGAAGAATATACATTTAACTACTGTTAAGCAACTGTTAAGCTAATGTCCGCGTTGCTTATGTGAGCAGCAGTTCTCATTTAAGCACTTGGAACTTCTGCTAAGCAACTGTTAAGCTAGTGCTTATGTAAGCAGCTGAACGCTATGTTAAACAGCTATTAACATATGCAGATATTTAACTAATGTTAAGCATATGTTACGCTCATGCTGCATTTTATGGCAAGCTATGTCAAAAAACTATTAAGTTAACATCTGCAGACCTTTAACTTTTGTAAACTTATTAGCAGATATGCTAAGTAGCTATCATTTGAAGAGACTTAACTCCTGATGTCAACTATGCTGTTACTGTCTTCTGCCTGCTATGTTACACTAATAATAACATAATAAACGCTTGCTCATATGTTTTTCCTTACTTCTTTTGGGGCGTTGCTCATCTGCAATGAAGCTTTTTTTGTTTTACGTTTTTTTTTTTCGCAATTGTTAATGCATTTCCGTTAAGCACGTTGCACAAACAATGGGGCACAGCGCAAATGGCAGCATCGGGCAACAGCAGCAGCAGCAGCGGCGGTGGCAGCAGCAGCAGCTCGCAAACAAAACGTAAATGAGTTTGTCAACATATTTCTAATTCGACACGCTTCAAAGTGACCAATACACACACACACACATATATATACATACACACACTTAGCTGTGAGTGAGGCTTTTAGAATGAATATATTATATGCGTTGACCTAAATTTTATGACTGTTGCTGTTTGCCATTTAGTTGCAGTAGCAACAAAAAATATATATAATAACCATTGCAATTGCTGCATGTATGTGTGCGTGTGTGTGTGTGTGTGTGTGTGTGTGTGTGTGTGTGTGTGCGAGTTGCACAAAGAAGCATGCTAAACAGCTACTAAAATACAATGCAATTGCAACTGCAACAGCAAAAGCTAAGGCAAACAATATATACAAACTGAATGAGACGCAACTGGCTAACTGACTGACTGACTGACTGATTGACTGATTGAGCCCCTGTGACAATGTCTAAGCTGTCTGTATGTGTGTGTGTGTGTGTGTGTGTGCTAATTGTTACTGCCAATAAGCGTCTATAAGCGTTACAAGTCTATTGCCATATGCCATATGCGAGGGTGGCTCATTTGGCCAATTCCAATGAAACCCAGTCAATTAAAGTCAACCAATTGCAATCTATATTATAATGTAATGTTTTACTGGCTGCAAACCTCAAGTTTTTCTACTTCTTAATCTTAAAAGGCTGAAAATCAGTTTTGCTTTAAGAATTATATGAATTAAAGCTTTTGTTCTTGGTAATTTTCTATTGTTAGAGCAGTTCCTAAACGTTTTACTGGCTGCTTTTATCTACTGCTTCGAAGTTTAAAGTTAAGCTGTAGGTCTCTTAATAGCATTTGTTTTGTAAAGCCTTCGTAAACGTTTTACTGGCTGCAAACTATAAAATATTTCAGCTGCTACAAATGAAGTTTGCTTGGACTTCAAATTTATATAAAAATCAAGCATTTGTTTTGACATTTTAGCTTAATTTGGTATATTTCTTAAACGTTACACTGGCTGCTATGTAAAACATGTGCTATATGAAACACGAATAAAGCTAGACTTTACCATGAGAGCAACTTTATCATAACTTTATTAACAAGTATTTCCTAAACGTTGCACTGGCTGCTTATTTATTTCTTATTTGATATCGCTGCCAAACTAATCGAATAGCCCTCGCATTCGAAGTTTGTGTATTGAGTGCATAATGTAATTGAACATTGCGCATACGACGAGTCCATTGGCTTATCCCACAAGTCAAGTCATAGAACTGAACTGTCGTTTCGTGCTTGTCTCATTAACATTTACAACGGGGCACACGGGCGCAGCAGCCGACAATAACAACAACAACAACAACAAAAGCAACAAGAGCAACAAATCATTTAACGCAATTGCGTTAAAACTTTGCCCATTCCAAACAAAAGTTTCGTTTCGTTTCGTTTCGGCTTTAGTTTCGGGCGTTTTATTTGTTTGTTTTTGGTTTTTCGCATCTTTGTTAAACAGTTTGTTGCACTTTTTGTTATTTTTTTAGTTTTTCGTATGTTGTTTTACAACGGCCTCGATCTCTTTTGTAGCTGCCGTTGATGTGCTTTAAATAGCTGTCAAGTCACTGACTCAATTTTCGTTTAGAATTGAAGTGAAACTGAAAGCTTAACAAAATTCTATATATATATATACGAAATAACTTATAAGTGAGTAAACATTGCATTGAGCTCTAAATAACTTTTTGTTTAATGGGAATCGCGTGTGGCAATTACAGCCATAGGCAATTGGGATACTTTGTAAATTGGGTTGAATCACTTTAAGTTGTTTTTTTTTAGGGCTTCGCAGTAGCCAGAGTACGAATCAAACTGGAAAATGCTTAAAGATGTGCCTAATTGAGTTGAATAAATATTCAAATGATTCAATAGGCCTACTTCATAAAGAGTTGCCAGTAAAACGTTTATGAATGCTTGCATTAGAAAAGAATTGAATGGGAATAGCTGTAGAATGCCATGATTGTTAGAGTATATAGTATACAAGAGCATGTAGAAAAAGTGTAGAATTTTATGCTAAATCTATACTTTGGGCACAGCTGCCAGTAAAACGTTTCGGAATGCAGCTGTACAATAAATAACTAAGGTGAATAAAGTTACTGGGAATGTGAAAGCCATTCAATAAAAGACTGAAAAAGTTTTCCAATATAAAATATTTCCAGTATACGAGTATGACGAATTTTCTAAGAACAGCCAGTAAAACGTTTAAGAAGAGTTAAGGAAAAGTTGAAAATTTAAAGAGAATATAAGAAGATAACTACAAAATTGTTATTGTGAGAGAGAAGATCCTGCTGAATCTTCAAATATTTTATATATATATATATATATATATATATATATATATATGGATATATACATATCGTATATCATATGATTCCTTAAGGACGTGGGTGTACAGCACACGGAAAGAAAAGAGGGAAGCACATATAAATTGTGCTTTATTTCTTATTTCTTGATTTGGAGCAACAGTTCGTGCCATTTAATGCACTTGCCTAATTGATAATCAGGTTTTTCAGTTGCTGTTGATGTTGTTGTTGTTGTTGTTGGTTTTGAAATGAAAACCGCATCTGGTTGACCTTCTCAACCGTTACAGGCGCTGATTACAGCATCAGCCTTTATGCCATATATGTGTCAATACATATATATACGAGTTTTTATATATGTATATGCAAAATTAGCAGAATTTAATTATGATGCTGACAATGGCAATGCTGATGATGATGATGATGATGCTGCTGCCGATGATAATGATGATGATGATGAGCAACGCTTCGTTTCATTTAATTTCGTTGTTGCTTCAATATTTATTGCTACACGGACGACAATTTGCAGTCGTTGTTGTTGTTGTATTTTTTTTTAACTGTAAACATATCGAAATGATGCAGGCGACCCTTTGCTGTTGTTGTGGTGCGATCTTCCTACCCGTTTTGACCCACATTTCGAATGCAACAACAACAACAACAGCAACCAATCAATGGGGAGAAACAAGTTAAGCATCCCATGCCAAAAGCAGCTACAAAATTTGTATTAAGTAAACTCCCACTTACAACATTATGCATATCAATGATGCTATAGCTGACTCTCGCTCTCTCTCTCTCTCTCTCTCTGTCTCTCTCTTGCTTGCACACTCTTTCCGTTGGATTTTGTTACAAATATGAAATTATGCGTAAAATTGTTGTTGCTGTTGTAGTTTGGATTTCAGTGTTTTTTTTCCAAGCATTTTTTTTTTTGGTTTTTATTTTTATTTTATTTTTATTTATTTTTTTTTGTTGATCAGCTTCCAAATGAAATGAGCCAAAACCGCAACAAGCGCAACAAAAGTTGTCGCCGCCTTTTGTTGCTGTTGCTGTTGCTGTGTGTGTTGTTCATTTATGACGTAACTTTTGCTGCGGCTGCGGCTGCGGCTGCTGTGATTACGGCCCGCTGTTAATACAGTTAAAGCGGGCGCCTAACCTTGAAAACCGGTAGATTTTTTTTTTTATATATATATATTTTACTTTATCTCATGTGTGTGTGTGTGTGTGAGTGTGTGATTTGTGCTTGCCTCTTAAGGCTTACGGCCAGACAAATATTATTATATAGAAACAGATATAATATATATACATATATAACTAAATATATAGCTCAAATTGTCCTAATTACAAAATGAGATTTATTTTATAATTAAAATTTTTTTAGTACATTTAATTTTGAATTTACAATTTTTTTTATATTTTATTTAGATATTATTTTATTCTAATAATTTATTTATAATTATATATATATATATATATTTTTTTTTTTAAATTTGTATTATTATTATTTGTATTTTATTTATATTTTTTTACTTTATTTTGATTATTTTATTTACATTTTTTTTATATATTTTTTTATTATTTATTATCATAACAAAATATTATAATTATATTATGTATTTTTTTTTTTTTATATATGTTTTATTTTTAGTTATTCATACTAAAATGTTTTAAAAAATTTTGATCTTTTTATAGTTTTTTTTTTTTAATTTTATATAATATTATATGTATCAATATTATAGGCCAATATTTTTTGCATTTGTATATTGAATTTGCTCTTCTGTTGTCAAACAAAAGACTTAGGCAACGAACTTAATATTGATATTGAAATTCAGTGACATTGCCAATCGGATAGCTGTTGCCGCCTCGTGCTGTGTCTTGTGTGTAATCAAATTGGGGTGTGGCTGCTCTCACACACACACACTTAGACACACACACACACTCAAGTTGGGCAATTCCGAAGCGTTAAAGATTTGTACACGAAATTAGCAGCAATTTAGACAAACTGTTTTTTTTTTCAAGTGTTTGTTATGGCGCTTTCAAGTGATGCCTCACGCAAAGCCTCTAAGTGTAATCAGACATACATAAGCCCTCAGACAAAATAGTCTCATAAACTGTTTAAATAAAGCTCAGGCAAGACTCAATAAAGTTGTCAAAAGTTGTGTAAATGGATAGAAGAATAATATGCCTATAAAGTTACAAGCCTATAGAAGATGTTTGTTCGGGTTAAAGTGGGGGAATTTCATATATGTGATTAATGCTAGGGGTATTCTAGGTCATATTCATAAGAAATGTTTATAATAAAAGTGAGTATTAGAAAGTTAGAACTAGGAATTTTAGTACCTAACTAGCCTATAAGAACTCAGGATCTATAAGAGCTAGAACAGAAAAATTAGGTATGCAGCTGCTGCATGGGCTATAATAGTAAATATCTCAAAGAAATGTGAATGATATATTACTAGCCTATTAGAACTCTGAGTTGAGTCAGGAAATTTCTTATGCAATTGTTCATTTCTATGAAACTTTCTGTTGCAATACCCCCAAAAAAACCATTGCAAATTCCAGGGTATTTCGCTAGTCGAACAATCAAGCTGTTGTGCGGCAATAGCTTAACGCGTCTCAACTGATTTCATTTCGTTATGGATGAGACAGCTCGCGCTATATTATAAAAATTGCCGTTTTATGCAAATCGAGAAAAAAATACAGCTAAAGAGATTTCATATACGAAATTTCACAAATTCATAGGTCAAATATTGACCAATTCGGATCGCAGAGCCGTTTTAGCTTTTGAGATGCGCAAAATTGCACAACGAAACGAAACGAAATGAGATGAGATGAAATGGTATGAAACCCAATGAAATGAAACGAAACAATGGCAACGGATAACAAAGCGCGGCGCTTGTTGAAATTTTTTCTTTTTTTTTTTGGGAAATATATTGAAAAATAGTTTTGTTTCGATTGCCAAAAAAAGAAGAAGAAGAAATACAATGCGGCCCTAATGAAGCGGCAACAGCATCTTGTGCTGCAGTCAAGTGCATAACCAGTTCGGGCTGCATTGCGAGAGAAAGAGATGGAGATGGAGCTAGTCAGGGCTATAAGATAGGGTAGCGGGGTACTTAGCTCAGCTTTTGCTCGCTCAGACAATGTAGCTACAAATTGTCAATGTTGTAGTTAGTCGTGCACACACACACACACACACATACGCATAAAGGTGAGGAGAGCAGAGCAGAGCAGCGAGCGGGGCGCATTCATGCATTCAATTCATTCATTCATTCATTTAGTCAGTCACAAGTCAACCCTGACCTGAAAAATACATGACACTAGTGTGTGCATTATAGCTGCATATACACACATGCATGTGCACATGCACACATGCACACATGCATACATGCATGCTTGCATGCATGCATACACGCATGCACACCTGTGTAGGAGTATGCATGCTGGTGATTTTGTAGCTGTTTAATTTTAGACTCAGATATATCTATATATATTGATATTGTCATTAATTTGTTGTAATTGCTGGTGTGGTGTATGTTGTTGTTGTTGTTGTTGTTGTTGTTGTTGTTGTTGTTGTTGTTGCTGTTGCTGTTGCTGTTGCTGTTGTTGTCGCATCATCCGATATGAGAAAAACTGTTGTAAGACAATTTAAGCTGTAGGTTTGTGTTTTATATGTCAGATATAAATGTTCTAGCAGCTCTTAAAAGTGAAAACTATATATATAGATGTATATAAAAATATATATCATAAAAATATTCAATTTTACCATTATTTATTTTCTTATATTCATTTTCTATATATTGTTATTTTCTATATACTTTGTATATTGTATTTTTTCTTTATTTTATTTTTATTATTCTTTTTTTTTCTAAATTTTATAATAAATATTTTTGTCTTTATCATATTATATTCATTAATAATATATTAAAATATATTTTAAAATTTATTTATTATAATTTAATATATTTTATAAATTTTTTTCTCATCTATTTGCGATTTATATATATTTTTATTTTCTTTATTATATTAATAATATAATAAAATATATTTCTCAATTTAATTTTAATAATTTAATCTATTTTATTATATATAATTTTTTTAATATTTAATTTATATATATTATTGAATATAAATATTTGATTTTAACGTTTTTTTGTTTTTATTTATTTTATATATTTTTTTATATTAATATTTATATTTTTATTTATTTGTTGTTCTTTTTATATGAATATTATTTTTATATATAAAATAAATATTTTCCCTTTCTTTATTTTTTTATTATCTTGCCTTTTAGTAAAAAATAACCATATAGTATTACCCAAGTTCATTGAACTTTGAATCTAGATTTCTATAACGATTCCTGCTGTCCTGCTCTAGCCACCCACGCCATTATTTCCACTCAACAAATATTTATAGAGTTTACGCATTCATTTCATTCCATCAGCTTATCTCAGCGTCCACTTTTCCCACACAATTTTCATTTAATCTAACAACAACAACAACAACAACAGCAACGACTAAAATGACTTTAAGTACTTTTCCCTTGAGCTGAAAGCTTGTAACTATTTGCAATTTGTATTGCACTTGACATTGACATTTGCGGGAGCGGAAACTGTTTAACATACAGCAGCTATAAATCATGTTAAACAGCGAGCCCATAATTTGTTTAATCAATAACTAAATGCATTTAATGGTTATTTAAACAATGCAATTTTCATATTATATTTTATTCACAAGCGGCGGCAACAACAATTTAATTATATTATACAAATTCGCACACTTGAATTGAGTGTAATAGAGAGGTGTGAGAGAGAGAGAGAGAGAGAGAGAGAGAGATTGTGTGGGCTTGTATCTGTCTATAGGCAACACCTTCAAGCAGCTAAATTGTGTTCTAGATGTTTCCTTTTCCGTTTCAAAACATTGAAAAGCGCCTTCAGGATTTGAGGGACTTTTTGTGTTTCAATTCCAAATCGTTTCAGCTTGACAGAGAGAGAGAGAGAGAGAGGGGGACTTGGAGACTATAGATACTAAAGACTGATTTTTGAGACTTTTATAGATAAGATAAGATGAGATTTGATAAAAGCATTGTATTAAAGGCTCGAACAACAAACTATAGATAGAGGTGTCTATCAAGGTGCAACTTTCAACTATGCCTATTTATATCTATATATATATATATATATATATATATATATACAGATATTTGTATGAAAAATCAGGTTCATCAAGCGAACCTCTAGGCTGTTTGAGCTGTTGCTGCGAATCGTTTATACAGTATAAAGTATTGTTTATCTGCTGCCAAATGTTCTCTCACTTTTGGGCATGCAATATAAAGAGATGTCTCATCACAAATTTATATTTACACACACACACACACGCACATGTATATACATGTATATGTACATAAAAATAAAATCAACAAACGAAATTGAATTCTGAAGCATGCGGAATGCGAAACTCGTTCGTCTTTAGCGTTAAACAAAACAACAGTTAACTTTTAACAACAACAACAACAACAACAACAACAAAAAAGGAAACAAGTTCTATTGTTTTTGTTGTTGTTGTTGTTGTAGAGCGTTAAACGTGTTTCAATCGCAAATTAAAGAAGCAAAATAACAACAAAAACTCACAAATCTTTATAAATATAAGCTAAATAAAACAAAAACAAATGCAATAATTTGAAGCTTTATTGCCCCGTGCTAAGCCGAAACGAGTTTCCATATTAATAATAATAATAATAATAAAATATATACCACAAAAAAACAACAACAACAATCACCAAAAATTAACTGAAATTCAAACAATTTACAAGTTATTGACACTGAAATTAAAAAAAAAAAACATATTTTGTTGGTGATTTTTTTTTGTGAATGTGACAAAATGCGAAATACTCGGATTGTTTAAGAAAGAAACTAACTAATAGATATAAGAGTGTTCTAAATCCAATTGATAATACAAAAATAAATAAAAAAATTAATTAAAATAAAATTTAAAATAAATTGAAAAAATAAATACATACAACAAAAAAAAAAAAAAAATTAAATAATTAAAAACAATAAATAAATAAAAAAAAAATCAATAAAAAAGTAAACAAAAAATTAAAGAAATAAATAAAAAAATAAAAATAAAAGAAATAAATAAAAAAAATAAATTTGAAAAAAAGTTGAATAAAAAAAAAAGCAAAAAAAAAACATTAAAATAAATAGATAAAAAAAAAAACAAATAAAATAAAAAATTATAATAATAAATTTAAAAAAAAAAATTCAAAATAAATAAATTTTTTTCTATAATTATTTTCTAAAGTCTAACTATGTAAACTAAGTAACTGTTATAGTTAGCTGAAACCAAAAAATCTTGTACAAAATACAGTAAAAACTCTGTAAGACGTACACAGACGATAGCTGCACGCAATGTGAGAAAAACATAAATGAAAAGTATTTGGCAGAAGAAGAGCTGATTGGAACTTGGTTAAAGGCAACTCTGTTGACGCGTTCAATTGGGCTGCAAATTGAACAGGTCACTAATTCAATTACAGAGAAACAGAGAGAGAGAGAGAGAGTGAGAGAGAGCTCAGGAGAGAGAGCGGGAGAAAAGTGAGCAACAAGAAATGCATTTTCATGCTAAAACTGAAAGATGATTTGGTAGACAAAGGCCGTTCCGCAGGGGCTAACAAAAGCCCAAAGGGGCCAAAAGGCAGTGCAATCAATACACAAACCAACACACACACACACACGGACAGACAGACACACATGCGCACTCACGCACACTCAGAGTCGTGAGTAACGCAGCGATTCTCCAGAGGCGAGGCCTCTGGTCAGGTATTTGAGCTCCAAAGTAAAGAGAGCCCAGCGAGCGAAAAAAAAACTCGCTTCCTTTATTATTATTCTTTATTTATTTTTTTTCTTTTCAAATATACACACACACACACACACACACACACATACATATATATGAGAAGGTGTATTTTTATTCTTATGGAACGCAGTCGAGCGCAGCACTTGAGACCAGTTTCTCGCGCTGCCTGCCTGCCTCTGTGTGTGTGTGTGTGTGTGTGTGTTGATTCACTGCACAAATAAATCTCAGCTTTGAATTTTATCACAGTGTGTGCAGGATTCTTGCCCTTTTTGCTGTTGCTTCTCGCTTCGTTTTTCTGATTGTCAAATCTTTGCCTTTTTTCTCTCTCTTTCTTTTTTAGTTCGTTTTTGTGCCTGGCTATTTGGTTTGGTGTGTGACGGAGATAGGGCTAGATGCAGGCTGGCTGGCAGGCAGGCGAGTCGCGTTGAGTCGAATCGAGTCAGCCCTTAAACAGGTAGACAACTGCATTGTTTATCAGTCAGCCAGGCAACAGCAGGTAAAAACTAATGCCAGACGCAGTGCAGAAAAACGAAAAAAACAAAAAATCCAGCGACGGAGTAGGAAAGGTAAAAAACAAATGACTCAGGCAACGAACTTGCCACAGGATCTGCTGCTGTAGCTATTCAAATTGTCTGCCCAACTAAAAATTCGCTGAAATACCTTATTAGGCATGCGAAAAAGTGGATGAAAAAAGATGCTGACGAAGAAGCAGAAACTGAAGCTGTAACTTGAGCTTAAAGTGAAAACAGGATTTTTGCACTTCAAGAACTAAACTAAACAAAACAAAGCATAGCTAGAAAAAAATATTAGATAAATATTGAAGATGGAATATTTATGTTCGAGTTTTATTTGTTAAAAATTATTTTTGGCATTGGGTTAAGAAAAATATAACTCAGTAACATATGTCAAGGAAACTGAATCTTTAAGTGCCTTAAGTCTTAAGATGATGAGTTGGTTAGCTTAAGAACTTTTAAATGAATTTACAGCATAAGTAAATCTTGCCATATCTCTATCAAGCCTAGCTAGGTCTAACTATATATTTATTTCTCTATCTATTTATTGATCTATCTATCAGTTTGCTCAATTGCTTGCTAGCTTGATCTTTAGACGTCTTTCTCTTGTATCTAGCTAACTGATCTTATTGGTTTTCTTTTTTTATCTGAGCTATCTATTTTAACTTTTCCATATATCAGTTCCATTTGACAAACTCTATAGATATGATGAATTATGATTATAGTTATGTTTCAATATCAAATCTAATAAAATTCTTCAAAGAGTTTTCTAGAATTATTTCAAGTATGCTTCATTTCTTTGTCTCTGTCTAATGAAATGCTTCAGTCTTTCGGTTTTTGTTTTACAGCGTTCAAGTTAACTTTTGCTTACGAAGGGAGAGCTGTCTGTAGAAAGGGTATGCAAGCCAGCGGGCTTATAGACCGACAGAGAGGGGGGCGAGAGAGAGAGAGAGTCAGATAAATGGCAACAGAACATTTTTGGCCAACCTTTCGCTAACTTCCGGCCGCGTGTTGTAACATCTGCGTCAGCTTGAATTGAACTGCGCAAGTATATATACACACACACACACATATATATATATATATATTTATATATTTATATATATTTTGAATGGTCTTCTAACAGGTGCCCGGTTGTTGTTGTTATCAAGTGCTAAGTGGCCAAATGTTGACTTATCGCGGCGACTTTATCAATGAATTTCCTTTGAATTTTTATTGACTTTTACTTTGGAGCAAGAAATGAAATGAAATGAAAAGATGGCTAAGAAATGATTGTGCAATTTGCAAAAAAAAAGTTGGCCCAAAAAAAAAAAAGTGTTTATAAAAAAAGGCACAGGAAGTTGGGCAGTTAGCTGAGCAGCTGTTGATGTTGTTGTTGTTGTCGTTGTTGTTGTTGTTGTTGCTGCTCTTCTAGGAATTTTAAATAGCGCGCAACAGACCTTGTCCTAAGGTCGCGCCTCTCGCTCTCTCTCTCTCTCAGCATATAGATATATATATATATATATATAGATATATATTTATATAAATTTATGAATATATAGTCTATATGAATATTTATAGCTGCCACTTGTGGCACGCAACAGCATATAACTATAGCTTAAGCTATTGTTTATTTATAGAATACACTGGACAAAATTTATGTGAGTTTTTGTTTTTAAGCTTGACTTTAAGTTAAGTTAATTGTGAATATATATATAAAAATTGATAATTTAAAAATATAAAATATAGAAAAAACTGAAAAATGTGAAAAAATTTTTATAAAAGTGCAACAAAATTTTTTAAAAATATATAAATAATTATAATATAGATAAATAAAATAAAATACAAAATAGAAAAATAGAAAGAAAAATAACACAATAAAAAATAAAAATACAAAAAAAATAATAAAAAAAAAATAAAAACAAAAAAAAATAAAAATAAAAAAATTAAAAAAAAAAAAATATTAAAAAAATACAAAAATATTAAAAAATAAAAAAATAAAAAAGTTAAAAAAAAAATAGTAAAAAATAAAAAATCATAAAAAATAAAAAAATATAAAAAAATATAAAAAAATATTAAAATATAAAAATATAAAAAATAATAAAATATAATAAAAAATAAAAAAAAGTATATAAAAAGTATAGAAAAAATATTGTTATTATAAATATTTATAAATAGGAAAAAAAAAATTTAAAAACATTTAATGAAAACAATTTTAATATATTTTAAAAACATATGTTGCAAATAATGAAAAAAAGGGCGTAACTATTGGAAAATCCTGATGGTTTGTTTTTGCATCAAAATTTCAAAATCATATTAAAACATTTAAAGGAAATTCGATGAGTCGTTCGATTATCGAGCTCTAGCTGAAAGTTCTACTCACAGAAGGACATATTTGAAGTGAATTGAAAAACTATAAACAATATTTTCTGGACTCAATTTTAAGTGAAATGAATTCTAAAAAATGTTCAATAGTGAAATGTAGTATAACTAGCTAAAACTTGAGTGTAGAAGAAGGCATTAAGCAAACACCCTTTATTCTTTTGTTTTTGTTTTAGCTGTGTACTCAAGCATAGTTATAGCTCTAGCTATATACGTATGTATATTTATAAGGCAAGTACTTAGTATGTGTGTGTGTGTGTGTGTGTGTATGGGAGCAAAAATCACAGACGCTGGCAAACAGCAATTATGGCCGTGGCAACAGCAGAAGCAGCAACAGCAACAACAACAGCAACAACAGCAGCAGCAACATTATGTTGCACTTGAGACACGGTTTGGGCCACGTTCTGTACGCTTTGGTTTGTTGTTTTTTTTTGTTCTTTTCGTCGCTGTTGGCCATCTACATTTCTCGTGTGGCATGCCCTTGCCAAGAATCGTGTTGCCAGTTGTTGTTGTTGTTGTTGTTGCTGTTGGCTGGTTTACTGGTTCTACCACTTTTCGTTTGCCTTGACTTTGCCTTTGTGCCTTTGCTTTTGTGCCTTGCGCTTTGGCCAAATGGCCGACGAGGAGCAACGCCCAAAGTCAGCTTGGCAGAAAGAAACCCAGCCCCAGACCCTGCCCCATCATCATCATCGTCATCATCATCATCGTCGTTATGATCAACATCTTTAACTTGATTATGCGCTTCAGCTAGCTGCAAGTTTTCTGCTATTTTTGCTAGAGAGCCAGCCTACCTATCTTTGGCCTTTTGCTTCTGCTTCCACTTCCACTTTGGTTGCTGCTGCTGGTGCTGCTGCTGTTGCTGTTGCTACTTCTACTTCATCTTCTTTTCTCATTTGCTTTTAGTGCCGCATTCGAGAGTTGCTCTCAACTTGTACTTTTGCTTGGGCTCAGAGATTTGTGGCTTAGGCGCTGAGGCACATTGTTATATAATTTGCCCATTGCCAACTTTAACTAACTTTTTATATATATTATGTTTCCCTCTCTCTCTCTCTCTCTCGCTCTCTCTGTCTTTGTATGTGCGCTCAAGTGTGTGAAGTTCTTGGCCGCTAACCGCTAAGGCAGAGCCCACTGAGCCAGTGAGTCAGGCCCGTAATGCAAGGCCTGCACAGAAGGAACGTTCAAAACTAACGAACTGTGTGAGCTCTCTGTCTGTCCGTCCGTCCGTCCGTCCGTTTGTTAGTGTGTGTTTAGCCACAGGGTGGCTCTGGTTAAAGTAGAATTAAAGCATATGCACTAGCAAATAAATGTAGAAGCTAAGTGCATATTGTAAGTAAATTGTAATGCTAGAACTTGTTGTGAATTATAGTTAGAAAATAAAAAGAAAAGGAATCTAGCAAAGTTAGGAGTTAGTTTAAGTTGTGGTATTGGTAGAGCATTAAAAATTATATAATTTTGTTGCATATTGACTTGATTGAATGATTGTTTGACTGACTCTTTGGCTGAGTGTTATTATGTATGCGATTATAAATAGTTAAAAGCTAAAATCAGTAGAGAATTGGATTAATATAACAATTTATGTATTTCTATATATTTAAGTATTTTTTGAGTATTTTTAAAATACAGTTAAACACTATTTTATGGGAAAATAGGCAGAAGAGTTTTCTTAAGTTTGGCAAAATATTCAAAATCTTTTAAATATATTTATTTGATTGAGAAATAACTCTTTTGGTTTATGAAAAATAGTTGTTTTAAATAGAAATAAGAAGGAATTAAGCTGAATATGCAATAGAATAATAGAATAGAAATAATAATATATATTCATATCTGATACAAAAAAATATATATGATATATATATAGTTCTGATATGATATGTTTTATATATTATATAATAACTACACTCCAATATATCTATATATAATATCAACTAAAGATTTTTATAAACTCAGCAAATATTCAGCATATTTTTTTACATCCTCTTATACAGAATTTTAGAGTTAAAATAGCTTCGTTTTTTTTTGCATTTAGTTGTTGTTGTTTTGTTTCGAACTTTGTGCTTATGTAAAAGATTGTCCAACTCAAATTTCAGGTTCTAAACGTTAGCTCTGCTTGCACACACACACACATATATATATCTATATATATATATATAGAAGTTGCTTAGTGGCTGCGTGTGATTTGAGCTGCGGTTGGGGTCCACAAGAACGACGAGCAATTTCCACTTCCACATCCACTTCCCTAGCAGTTGGCAAGCCTTAGTAGCTTCGCCTCGCACTGCTCTGCTCTGCTCTGCTCGCTTCTGTTATGTGTGTACATTCTACCCCAAGTCTAGTATTCCACTCTATTCCATTCTATTCTATTTTATGCACACCATTCTATGCTATTCGGTTTATTATAGTTATTCCTACATGTAATTATGATATCTATATATATATATACTGTTTTTTTTTGCGCGCGCTAAGACAAAGGGCAGTTAAGCCGCAGACGATGTGAAACAAAAGACTTAGGCAGCGAACTTGACAGCCAACACACACAGACAGGCACACGCACAGGCAAATCAGTGAAGTGTAGCAGAAAAAATATCAAATATAAAAACTAAAAACTAAAAATAAAATGGGAAAAAATTCACTTTCAAGAATTTCATAAATTCTGATTAGTTCCAAAAGAAAGTTATTTTCGATATGAATATTCCTATATATAAAAATATTTTAGCATATTTTGTTCTTGTCTCTCTTTTAGGTTTTTAACCATGGTCAAGAAATGACTTAATAAGCCGCCTCGTCGATTATATAAGCCAGACAACTGAACAGATTTCTAGAAATTGTTGTTTCTTTGCTTTTATTTTTTTTTTTTTTTGGCAATTCAATGAAAGTGATTGATGTTGGCCACAGCTTCGGCGCAGAATCTAAGCAGAAGAGAAGCAAAAATAACAACAAAAAAGAAAAAAAAAAAAAGCAACCAAGGGTCGTGTCGTGTGGGCGTCAACAAATGCTCGAGACGCTGCCTAATTTGCTGTTGTTGTTGTTGTTGCTGCTTAGCTTAGCTTAGCTTGTAGCTCTGAATTGGTAGCTTGGCTTATTGTTGTTGTTGATGTTGTTGTTGTCCGCTGTCTGCTGTCTGCTGTCTGTTGTCTGTTGTCTGTTGTAGATAGCCATCAGCATTTGTCTTGACTGATTTGTGGCTATTATATGGTCATAAGCATTTATTTGCCTGTCAGATTTTTTCTTCATTTTTTTTCGGCTATTTTGTTGTGTGAGTTTTGTAATGAGAGCTGGAAGTGTAACAAATGAGCAGGAAATGTGTATTTGTCCTTAAGGCAATGCATAAAATTATGCATATAGAACAGTTACATAAGAGCGAGATTCTAAGAAAAAGAAGCCGGAAAGCTGTGAGTTGAGTCATATATATGGAGAAGCTAAATATTCTTTACCATAATATAATAATAATATTATATTAGGTTTTCTGAGGGCCTAGGAATAGATGTAAGACTTAAGAAACTTTTCCACAATATATATATTTTCATATTGAAAGAGCATGAAACTAGATGTAAGAATAGAGAATCGTTTCTATAATATAATAATATTATTATTATAAATATAAAATATATAATAATATTGTTATAAATATATAATATGCAATATTATATATTTGAGAGCATATGACTAGATGTAGGACCTACTATATGAGAACTTTATTTTTGACAAAATGAAAAAACTCAAAAATTATGATATAATTTTCAGGTTAAATATAGAAATTTTTTTTTTTAATAAGAGGAATATGTTCACCTTTTTTTATTTTATTTTATTTTTTTATTATTTTGAAATTTAAAAAATTTCTTTTTATGTATTCAATAATTTTTTATTTATTAGTTTTATTTTTATTTATTAATTACTTTTTTATTTATTAATTTATTTTTATTTATTTTTTATTTATTAATTTATTTTTATTTTTGTTTTATTCATTAATTTAATTTAATTTAATTTATTATTTTTTTTTTTTATGTATGAATCTGTTTTTTATTCTTTATATTCAATAATTTATTTTTTTTAAAATTTGTTTATTTATTAATCTAGTTTTTTTATTTATTTATTTTTTTATGTTAAAATTCTTTAAAAACTTTTAACATTAACGTAAACATAATATCGAAATTTTATATATAAATATATTTTTCATCTAAGTTTAATTTTCATAATAAATAATAAACTTAGATTCCGAATGTTTTATTTCAATAAAATAAAACTTGAAGTCAAAGAAATTGTGATGAGAAATCAATTAAAATAAACTAAGAAAAACGTAAGAAGAAAAGACATTTTCAATTTCAGGCCATGAACAATTCAGGCAACAAAAACTTATCTCTCACAGGCGAACACCCAAGTTCGATGGGTTTCTTATCTAAAAATTTCTCAATTAAGTATTTTTCTAAAGTTTTTCGTAATGAAATTGATTTGGCTGACAAAGAACTTCCATAAAAAGGCAGAAATTCATTTCAGAAGAAAGGAGAATAAAATTTTTTGTTTTTTATATTTCTCTATTGTTTTTTTTTTTTTTTTTTTTTTGGTTGAGTTTTATGTGCATTCTTTTGGTGCAGGCGCTTGTTAATTTTGGCATTTGCATAAGGCCAATAAAGTGGTGAGCAAACAAATGATTGAGGCAACGAACTGAACAATTGTGCGAGGTTTGTTGCCTAAGTCATTCGATTTGATTAGATTCTTCTTGGGGAATTGGGTTGGGATAGATCAACTTACCATTTTGAACTTGCTCGGGCTCGACATTGTTGCTGGCTTGCTCTTGCGATAGCTCGAGACTGTGTCGCGTTTGTCCAAAATAGTGACGTCGATGATGGAAACGTTTGCGCGTCGATGTGTTTGTTGATGCGGCGGCAATTAGGCTAAGCGGCTGCTCCTGCTCTGCCTGCTCCGCCTGACCCTGCGGATCCGGCTCCGGTTCGGGCTGGGCAGGCGTTGGTGTTGGCGTCGGCGTCGGTGTCGGTGTCGGCGTCGGCGTCGGAGTTGGCGATAATGGCGCCTGATCGGCGCGACGTGAGTGTGAGGCGCTCGGACTGAGCGGCGGCACAAGGCAACGTTCATCATCCTGCGCCTTGTGCTGCAGCAGATTCTGTGATTCCAGCAGGCGCTGCTGCTGCTGATGCAGGCGGTTTTTGATCAAAAAGATTTTCGGCATCTTTGCTTAGTTGTTGTTGTCGTTGCTGTTGTTGTTTTTGTTATTATTATTGTTGTTATTATTTGTGTTGATTAACACACACACACACTCACACACTCGCACACTCACAAACACTTAGACGAACGCGCGCACTTACACACACAGTAAACAAAACACTAATCCAAGTGCGTGTCTGTTTAAAACTGTGTGTGTGTGTGTGTTCTGCTGCCGCTGCTGCTTTAGCTTCTTCTTCGATCAGTTAAGATATTTGACATAAAAAAAAATTGAACTTTTTTGTAATATATATATATATATATATTTGCAAATGATATTTTTGGGTTGAGCGCGGCTCAGTTTAATTTTTTGTGTTTCTTCATCATTTCCAAAGTTTGCTTTCAGTTGCAATCAATCAGATATATATTTTATATATTCTATATATCACTTGTATATAGCGCACTTTAAAAAAAAAAAGATAAATAAAAAAATAACAAAACAAAAATTTGTCAAATATATTTTATTATATATATATTTTTTCTTTATAGTTTAATTTCTTGTGCTGGGCAGTTTTTATTTGCAGTTTTTTTTTTTTGTATTATTTTTAAAATAGATTTTACGATATTTTTTAACGCGTTTTCTCGTTGTTGTTGTGTGTAAATTGTAACCGTTCTTTTAATGTTTTTTTGTGTTGTTTTTTTTATTTTTATTTTTGTTTTTGGCAAAGTTATTTGTGGCTGTGGCTGTGGCTGCTGTTTTGCTGTCCAGCGACAAAACACGTGCATTCACAACGCCGGCTCGCCTCTTACTGTATTCAAGCGTTGCCAGCCGCTGAGCAGTTAGGCCAAAGTCAAGCAATACCGCTGCGAAGCAGTGGCAGCGGCATCGGCAGCGGCAACGGCAGCGGCAACGGCAGCGTCAGCTTCTACAACAAACTCAGTTAGTTTTAGAGGCGAATTCAGGCGAGCAACGCAAAACACCGTAAGCCGCACTTGAAATACACACAAAGAGAGGTAGAGAGAGCGAGAGCGAGAGAGAGAGAGAGCTCAAGTTCGCTTTCGTCTGTGAGTCAGGGCAAAGACGAACGTGCTTCGGCTTTAGCTTCGGCTAGCTGTTGCTGCTGTTGCTGCTGCTCTTGTAACTGTGCACACACGGCGAACGGTTTTAAACGGCTGCTCCGCAGCGCTCAGCAGCACCTGAGCCGATGTTGCCGCTGAGAGAGAGTGAGAGTGTTTTGGAGCTGCGTCGTCTGCTGCGATCGTAGCTGTGCCTGTTGCTGTTGTTGTTGTTGTGGTTGTGGCTGTTGCTTGTATTGCCTTTGCTTCATTTCGCTCACATAACGTTTCTCATGCAGTTTTTTTTTTTCGCCGCTCTGCGTGTGCCTCTCAGTGTCTGTGTGTGTGTGTGTGTGTGGGTCTTGTGTGCGTGCGTGTTTTTCTTGTTGGTTCAGAGTCAAGGTAGAGGTAATGTTTTATCGTCGCTGACGTCGCTGTTGTTGTTGTTGTTGGTGTTGCTGTTGCCTGTTGCTCGGTTTGGTCGCTGTCGCCGTCGCCGTCGCTGCTTTGGCCATTTGCCGGTTGGGATGTTTTACTCGTTTTGTGTGTTTGCGTTTGGCTTGTACTTGTTGTACTTAGAGCTGCTTTAAGTTGTTGTTGTTGTTGTTTTCGTTGTTGTTGCTGTCGTTGTAGCCGTTGTTGTTGCTGTTATGTCTTTGGTCTTGACTCTGAAATAAGCATTTGACTGCAAATGATATACAAAAAAAAAAAAAAAAAAATACAATTTATTTTTGTACGTAGATTTTACAGCATAATTGCGTTTGTGCCCAAATGTTTTAGCAGAAACTTTTGTTCATATATAAAGATATATATACATATATGTATATATCTAATCTATAAATCTGTAGTTGAGTGTATATACTCAACTTATAGATCAAAAAGTTGAAATTGAAAGAGAAAAACTTGGCAAGATTTGTTGGGAAATCGATATAAAGCTAAAGCAAAGACGGATCTAGATCAACTCAGCTCATGTCTTATTGATCAAGAATTGTATATACTTAATGGGATATCATATTAGCCATGCTTACTGCTGCCTGCTTTATATGCATTTGCCTGTAGACTTATGTCATTAGAGCCTTTTCAATTGGTTCTGAATATATTGATAAATCATATAGAAATTAAATTTAAATTAAATTAAATTAAAATAAATTTAAAATAAATTTAAAATAAATCAAAAATATAGAAATTAAGAGTTTGTTAATGTACAAAAAAAATATAGAATATGAAAAGCTAGATTTATCTAAGAAAAAAAAATTCTCAGATAAAAAATAATTTTTCTAAATTTTTGATCTTATGATTTTGATTGAATTAATATTTATTAATTTTTTTTTGTATTGCTTTATTTTAAGCATAATTAAATTTAGTTTGATTTTTTACTTAATATTAAATAAAAAAAATAAAATATTTATTCAAATATTTTTCAAATATTTATTCAAATATTATTCAAATATTTATTCAAATATTTATTCAAATATTTTTCAAATATTTTCGTTAGCTTTAGCTATACTTTTATTCTAATTCTAGATCATATAATTACTTATGTAGACACATATATATGTACATATTTATATATGCTTATGTTTATATATATCAATATATAATATTTCAATTTATATAAAATTTTAATGAATAATTAATTTCAATTTTCTTTCTTTAAATAAACAAACATTTAGTGCAGCAAGTTTGTTGCCTAAGTCTTTTGTCTTTTGCGCCAACAACAAATTATATAACTATATATAGATATATCTATCTATATAGACGTACGTATGTCCGTTGTCGCTTAACTTTTGCTGCCAGAGCAAAGTCTCTTTCCAAGAGACCCTTTAAGAATTTCATTTAATCATTATCGACAGCAGTTTGTGTGTGTGTGTGTGTATGTGTACTTGTGTGTGTGTATGTGTATATAGTTACGAAGACGCGTAGATACGCAAGAAGTAGAAGTACAAGAACAGAACGTCAATAAGTACCATATAAGCGAAATTAAACGGCAAAATAGTTGGCAACGCGCCTCGCACTCGCACTCGCACTCACTATGCCTGCGTGCGCGTGTGTGTGTGTGTGCGTGTGGGCAATAAAATGAAGAAGCAGCAGCGTTGTCGGCTTGTAATGAGCGCTTAGAACGCGCTTAGAATGGCAATAAGATTGCGGCGAGAGTCGCTGAGAGCAGTCGCCGCATTTCAAAATTTACTCTCTCGCCCGCTCTCTAGCTCGCGCTCTCGGTCTCGGTCTCGGTCTCGCCTCTTGCTCGCCAACGTTCTGTCGCCTCTCGCTCTCGCTCTAGCGCATACGAGTGCGAGGGCAACGGCAACTAACGTTATTTCACACACTTTGCTTGCTTCTATCTATGTGTATGTGTGTGTGTGTGTGCCTGGTTGGCCCGTGTGTGATGTAAGCGCTGCAAACGAAGCCAATTCGCCGCAGTCGCAGCGCGCACACCTGTGTGACACACACGCACACCAGCAAGCAGCGCGGCGACGTAACAAATTTACAGCTAGCTTTGTAGTTGTGTGCGGCAAACATGTGCGGCGAAGAGCACCAGAGAGCGCCATGGGAGAGGGAGAGCGAGAGAGCCAGTGAGCAAGAGCGCGCAACTTCATATACCTGTTGGCAGTGGCTTTGACTGTGACTCTGACTTTGGCGTCGCGCAGCACTGGCAGTGGCTGCGGCTGCGGCAGCATTTTGAACTGCGCGCGCTTCTTAACTAATTGTTGTTGCTGTTGTAGTTGCTGTTGCTGTTGCTGTTCCTGCGGCAACTTCACTCTCACTCAAATGCCGCTGCTAAGCCAAATGCAAGTGCTCTGCCCTTTAGCTGCACCAGCAGCAGCAACAGCAATAGCAACAGCAATAGCAACAGCAGTAGAAACAACAGCAAGTGAAAAATCCTGCTAGCTGAGATTTTTCTTTTACGTTTGTAGAATTTTTTTTTTTTAGAATTTTCTATGCAGCTTTACAGTTTTCATATAAATTAATAATTTATTTAATTAAATGTAATTAATTTATTTAATTAATTGATTAAATTTATTAAAGGAAATAATTAAATTTATATGCATATACATATTTTTAATTTATATTTAATTTATATTTATTACTATAAATTATGTATTTTAATATTTTTTACTTAAAATTTGTTTTAATTAATATTTGTTATAATTAAAATTAACTACGAATAAAATGAAACATACTAAAGTAAGTATTAACTAAAGAATTCTTTAAAAAGTGAGATAAACTATTTTTCATATTTATTTCAATGTTGTTTCAAATTTGTTTCTCGATTTGATTTTTTAAAATTTAATTTTTAATTTAAATTGTTGACAGCATATTTCATCAAAGATATTTTTAGTTTGAAAAAAAAAAAAATGTTTTTTCCCCATAAATTATAATTTATTTGCTCTGAAGTGCAGTTCGATAAAGGATTGCCATAAATTAGAATTATTTTTTAATTTTTTAAATGTGTTATTCAAAGAATATTGCTATCCTTTTTGTATGTAAATATTTAATATATATTTTTTATAAATGTTTAATATATTTATACATAAATATTTTGTTTTTTTTTTTATAGTTTTAATTTATTTTTTTATATAGCCTAAATTAAAAAAAAAATATATATTTTTGATATAGTTTCTTAATGCATTTTTTTAGTTTTCTTTAGTTTTATAATTACAATTTATATTTGCTTTGAATGTGTAATGAAATATTAATAATTTTTGTTATAAAATATAATATATATATAAATATAATTCTAATATTTATTTTTTCTTTTCTATTGAATATCTGTTTCAGATTATTTTCTATATATTTTATGTTGTCTTTTACGAACTTTTATTGTATTTATTTGTTGTGTGTATGTTGCTGATCTCCATTTAATTTTAATTATATAAAAAAAAAAAAACAATATTATATAAGATCCTAGTTAATGTAGACCCAGGGCAGGGTCACAGATGTACCTGTAGCTATATATATGTGTGTGTGTGTGAATTTCTTATCGGCTCTATGTATATATAGAATATTTATTTGTGTGTTTGCCTGTTGCTTAAAATTGCGCTTGAGCACACACACACACACACACACACATACTCAAACATAGGCTCAGGCTCTGCTGCTCATCATTATTATTATGATTCTTATTATCATTATGATTGTGAGCATAATGATGTTCATTCATTATGCTCTTTGAGCTGTGTCTGTGCGGTAATTGCAGTCTTTAAGAATGTGTTTTTTTTTTTGACTATCTCGCACTCTCTTTTTATTTGTGCGCTCTCTCAGTCCTTTACTCTCTCTCTCTCTCTCTTTAGCTCTCTCTCTCTAGCTCTCATTACCCAGCCATGTAATGGCTTGCTCTTGCTGATACGCGCAGTTTGTTTCCTTTTTGGCTTGTTCTTTGGCTCGTTTGCTGCTCTCGCTGCTGCTCTTTTCTCTTCTCTCTCTCTCTCTCTCACTGTTTTTTTTTTATTTTTTATCTTTATTTGCTCAATTGTCGTCATCGACGGCGACGTGCTCGCCTCTCTTTACTGTTGTTGTTGTTGGCTTTTCGCTAAAATAATGCTAAAGTAAAGTGAAGTAAGAAGAAATATAAGAAGAAGCAGCAGCAACAGCAGCGGCAACAGCAGCGGCGGCGGCGGCGGCGGCAAAAAAAAAAAAAAGTAAATGAAGAGCGGCCGGAATACCTGTTTTACCTGTTTGTATACCTACTAACGTACTAACACTGTTATAGCGGATTCACGGCGCACACGCCTGACAACAACAACAACAACAACAACAAGAGAGGCAGCAGCAATGCGCTTGAAGACGTCGCAGCCAAGCCCGAGCTGCCAGCCCCAAGTTCTGCTTCTTGCTCTTTGGCAACCCAGCCCAAGTCGCAGACCCCTCCACCCAGCCCGCTCCTGCTCCGCCCCGCCCCGCCCCGCCTTGCCTTGCCTCGCCTCACAGCAACACCCCCAGCTCCCCCTAGCTCTCCCTCTAGCGCTGCGCATCACAGCGCCTTGTCCTCGTCTTCAGCTACGTCTCTTTGCTCGGCTGTTGATGTTGTTTTTTTTTTTTTGTTTTTGCAAAAGTTCTTGGACTTTGGTTACATCTTTTGCGTTTGTCGTTTTGGCTTTTGCTTTTGTAAGCCTCTGTGTACCCTTTGCTCTCCATCTCAGTGCCACCCCCCCATTGGTTCGGTTCGTCCCTGTTGGCATCTCGACAACATCTTGGCCAAGTTCCATACAGCGTTTCCTTTGGCTCTAGATGCTGTGTTTGCTGTTGTCGCCGTTGTTTGCCTCTTGTTTGGCTGTTTGTCAGTTGATTTTCCCGATCTTCTTTAACCAGACAGCAGAATGTGTTCCCCAAAACCAATTGCAATTTACATTCAAAAGATCTGGCAACGCCAGAGCTAGCAACAAATTGACTCAAGGTGGAGATTACCCAACACTGAAGATAACTTTGTGTTAGGTCAACAGATGGAAGTTATTAAACTTAATTTCTGATCGGAAATTAAACTTAAGCATATATATTTTATATGAATTTTGAAATTAAAAACAAAATTTATAGAAAAAATTAGAAAAAAATTAAATTTATAGAAAAAAATTATGTATGTTTAAAAAATAATTAAATTTATGGAACAAATTATACATATATAAAAAAAAAAAACAAAAGTTAATTTCATAAAAAAAATTATATTAAAAATGAAATTTTTCAGTTAAAAAATCAATATGAATTTCTAAATTTTCTCTACTTTAAATTTCTTAAGATACAATAATATTTATATTCATGTTTAATCTAGTTTGATAAAATTGCAAGATTTCATAGATACTCTTGCTGTGAAGAGGTTGAATCAGAGAGAATCTTGTACAGACAGAATCATCTTCGCCAGAGCTTAACTCGTCAAGTTTTGTTGACTTCAGCTTGAGATAAATTTATAATTATATTGTACGCCCATTGAGGCGTGGCAAAGCGGATTATTAGTATTTGTATAATTTCAGTTGTTTTTGGAATGCGAGCGAGTATTATGCAGTCGATAATGTTATATAAATGTACTTCATATATGATAATAGCTGATTGAAAGAAATTTTGGATATATTTTTATATATAACAGCTTGAAATTCAGCTGACTGAAATGCTTAAAGAACCGTTAAATATTTAATATATAAAATAAATATAGTAAATATAATTTAATGTTCCATTTCATATCAACTTGAAGCAGCTCACGTCTGGCACATTACAAAATGTTGATCATCGCACTGTCAACACCTCTTTTAGCTCTGCTCAAAGATATATTTATATAAATATATATATTTATATATATACATACATAATAATTGATGAAAAAGAGTCAAAAAATATTTAAAAAAAAGCAGCATAATGAAAAAAATATTTAATTAAAATTGTATGCAAGGTCGAAATTAGTTGGCAACGTGGCCATCAAGTCGAAAAACTTAATTCATAATTCATTTAAAGAGCGCACCACCCTACCCCCAGCCCCCCCGCCATCACCCCTGCCTCAGTGCACATCGCTTTTGGTGTTCGTAATGTCGTTGTACCTTCAACAGTTGCGAGACGCTGTGCACGTTTTTGTATTTTTGTTTTATTTAATGTTTTTTTTTTTTTTTTTTTTATATTTTTTTTTATACCTGTTTGCCATATTAATCAGGCCCAGAATGAGCGGGATCATATGGGTACTGCATATGCGTATAGTTTTTGTATTGTTTCTTCTTCTTTTTTTTTTTTTTAGCTAGCTACTTAGCGATTTTGTATCTTAGTCAGATACTTTTTCCATATATTTGATTTATATCTTTTTTTTTTTTAATTTTCTATTTATTTATTTTAAATGTAAAGACAAAGACTTAGGCAACAAACTTGAAGTTCTTATGATTCTATATATGTACATGTATGTCTATCTGTCTATATGTATTTATACCTATATCTATATCTATATCTATATCTATATCTATATCTATATCTATATCTATATCTATATCTATATCTATATCTATATCTATATCTATATCTATATCTATATCTATATCTATATCTATATCTATATCTATATCTATATCTATATCTATATCTATATCTATATCTATATCTATATCTATATCTATATCTATATCTATATCTATATCTATATATATATCTATATCTATATCTATATCTATATCTATATCTATATCTATATCTATATCTATATCTATATCTATATCTATATCTATATCTATATCTATATCTATATCTACATCTATATCTATATCTATATCTATATCTATATCTATATCTATATCTATATCTATATCTATATCTATATCTATATCTATATCTATATCTATATCTATATCTATATCTATATCTATATCTATATCTTAAGTCTTTTCTTAATCATATATTTGGGTATGTCAAACGAAAGACTTAGGCAGCAAACTTGCTATGGACAAACACACACATATATATTCCATGGGGCGTCTGCTTTGCATATTTGTTCTTCTTCTTCTTCCTCTTCCTTTTGTGTAGGCGTATTTTTGCGCATAACAGGTAGCACACTGCCTTGGCAGAGGCGTGGCAGTGGTTACTTAAGCCTTTCGGCTCTTTGACAGTTATACAATAAGGCATCGCACACAAAAGACAGAATGCAGAGATAAAACAGATAAACGTCCGTTGCCGATAACAATGCCAATGCAATGCAATGCAATGAAGCCAACAAGTGCAAGTGACAACAAACACAAACGAATCGAGACGAAACGAAATGACAACAGCAACAACAACAACAACAGCAATCAGAAAGAGAAGAAGATGTAGAAGAGGAAGCATGAGAAGGAGACCTAAAAATTTTGCTGCTGCTGCTGCTGCTGCAGCAACATTTTCTGCTTAAATAAATTTTTGTTTTGTTTTTGTGAGCTGCGCCGTTGGCAACGCCTTTTTGCCCAGTCGAAGCGAGTTAAGCCTAACAATGGTAACAAGTGCGCGCAAATTGTTGCCTGCCAGCCACAACAGCAACAACAGCAACATCAGCCACAACAGCAACAGCAACAACAGCAACAACAATGGATTTACCATTAAACTTTAAATTCAAATTCAAGTTCATGATGAATGTATCACGTGCAGTCGCTCTTTGGCGGTTGTTTTTTTTTGTTGTGTGTGTGTCTGTGTGAGTGTGTGTGTGTCTGTGTGTGTGTACTTGAATGCGAACACGACAAGCTGCTGCTGCTGTTGCTGTTGCTGTTACTTTTGTTGCTTTAGCTACTTTGGCCGCAAAAGCTCAAACGCTTTTTGTTTTGTTTCTGCTGCTGCGCTACGTTAAGTAATTGGCATTAGTCAAGAAAATTGTTGACTGAAAATTTTGTTAGCTTAAAATTTGCTGATACTGCGAGCCATACTATAATTCTCATATAGCTGGTAAAATTAGCTCAAATTTGATATTCCAAATTAAGTTTAGTTACATGATCTTTGTTGTTGAACGTTGCTATGACTATCCTGCTGTTACTATACTACTATTATACTGTACTATACTACTATTATACTGTGCTATACTACTGTTATACTGTACAATATTATTATTGTACTGTACTATACTACTATTGTACTCTACTATATTACTATTATACTGTACTGTACGACTAGTATACTGTACTACTATTATACTGTTCTATACTACTATTATACTGAACTATACTACTATTATACTGTACTATACTACTAGTATACTGTACTATACTACTGTTATACTGTACTATATACTATTGTACTGTACTATGCTACTATTATACTGTACTACTGTTCTACTATACTACTACTTTTCTTTACTATTACTAACACTATACTACTGTCATACTATTACTAAATTTCATTTAGACTATACTACTGTTATGCTGTACTATATTTAATCTATACTGTACTACTGTTATTCTATACTATATATAATCTATACTCTACTACTGTTATACTTATACTGTTCTACTGTTATACTATACTGTATAGTTCATTTATATACTATACTTCTTATATACTGTTATACTGTTATACTATACTGTACTATTACTTTACTGCACTCTTACTTACTCTAATACTATTATACTATACTAAATTTCATCTCAACTATACTACTGTCATACTATACAAAATTTCATCTAGACTATACTACTGTTATACTATACTATAATTCTATTATACTATATACTTATTTTATGATATACTACTGTATATGTATGATGCACTACTGTTATATATGATTCAATCATACTATATGCTTATTTTATATTATACTACAATTGTACTACTGTTATACTATACGACTTCCATATTGTTACATTACTTTACTGTGCTACAACTATACTATTATATACTACTGTTATATACTATACAGTACTATACTCTCTTACTGTTATATTATACTGTGTAGTATACTATACTACAACTTCTTTAATACGCTACGACTTTAGTCTACTACTGTTATACTCAACTATGCTTGATGAATAGTGTTATATTGCATTACTTCTATATTGAACTACTACTTTAATGCACTTTTACGACTGTTATACAATCCACAAAAACTAACTAACTAATAGAAGAAGGAAACTCACAAGCCTATCTATGTCACACTGTGTATCATGTTTAAGGCTTTGAAACCAGTTGAATATGAAAGTCTTAATTTCTCACAGATTATTCTTATTATTATTCTGACATCAGCCGCCGATTCGATATGGCTTCACGCACGACTATGCAGCAGAAAATTATTCTAATAACGAAGTTTAGTTAAGATGCTTTAGTATTTAGTTAGAATTTTCGGCCAACAATGGGCTACAGGGTATTAACTAGCCATGCAGTAATCACAATTAGCTTCACTTGTTGCCGAGTTGACTTCTTGCTTACCTTTAGCTTTGGTTTTTTTGGCTTTTTTTTATGGCTGGTTTTCGTTGGCTCTTTGTTTATCTTATTTTTTTTTTTTGAGTTGAACACTTGAACAATTTTTGCGTTCGGGTTCTGTTGTTATTGTTGCGGCTGTTGCTGTGGTTGTTCATGTTGTTGTTGTTGTTGTTGTTGCTGTGGTTGTATTTATTACCGTAGGACCGGCGTGTTTTCTTTTTCTCTGTAACTTTTACATCATACTCGTACTCAGTCTGAGCTACTCGGAACACTTTTCTCGCTCTATCACCTCTATTGCTTGACTATTTCTCTTTCGCTCTTACCTTTGCTTGACTTTGAATACCCTGTAAGGTGGGCAAACTTGTAGAACTTGGAGTGGCATGAAAATGAAAATGAGTTTGATATTGATTGTATTCATTGAATTTTGTTGAGTATATTAAAGATCATATTTATAATAATTATCTCAAAAATTTATTGAAAATATTAATCGATTATCATAATCGAAATCAATTTGCAACTACAGGGTATTCCTGTGTCACTATTCGCACTCTTCTAAGCTCTCTTCATTTTCCCTTCTTTTCATTGGGAACTTATATAACTTTCGTCTAGCTTCTGGCAACAATTATGCAATGAGGCAGAGAAGCAGGAGAACAGCTATGAGGGCTATCAAATCGAGTATCTATAGAGCTGGAGAGTGGTTGGAGGGGGGCAGAAGGGCGACGCGTTTGCTATGGGGAGGTCGTTCGGCCGGTCGGTTGGTCGGTTGGTCGGTCTAGCTTTTAATGTTCAAGGTAATTTGAAATTAAAAAACATTAACTCTGATCTTGAGTTTACATAATATAATATAGTATAAAGTATGTGCGCAAAGTTAATTGAACTTCGTTAACGTTTAGCACTTAAAAATTGTATTAAATCGCAAATTTCCTGCCAGTTAAAGCTTCCGCTCTGATCTTACATATATATATGTATATATATACATATATGTAAGTATGTATATAGATCAATATAAATCTTTGCCAGCTTATTGTGACACACGCAGCATCATCAATAGGTCTCTGTTGCACAGATAATGTCTACTAATAGCCCTAATGCCTCATAATGAGGCTCTCTGCAATAAGAGAGACGTCAACACGCTGCACCGCAGGGCGTCTGATTGATAAAAAAAAAAAGAAAAAACCAACCAACACCAAAAATTTATATCGAACAGAATAAAACTTGGAGCTTAAACTAAAGCTGAAGCTGAACCCTTCCATTCATGATGCCAAGTGGAAAGAACGCGCTTTGGCTCTTGGTTTTTCCCTTTCAAATGATAAATGCGTTCGGTTAGCAGCTTCGACTGCATACAAATACAAATACATAGACAGATCCGAAAGAAAACAACAAATCACAAATAACATAAAATGAAGTCAAGACCGAGATCTTAATGCTTATTTAGTGGACAAGTTCTTCTTCTCTATTCATTCTATGAATGAATAGGCCCAGGAATATGGGCTCAAAAGACGCTTAAGACCTAAATTGTGACTTATCAATTCACAATTGTTTGAAGCTTCGAATGAGTCAGTGTGTGTATGAGTGTGTGTGGGTAGAGCGCTGAAACTGTGCTGATTTTTGTTTGTGAACCCATTGAATATGGGCAGCTGGAGGCGTGGCTGAGTGTATAAAGTATATCGATTTGTAATTAGGATTCATTGTGAAGTTGTTTTAGATTTTTCTGTACAGCTGGGCATAGATATAAAGGTGTTAATATGGGTATCTAGAGGACTGGAAGGGAATACAATTTTTTTTGTTTTGGCGAGAGCTTTTTTCATGTCAAGAAAATCAATTCAAATTGTAATCAAATTGTAGTCAATTTAGGATTTTTTTAACTGGCGTCAACAGATGTATTATGCAGATTACTCAGTTAATAAGTATTACGTTTTTTGGTTAAATTATCAGCTTGGTATATGATTAGCTTCAATTTGTATAGGGAATATTCTTATATTCTCTCTTAAACAAGTAGCTAATAAATGGTTAACTGGGCTAGTAGACTAGCAAAGCTATCAAGTTGTCACTCTAGCTAGCTAGCAAAGTTTATCGCTCATCAGAAGCGGAGTCATAGCGACAATTATCTTAGTCATCTTCTATTCAATAAGTTTAGGGTGGCCAGATCGGCCTCAGGCCATAACGGGACGTTCGACGACTTTGTTGCAAAAAACTGCTTATCTGCGCTGGTTTCCTCAAAAAAATTCTTCACTTGTCTTGACAAAAGCGGGACATGTCCCGGAATTCCAAGACGTTTGGTCACCCTAAATAAGTTTGATATGATAAAAATAGTTAAAATTTTTAGCAAAGATAGCAAATCTATTAAGCTAGACTTTAGGAAGTTAGCTAAGCTAACAGACCAACAAAGTTAGCAAGCTTAAGGTTAATATAATCAGCAACAATCAGCTTTGTAATATCTTGCATATCAATGAATTTAGACACAAAATAAATGCTAAAAACTATAGAAAAGTTAGCAAACTAGCGAATCTATCAAGCTAGTACTCTAGCAAGCTAGCAAAAGTTGAATCAAAGCGACAATTATCTTAGTCAGCTTGTAATTCTATGAATTTGAGACAAAATAAATGCTAAAAACTTTTGCAAAAATATCAAGTTAGCAGACTGCCGAAGCTAATAAGCTAGCTAGGCTCATCAAAAGCAGAATCTGCGACAATTATCTAAGTCATCTTGTATTTCTATGAATTTGATGCAAAATAAATGCTAAAAAGACTTAAGTTCTAGCAAAGCTGAGTGTTCTGCCGAAACATTCCCATGAAGTTTCAAGCACAGTTTCCACAGTCAGCTTGGACTTGGCTTATCTGCTTAGCTTCTTTTTACTGCTTAGCTTTCGATTCATTCTAAATGTATATATACATATATATATATATACTACATATTTTCGGAAGTTCATTCTTTTTGGGCAGCTGCATTTTGGATGGCATTTTCTATGCGCGCTTTGTTAACTTTGTTTTCTTTCTTTCTTTCTCTCGTTTTAATAAGAGTGACATTTGCCTATCAGCTGCGCTTCGTGTAATATTTATGTGGCATTTTGTCACCGCGCTCTGTCCCATTTGCTATGACCTTTTGGGCTTTGGGGCGACACACGCACACACTTACACACACACACACACACACACAGACGCATGACAACACGTTTTTTACTTTAAAGAAAATTTAAATTTTAGCATAAATTTATGGCAGTGCTGTCGCTTGATAAAGGCGGCATTCAATGGACTGCATATCATTTAGATGCGATATATATATATATATATATATATATATACGTTCTATAAGTAGTTTATGCATCGGCTGCCGATGAAACGGTACTTTGATTGCCTACAAGTGGCTATCAACTTCGGCCAGCATCAGCAACGACCGTGAAGCGCTTTGTGATAAGCCCAACTCTACACATGTCTCATATGACAGCCATAAACTTGATGTGCCTTAAGTAGTTGAGAATTACAAATTGCATTAACATAACTCTATAAAATAGTTTTCAAAAAATTTTAAGTATGCATTTGCTAGACAAACTTGAAGTAGAAGCTTGGAGTAAAGGCTGAAGAACTTTGAAGTTTCCTCCATGATTAGTTTTTCTGCAAATGCAACTATTTTGAACTTATGCATCTGTGTCCTTCCTTAAGCATCTGTGTCCTTGCTTAAGCATCTGTTTATACCCTGAGCCCATTGAAAATGGGAAATCAGGGTATAATGTTTTTGTGAAATGTATGTAACAGGCAGAAGGAGACATCGCAGACCCCATAAAGTATATATATTCTTGATCAGCTCGATGAGCTGAGTTGAAATAGCCCTGTCCGTCTGTCCGTCCGTCCGTCCGTCCGTCCGTATGAACGCAGCGATCTCGTAAACCACAAAAGCTAGATATATGAAATTTTCAGAGAATACTCGTCTATAGCCTACGCAGTACGAGTTTTTTTTAGATTTTCGATAACTCATCCCGTTTCCTTATTATCGATAAAAATCGATAACTTTTCTTCCGCTAAGCATACCGTAAGAGCTACAGAATCCAAATTCACTGTGTAGATCCGTGTAATGAATGCAGAGATTTTGTCATTTTTGGATTTTAGATGCCACGCCCCCTTCGCCCCCAATTTGCAAAATTCGTATTTCAAATACTAGAGACTTGTGCTTTGGCAAATGCATACATATGAATGACATAATGACGCTGTAAAAGTTTGATTAAGAAAGTCGATCCACAAAAAAAGTTATTAAACATTTAATTTCCCATACAATAGGCATATTGAAGCCCGAGCGCAGTCGCCGCGCTGACTGCGCAGTCAGCAGAGCGCGTGTTTATGCGTGCGTGCGTATGCATGTGTGTGTGTGTGTGTGCGTTGCTCGCAATATTTGTATATGTAAAATAAGCATAGCATAGTGGAAAGATTGGCTCTTCGCAGGGTTCAGGGTATCTCGTAGTCGAGCCGTCTCGACTAGAGCACTCTTACTTGTTTCTCCTTGCTTACTTTTTAGTGCTATTGAAATGGATGCTTAGAACTTTGTGTTTATGTTAGCTTGATAACAGCTGAATATTTCTTCTCATGCGCTTTAATCCTTTGCTGTTTTCCCTGCTTCGTTTATTTGAACTAAAATTCGTATAGCTATTTGATTTACATATGATTTGACAGCCCATTTAACAGCTAAAAATAGCTTTTTGTTGAGTTTGGCTTGACATTTCATTATGGATAGACATCATAGCAGAGCAATGGTTACAAACTAATTAAATTTTTTGTCAATTCGTTCAGTTTGGCCATTTTATGGCTTACTTAGTGATAAGGATTCGTAAGAAGAAGTGAGGATAATCCACAAGCTTTTCTCGAAACTGCATTGCAACCGCATAAAATTAGTGCTTTTGCTGCGATTTGATGGGCTGGCGAAGTCATTGAGTGATTGTGATGATTCTGATGATTATGAAGATTGGTATACCAGATTGCTACACATGGCCGACATCATATTTTAACATTAATGTCCTTAAAGTTTCCATACACTAAAGCTCGTTTCATTGATATTAAAAATATATTTCTTTGTTTTACTATGATTTCAACTTGTGTTCTCTCTAAAAAAATGTATATGTACATGAACAAGCGTAAAATGTAGTCATATTTGTCAGCAAACAGTGCGCTGCTATTATTTTGAACACTTCTGCATATGATATGATTTTTTTTATATTTTGCTTAAAGCCTATTCTAACAGTATTTCTGTTTAGCTGTACTCCATGGAATGCACAGAAATCTTTCTTGAGCTTCGCCATGCTCATATTATATCAATATAACCCAATAGTAGGGTGACCATACGTCCTGGAATTCCGGGACATGTCCCGCTTTTGTCAAGACAAGTGAAGAATTTTTTTGAGAAAAGCAGCGCGGTCATCGACCGTCCGACCGCCTGAGGCCGATCTGGTCACCCTACCCAATAGCAAAGCCACTAAATGGATTAAGCTGCAATCTTATGACTTCAAACTAATTTTTAAAGATAAAATTCCATCTATTTAGACACTTTATACATCCTACACTTAATTTTCAAATATTCTCCATGGCAAATTTAAAAGGAAATTCAATATTAACTAGCTATATAGGCATATATGTTTTCTATATAAATATAATTGCTAATTGTAAGCTTGCTATATATAAAATACATTATTTTACGTGTTCTGCATGTTCAGTTCTAACTAATAGCTAACATGACTCAAGAATCATGTTTCAACAAATTGTAGCAGCTGCGCAATCAAATTTGCGAGCTATTATTGAATGAAGCTGTGAGCTAATGTGATCGTGTATCTCTAGAGTATAACAATTTGCGACTAATTCTATATAATCGGAGTGTATTGTTGTTGTTGCTTTGTATTTTGTCGCTAGATTAGCCGCACTTTTCATATCTAAGATCTGCAAAGCGGACAGCTAATCGCCTCACTTGAAGACATTTTGTTTTATTCTTTTTTTTTTTGTAGTCAAGTTAATTTCTATTATTGTTCTGCGCACTTGTCGCCGCCGCGTCATACAACGGCAAGTGGCAAGTGGCAAGTGGCAAGTGGCTAGTGGCAAGTGGTAAGTGTTAGGTAGCAAGTAGCAAATCGTAATGGACACGCTCGGTTCCCAGCTGTGCGAAAATGTTTGCTTTGATTGAGTTGTTCTCGCAGTCTCAGCAGATCGCACTTAGCTGTACTTTATATATAGTATGTATATATATATATATATATATTCAGCTTGACCATGGGAAAGGCAAAGCCAAGCAAATGTGTGACAAGCGTGATGCGTTGCCCCCTGCACTGTTTCGTGACGTAATCAAGAAGAAGAAGCAGAAGAAGCAGCAGCAGAAGTTAAAGTACAGCACATGCAAAAGCTACTTTTGTTGCCTGGCCAGACAAATGACTTCCGCTTTGGCTACCAATCGTAAAAGAAAACACAAATACAAATAGAAATAAGCTAAAGCGAACTTCAGGCAAGACCCAAAAAAAACATACTAAAACTTGTAGACACCTCTTCAGCTTGAGCTTCAGCTTCAGCTTTAACTTTAGCTGCCACAAAATTTTTAACACTTTCCATTATCATTCAAATATTTGAAATTGATATGGCGGTTCTTAAAAAAGCCTTAAGCATTGTATTATTATTGTAAGTACAAGTTTTTTTCTAAATTTTTTATTGCATTTCCTCATCTTGTTAACACTTTTTACTTTTGTCATTCTAGCGGTTTTTAATGTCAATTTGATGAGGTCGCGCCCTTTTTTTGATCGAGTATCAGTTGCATTTTTATTGATAGACATTTCCAACGTTGTGTGCGTGTGTGAAAAGTGTGTTGTTTGTGCTCCCAAGCAGCTTCAATTCTCATCGTAAAAATCTCCTAAGCTACTACCGAGCTGCTGAGCATCGTTAAATGCTTAAAATCAGCTCAAATTTTGGTTGTCGTTAAAGTTAAACTGAGCTTATGGCTTTTCACTTCCTGGCCATTGAAATGTGGTGAGAATTGCATAGAGAGGCGCAAACAATAATAAACTGCATAAAATGTTAGTTGTTTGTTGAGACTGCATTAGTTTAATGGTTTGAAGATCTGGTTTATTTGACTGTCAAAGTTGACAGTTACATTAACATGCACTTAGCTCATATTTCGTGTGAGCTAAACTCTTTGTCATTGTTCAATCTACTTCTTGTCAACGCCGACAGCCACTTGATCTTGCTGTCAATCTTTGTTGCCGCTGTTGATGATTTTTAGTTCAACTTCTTCAACTTTTAATTATATAATACAATTTTTGTTATAATTTGTTCGACTTGCTGTCAAAGTTGACATGCAAATTAACCAGCTCTGCTCAAAATTCATAAACTTCTTTTAACTTAACCTAGACAGCTCTGTTTTGGTAAAGTTAAAAATGTTGTGTGTTTGTTGTCTAAGACACTAGCCCAGCACAGCGAATTGGTTCATAGAGCAGAGCCAAGCATTTGTTTTGCTTTTAAGTTAGCAACTGTCACTAAAGATAAATGAATTGTAAAAAATATTAAGCAAGAGCTTTAAGTGTGTGTCAAGTGCATGTCAAGCTCATAAAGAAGACGAACGAGAATTGGCGCAACGAAATGTTTTTTCTAAATACAGACATGGATATAGATATAGATATAGATATAGATATAGATATAGATATAGATATAGATATAGATATAGATATAGATATAGATATAGATATAGATATAGATATAGATATAGATATAGATATAGATATAGATATAGATATAGATATAGATATAGATATAGATATAGATATAGATATAGATATAGATATAGATATAGATATAGATATAGATATAGATATAGATATAGATATAGATATAGATATAGATATAGATATAGATATAGATATAGATATAGATATAGATATAGATATAGATATAGATATAGATATAGATATAGATATAGATATAGATATAGATATAGATATAGATATAGATATAGATATAGATATAGATATAGATATAGATATAGATATAGATATAGATATAGATATAGATATAGATATAGATATAGATATAGATATAGATATAGATATAGATATAGATATAGATATAGATATAGATATAGATATAGATATAGATATAGATACTATATATATATACATATATATATATCTACAGCTTTCTTTTCACAATTTATTCCTAGACATCAAGTTCTATTCATTATCCACAGTTTGACCTCATTTCCAGTGCATAGCCTTGCGCTTGTTCGATAACTATTGATTCTTGTCACATAAAACTGTCGCGTTGAAGGTTTTTCTTTTCTCAATTCTGAACCTGGCGCTTGGCGCTTGGCCAAACTGGACTTTTCTTTTCTTCTTTTGTTGTCTTTTGCCCAATGCAAATCAGTTACCATTAAAAATTAACCACAAAAGCCAAAGGCTTCAGAAATTTAAAAGCAAATTAAAATTTTAACTTCAATCTTGTTTTGTTTTTTTTTGTTTCTTATAATAATCAAAGAGGGGCAGCAGTTGATTTGCATATGCAGCTGCATCTAACCCTATGTTCCCGCTCGCTCTCTCTCTCTCTTTCTCTCTCTATCTCGGGAGTTGCCCACCTACTCCCTATCTATTTGGAAATTCTACGAGTATCTGAATCGACTTGTTAGGCCAATTAGTGTGCGTATTTCGGACTGCCATCTCTCTTTCTCTCTCCCTCACTCACTCTATGTATACCCTTCTCTTTCTATCTCTCGCTCTGTGGCTTGTTTTTTTGATAAACGAGCCGAGATTACGAGTCGCAGCTCTTGGTTCCAGCTCTCCAGCTCCTGAACAGCTTTTCAGTATTTCACTTTGTTTTTAGTTTTTCATTTCTACAGCTCACATTAAAATCTACTTGTTGACGTGCCTATAAATGTCCAGAGAAATGAAGCATGCTTAATGAGCGAAGCCGACCACTGCACGATCTTAACTTCCAGATATATATATACATATATATATATAAATTTTGGTTGCATAGTCGTATATTTGGTTGCATATTTGTATGAGCTGTGCTTGTGATAGGGAGGGCCCCCAGGGTCGTTTTCCTGGCCTGTCAGCAGGTGCCTGGCACAGTGGCATAAATTCTAATATTTATGCTTATTTTGTATAAATTTTTAAGAGCTTTGTTTATTAACTATTAAGTTAGAAAATAAGTTGCATATAAAATACTAATAAAATATAGTTTGATGGCAGCTTGAAGTCATATGTCAAAATATTAGATGTATAAAAATAATTATAGTAATTTATTTGTAACATAAAAAGAAAATAAAAATGAAACCCGAATCTAATCATATTTACTTCTAGAACTGTTTTGGTTAATTATGGGAACTTTTTGAAAAAGTAGATTGAAAGTTAGCTAAAGATCAAGTTACTGTGTATACAAAATAAATATATATTTAATTAATAAATTGATTTGATAAATAAATATTTTAAATAAATGATAGATGAAACTCAATCTCATCTTAAAAATAAATATGTAAATATTATATTTTGATATTTTGAAAAGTATGTAGTTTGTATATTTCAAGCTTATTGTTTGTATATTTCAATATTTTAATTTCTTATTTATTTTAATTTTTATTTATTTGTTTATAAATATTTTTTTAATGAATTAATAAATTAGTTAATTTTGTGATCAAACAAAATTTATGTTATTTATTTAAAAAAATTTATTTAATTTATTTATTTTTTTATTGAAAAAAAATTTATTTTATTTATTTATTTTTAATCTTAAATTTATTTTATATATAAATTATTTTATTTTAATTTATTTAATTTATTTATTTTTTTATTGAAAAAAAATTTATTTTATTTATTTATTTTTAATCTTAAATTTATTTTATATATAAATTATTTTATTTTAATTTATTTAATTTATTTATTTATTTTTTTTATATATAATTTTTTTATTCTATCCATATCTTGCTCTTCATGTATATTTCTCTCTCCCTCTCTCTCTCTCTCTCTCGCTCTTTCTCTTTCTCTCTCTTTCTCTCTCTCTCTCTTTTTCTCTCTCTCTCTTTTTTCTCTCTCTCTCTCTCTCTCTCTCTCTCTCTCTTTCTCTTTCTCTCTCTCTCTCTCTCTCTCTCTTTCTCTCCCTTCATCTCTCTACCTAGTCTCTGAGCGTGCATCGCAACAAATGGAACAGCATTTGCAATTAAACAATGAAAGACCAACAATGATCGTCTCCACCTGCGATATAGACCGTTGTTTCGATTGATTTCGATTGGTTCGATTGTTTCGATTGCTACCATTGCATTGCATTACGTGCACATAGTTGGACTCGCATATATCGCATCGCTTATGCGCTCATAAAAGGCCATAAATTAGTCACTTAAGTCGGCCGCTCCCGCTTTGATATATCCACAAATGGCCTCAACTCGAATACCAAGTCTCAACTATCCAACTATTCAGCTGTCCAGGCATCCATCCTCCGGCCGGCTAGCTGCCTGGCTATCTATCACTGACAATTGTCCCAATCGTCTGTTGTCGCCATCAAAAAAATTGCTTTTTCCTAATGATCGGCGCTCGTTTGCGCTCTAATTGACGCTCTCTTGGCCAGCTTTTTTTTCATTTTTTTTTTTTATTTTTTGCCTTTTTGCTTTTCTTTCTCATCTTCAACTCATTTGGTCAGCTGGCAATTAGCAGTTCCAGCATTGCCTCTGCTGATCGGCCCACCCACATAGCTGGGGGGGCTGATTTTTGCAGACGTTAAATATCCTCATTTGTCTGTCTCTCTCTGTCTCTGGCTATTTATAGCTTAATAATGTGTGAAATGATCTATTGATCTCATTTGATTTTGTGCCTAGTTATGGGAATTTGAATACACTAACTGTGGGTATGAATGGGAAGTTACAACTGGTTGCTTCACTATGCTAGATTTATGATATATATTCATATAATTTCTATTAATTCATTCTAGTATAAAGTTGTCATAGTCAAGGATGACCACAGATGATTAAATCTAGAAGAGTTTTTTGCTACTATTTGACTTCCTGGACAAAGGGTACAAAGAGTGTTTGTTATGTTATCTAAAAATATCTTAAAGAAGACAGAGTTAGAGAAAGATAGATTTTTCTTGTCTTGAATCCCCACAGTAGACCGAAAAAATATAGAATAGAATTATATTGAGAACCAGAAGAGAGATTGTTTATAATGATTAAAGGTTCGGCTGCAGCAAGGCTAGTTAATTTTCGGATCAAACAACTTTGATTTTTGATCAAGGCATATCTGAGTTGTTAAACTTTTGTCCAATAAAATTGAAAAATCATATGAGTTATGAATACTTGAAACAAGATTTTGCTTCAAATAGGCCTCATATGTCATATAGTTATGTATTGATAGAGAGTGGAATCTTATGGAAGATAAAGAAGTAGATAGATGGAAGATAAAGAAGTAGAAGTAGATAAAGAAGTAGACCATATAACTCTACTTAAACTAAGCTGAAAGTAAGTTTTTAAATTTGTTGAGATAACTTCAAAACTTACTTTCAGCCAAGCACTTTTTTATCTGCCATAAGATTCAGCTTCAGCTGCATTATATAATATAATATTAGTATAAATATAATAATAATAAAATAAACAATAATATTATAATTAATTTTCGTAAGTGTATTTTATAGTTTGCCAATTTCAAGCTCAATTTCTTTAGCTATTTATAGGAATTTTTTCTTATTTTTGTCTTTTTTTTTATATATTTTTTTTCTTCTTAGGCTTCTTTTGGCATTAACTATTTTTGGGGGCTTCAGCAAATTAAGAATGTATAACAACTGTTATTAGATTTGGCAGCTACATGGATATATATACGAGTAATTTTCTTTGCCCAAATAATTTGCTTGCTTGCTGTTGTTGTTGTTGTTGTTGTTGGCTCTTTGCTTAAATTATTGTTATTTTATGTCTGCATTCATTCACAAATTGTTTTTGGCGATTTTTATTTTTTATGCTGTCGCTGAAAATTTTTTGTTATTGGCCAGCTGCAACGACTATGCAATACACTGTTTTATAGCAATTTGTGGATGTTGTGGATGTTAAAGGTTTTAGATGCGCGTTCACTAAGTGAAGAGAGTATATTTCGTTGGATTGGTTGTTGTTGTTGGGTGTCTAGCTATTGGTTTGTTAGCCTGGCTGTATGAAAATAAACTTTAAAATTGAAAAATAGATTGAAACTTAAGATATATACAATATATATATATTCAATATATCAAATTGAGGCAGGGCAAATCGGAAAAAGTTGTTGTGCCTCATTAGAGCTAAGATTATTGAGTTCCTTTATAGGAAAGTATTCATAAAATTACATTGAATTGCGAGCGAGTATTGTGCAGCCGGGACTTTGCGATTACAACTTTCCGACTGGTCTAACAGACCTTCATTCCTTCCATTTCATTTAAACTTTCTGATATATGCTTTAGTTATTCATTTCTTAAACTTCGCTCAACTACGCTCATTTGTAGCGCATTGGCGCAGTCGACCCGGCCGCTGTCTGCCTTCAATTGGCCTGCAGATTTTTTTTTTTTGCAGTTCATTGACTGACTTACTGACTGACTGGTTAGGCCCAACTTAAACTACCAGAATCGACTCGGGCTCGCACAAACTTCACAAACTCAGGCTCGAATCTGACTAAGTGAATGAGTCGTTTGAATGCTGATGTTGTTGTTGTTGTTGTTGTAGCGCATCTTGTGAAATGGAAACGCGCTGATTTTTTTTTTTTTGTTGGCGAAATTTATAAAAAGATAAAAAAACGCGATTTCCGAATCACACGAAACAAGTTGAAAGTTAAATATGACTAATGATTTAAACTGTTCACAAAAAAAAATGAGTATAAACATTTAGTTCGTTTCTTGGTTGCATAAAGTCAAAGAAATATATATCTTATATATATATCTGTATATGTATATATATATAGAGTTCTATTATATCATAAATCATATTAGATACGAGTTTATTATATTCAATTATATTGAGTTTTGAATTCGTTTTTATCTTCATTAGTTAAGCTTATGAGTTAACATTTAAGTATGTTTTGGATATTAGTTTAGAATTTTTGCGGGTTATCCACAAAACTGTATTACGCATATTTTCTATATATCAAAGAGTTACTTACTTTGCATAAACATTGCTAAAACTTTTTTGATGCTGTTTTCAAAATCTAAAAAGAAAAGAAGTTACAAAATTTCAGAAATTATCCATATTGTTTATTGTCTTACTTTTCTAATCTATATCTAATATATCTTATTAAACTACTTGATGTATTGATAAAAATTTGATGAGCTTAGCCTTCGAAACATGCGATATATGCATCGATAACTCAGGGCCGATAACGATTATAATTGATGTTGATGCAGCTGTTGATTCTGATGAAGAATATATATATATAAATGCTTTATTAGAACGGCAACGCCTTCTTCTGGCTGTTACATAACTTCGCATATATATATACATTTTTATTAAAACTTAATTTTACAGGGTATATCTTGCTCAAACTCGCTCGTTTTATTAGCAGTTATTTTTCTCTCCTTTTTTCTTTTTCATTGAATGTCATTTAATTTGCAATTGCATTTCAATTTCATAAATTGCATTTAAATGAGCAACGTTTTATGGCGCTCGCAAGATTTTGATTACAATAATTATGAAACGAGTTGTTGCAGTTGTTGCCGTTGATTTCCTTATGCTCCTGCTATCTCGCTCACTCTCTCTTCCTCTTTTGCTGTCTTGTATTTAATTCTATTAAAAATATAATTATAATTAACAATTATTTTTGCCGTTTGCTATTTAATTATTTGCGCGCATTAATAAGCTTGTTTTTTTTTTTATTTATTATTTTAATTATTTAATTTTTTTTTATATTTTATATTTCAGCCAGATTAAGGAAGCTGCGCATGTTTTGGGATGGATAATTTGTGAGTAATTTTTTTTTTTTTTGAATTATTAATATAGGTAGAAGCTATATTTATATAAACATTTATTTAAATTAATTTTTATATATATTTTATAGCTATATTAAACACAAGCTTAAATAAAATAATTTATTCATTTATTCAAAATTTGTCTTAGAATTCCCAACTAGTTAAAGCGTAGCAAATAATAAGTAAATATTGAAATTTTGTAATTAATTAATATATAAATATTTATATTTAATTTTAAAATAAACATGTCTTTAATATATATATATATATAATAAATATAAAATTATTCCGCTTTATCTTATTATTTCATTTGCTATAAATTCACCTTTTGGAATGCTGAATTTCTGCAAATGTTGATGTTCTTTGGCAGCATTAGGTTAGTTAGCTAGAGCTAAAGTATTTCGCTTGGCATTCAGCCAAACATTGTTTACAAGCACTAAAGACAGACATTCACCCAATCGCACAATCACATCTGACACAAGTGTCAATAAAGTTTACATCATCTTTCCCAACTGTAAATGGTCGCACGTTTTATCGCCATTGTACATTGCCCTCTTAAAGACTTTGTCAGGCAATTGAAAGCTGCGTTGCTAAAGCCACATTTTGTTTGGGGGATTTTTGCCTTGTTTTAATTGCAGCTTCGCGAAAGGCAAGTAGAATCCGAAGCGACGTTGACCGTTATGCTAGTCGGATCAATTGGTAGAGACTTAAGTCTTTGTTACCGTTCCGATTGGCAATTCGCAACAATTGAGAATTCCAATTGCCAGTAAATGAAGACACACACACGGTCGATTGCCGAAAAAAATTCGGAAAATCAGCTTAAATAGAATACTACAGTTAAAAGCCAATTCGATTTATAATTTGCGCAAATGATTTGGCTAGAAATTGGAGGAGCAGAGACAATGAGGAGTATGAAATGTGTAGCAGATACCCTGTAAATGGGAAGTAGAGCTATATGAGAGAGAGAGAGAAAGAGAGGGGGAGGTGAGCTATAGAGAGAGGGAGGAGGTGAGATATGCAGAGATATATACGTATGTATACATAAAGAGAGAGAGAGAGAGAGAGAGAGCGAGAGCGCTCAAAAGAGAGAGAAGCTGAGCTCTAGAGAGAGGTAAAGCTCTAAAGAGAGAGGAAGAGCTCCAGTGAGAGAAAAAGAGGGTGAGTTATAGAGAGAGAGAGAGAGATAAGCTACAGATTCAGAGTTCAATGAGTTTGTGGAGTAAAGATACGACGATATGATAAGTAGTAACAACAAATTGCTAAAGTCTAGTATATATTAATGCTTTACCATACTACAAGAGTCTGTATACCAAATTTGGTAGCTCTATGTCTTACAGATGCTGAGTTCAATGAGTTAGTGGAAGAAAACATTGAATGAAATGGCTAAGATATTTAAAAGTATCAGATAACAGTTGGATCTAGCTTCGTATGCTCTCTCTGGCAATCATATAAACTTGTTACTTGCTATTTTACAGGGTATCTGATAAACAAACATAAATTTGCTGATATATATATTTGTACAATGAACATCCGTTAAGCGCATTTTGTTCTAAAATCCCTCCCTCAGCTCAAGCGACTCACTGACTGACTGAACTGACTCTATGCTACTGTATATGAAATTTTGGTGTGTTTTTTCTTACTTTTATGTCAGCGCATTAATTAAACAATTCACGTGTGAATTTCCTGGCCGGACATTGAATTTATATATATGTATCTCTCTCTCACTCCCTCTCTCCCTCTCTCTTTCTCTTTCTCTCGTACTTTGAGTTAGCTACTGGGCAGGTACATCCGCCTTAAATCGATATACGATCGAAATAGAAATGAGTTTTTGTTGAGATCAGTTTTTGACTTGAATTAATTAATCGAAGTTATCAGTTAGTTCTTAAATTATCTGCCTTGTCTAGCGTACTATAACTTCTATTCTTTTTATTTTTTATTTTTTTTGTCTACATCAAGAAATATTATTTAGCTTAATGTTAGTTGCGGTACAGCCAATAACCGACCTCAAGGCCAAGGCCGTTTTTTTTCTTGCCTTTTGTTGTTGTTGTTGTTGTTGTTGAAGCTAACAAAAAGCATCGTGTGTTCATTAACTTTTAAGCTGCTCCAACTACCCCACAACAGAGTGCTATACGCACGCACACACGCACACACACACACACACACACACGGTCAGACAATCATTAAGACGAGCTAATGCCACGCATCGTCCGATTTTGTGTGCGGCTTTTGTGAATGTCTCTGGCAGCAACTGCTCTGCTCTGCTCGGCTCGGCTCTGCTCTGCCTACCGACCGCCCGCCCTCCCTCTTTTCGTATAGCCCATAAAAAGTGCCGTTTGTGCGTGACTCGCCAGCTGGTGTCGCTCATACCCCCATACCCTAGCCGCTCTAAGACTTAAGTCGCTTTGGCAAAATTGAAAATCATGTTCCACGTTAGGCAACATCAATCAAAAGATATTTTTGTTCTAATTGGCGCAGCTTTTATAACTCTCTCACATATCTATCTCAGTCTCTCACTCTCTTGCTCTCTCGTTCTCTCTATGTCTTCCTTTAGTACACCCCAATAAGTCAGCTGCTATATGGCAGCTATATCTAGCGGAAGTGGCAAAAATGCAAATTAATTTCATTTTAACACGCAAAGAGTTCGAACACGGGACTCGAACAGGTGGAACAGGCGGGGGAAGAGCTTAGCTTTGAATTGGCATAGCCTAGAGCTAAGAGCTAAAGCTAATATGATGCGCAAGTTATATGTGGAATGACACATCAAACAATTAGTGGAGTGGAATCTGTTTGTGGCGACTCTTTGATACCCTCTAGAGAGGTATAAATGAAGTCGGTGATGTAGGCATAGAGGTATATAGCTGAGCAGGGTATATATAGAAGAGCAGAAGAAGCTGTATATGACTGTAAAGTTAATAGCAAAGTTTGTTTTCTCAGTCTTCCAATTCCTGGTTGCCTGTTAGTATTGGTGTGAGGCTGAGAGCCTGTACAGAGTTGTTGTGGAGGTATTATTCGAGTTAGTTTGCGCCTTGGCAGCACGCTTCCCAGTTCTGACTTGTATCCTCAAAATCTCACTTCGTTAGATAGAGATAGAAAGATAGCTATTGCTGAGCGTAGTCCTGGGCGTTTGCTGAGTGAGAGTGAGCTGGCTATTAAGGCCGCTCGGACAGGTTCGTTATGGGTGTCAGTTGACATAGAGAAGCGACTAGAAATTGGCATTTTGAAAGACAGCAGTGCACCAATGCGTTATTAGCCATGTCTATAATACAATTAGAATCGAGTGTGACCAAACTGTTGTAGCTCCAATACAATACAAGTAGAATTGTTGTTCTATGCCGAAAGTTGTCATAGGATATATCTAACGAAGTGAAGTTCTTATATGAAAAACTCTTTTGTTTCTCAAGATCTTTTTATGCCTTCAACCACTAATATATAATGATCAAGAATCATTGAGATAATGATAAAGATAAAGAAGAAATTTTAAAGTTTTGTGTATTATGTTATATCATAACCAATATATATATTATATATACAGCTATGGATCTAAGTTTTTTAGGCACTTAAGATTTCTCAGCAATAACGCTTGCTTTCGTTGGGATATGAATATGCCAGTTGATATTCAAGTTAATTTTTATTTCAAAGAAGCATATGATATATATAATTATAAATTTAAAAATATGTAGATATATATATGTATATATATATATACATATATATATCTACATATATTACGCCTTTTTGAGCTACTTAAACTGCCGCAGAACATGCGAAACTCTCACGCAACAGAGCAAGACAAGATGAGGCGGCAAGACAATAACTACTAAAATACAAAAAAAAGAGAAAAACAAAAAAATTTAGCAGCCACAATAACAAATATAATAAATTTCAATGTCACTTACACTTGATTTATAAACAACAAAAAAATAACTTAAAATATATATAAAAAAAAAACTAACCAGTGCCTTTGCAGCTCTAAACCCTAAAACCCTTGCCCATAATCTAAACAGAAATCAAATCAAATTCACATCAAAATCAAATTGAATTAGATTTAATTACTTCCTCATTGATTTAATGCTGTTCATTTGGGCAGCGTGAAGGTGCTGAAAGCAAAAAAGTGCAGCAACTGAAGACAGAGAGGTGGAGAAAGGGGGAGAGATGGCAAGATGGGAATGAAGGGGGGGGGCACTTGAATTGCAGCAAAAAGGCCAAACGGGCGAACAAAAGGCCTGACAGAAAGCCATAAAGCGTAAACGAAATGCAAAAGGCAACCGAAACGATTTAAGAACCAAAAACAACAATGGCCCAATCTGGCAGCTACTTCAAGCTAACAATGTTAACACGGTATGCCCAAGACTCGCAAATAGAACAAGTCAAAGGAGACGAAGAAGACGACGACGACAACGACGAAGACGATAGATGAAAGACTAAATGCAAGCATAGGCGAAACATCAAATGCTCTCACGGAATAGAGATTTTTGTACTGATGAGATCAATGTTGTATATATAGATTAATAGATAAATATATATAGATATAACGAAAGTTATATTAAAGTTATATATAAGCAAATGGAAGTGGCTTAAACACAATGCAAGAAAAATGATTTGATAATGCTTAGAAAACTATTTCTTATAATTTTTTTTGCTGCTGTCAGTTGGAATGACACAGGAAGAAACAAAATTTCTATGAGCAAACGAAAATTAAGCTGAAATACTGGAATATACTGGAATTTATCTTATGTTCACTTATAGTTCAACTAACTTTAATTGCAATATTGTATAATAATTTCCACATCTGTTTCATTAATATTCATATGCAAACATAACATTTAGGCTTCGATTGCTATAAAAGCTTTAATATATTTGACTCTTCTCCACTTACTTTCAATATATTTCCAGGTTAATGCCAAAGAAATGCGTTTATAACAGTTTTATTGAAAATTTATACACAAAAAGTTGATTTCATAGAGAATTGATTTCACGGAGAAAATTGGAAAAATTAAATGAAAGCAATTTACGCAAAGGCAACTTAGCTGTCAAAATCAAAAATCAGAATATTCGATTAAAATCATAAAAATACTAGTTGTGATAAGTCAAACAAAGGCTTGCTGTTCGATAAATGTGTGCGATAAATATGTGAAGGAATCAAAGAATTTTCTCGATAAATTTCAATTTGAAATTTAGCTGAGGCAAAACCGTTCCTTAGAATTTTCTAGCTTAGCTTGCTTAGTTTCTAACAGAAAATGCATCTTAAATTTGATTTTTATATAAATATTATTATTTTTTCTAGTATAAAATCCATTTTAAATTTGATTTTCATATAAATATTATTTTTTTTATATTTTTAAATATTTTTTTATATATTTTTTTAAAATATATTATTATTATTATTTTTTCTAAGATAAAATTAATTTTAAATTAGATTTTCATATAAATATTATTTTTAAATATTTTTTATATATTTTTTTTTTATTTATATTTTTTAATAAATTTTTTTATTTTTCTAAGATAAAATTCATCTTAAATTTGATTTTCATATAAATATTATTTTTTATATTTTTAAATATTTTTTTAATAATTTTTAAAAATATTTTCTTATATATATTTTTATATATTTTTAAATATTTTTTTTATATTTTAAAATATTATTTTTATGCCATATCTCTAACAAAGCGAACTGCTTAAGTTATCAATTGAATACAGATAATTTCATTATATTTATTCTAAGTACAAATATCTATACAAAATGTTCAACATGTTTGCTTCGCTGCACTGCTCACTGGGGTAGAAGGCGGCGGGGGCAGACCGAGGGCAGTTCGTAAATGCCTTGAGTCGAATGAAAGACCCACAGCGAGGGCATTGGGAATTACAATGTAACTTTTAATGGGGCATTTGTGGCCAAAAATGGACAAGTTGTTGGCGTCATTGTTGTTGTAGCTGCTGCTTGTTGTTTTTGTTGTCTATCTCTCTCCCTCTCTCCCTCTCTCTCTGTGTGTGTCTGTCTCAGCCAAAAGCTAAAACACTTGTTGCCTATTTGATTGCAATTGTTATACAAAGAGCTTTCATTGTAATATCAAAAGCAAAACAATGGCCAACATTTTTGCTGCTGTTGTTGTTGTTGTTGTTGTTGTTGCTGTTGTTGTTGTTGCCTATGTGTGTTGGTGTATTGCTGTTTAGTCTGGCATGATAATGATGTTCAGCACCCCGACGCCCTGAAACAACAGCCAGCAGCATCAACATTCACACGAACTTTAACACTTACAGCAACAATGTTGTTGCTCTTATTGTTCTGATTGTTGTTGTTGTTGTTAGTGTTATTGTTGTTGTTCTTGCAAATCTCGCACAATGGGCGGCCGCACAGCAAACACACACATACACATACACAACACTCAAATCTATTACCATTTCAATACCTAGCGAAAAAAAAGCTGTTTCTTTATCTATATTGGTAATGCGCCAAAAGTTAGGGTATTATGAAGTTGTGAAGGCTTTAGAAGTTGAAGTTAATATATAAATATTTTTAATCAGTTCGGAAGGTTAAGCAAATGCACTTAGTATTTAAAAGAAATGAGAGCGGAATTGATAAAAATTAGAATTAAAAAAAAATTATTTATGCACAATTTGAAACATTTTTTTTTCTATTATTACATTTTCCAATATTTTGGTTTTAAATTTTGAAAAACGTTAAAAATTTTTAGAGAGTTGGAAAATTTTGGAAAATAATAAACAAAAATTTTTTTTTAATTGAAAAAAAAAAAACAAAAATTTTATTTTTCTATTTTTACATTTTCCAAAATTTTGGTTTTAAATTTTGAAAAACGTTAAAAATTTTAAAAATTTTTGAAGAATATTTTTATTTGAAAAATAAAAAAAAAAAAAATAATTTTCACATAATACAAAAGAAAATTTGAAATTAATATAAAATTGAATGAATGAAAAAAGCTCTAAGTACAGGGTATGTTGCAGTGAATATGCTTGTTGTGTTGCTTTTGGCTCCTTATTTGTTTTTTTTTTGCATATTTTATTTGTTCTTGTCATGCTGCTCTGCGCACAGATCCGAAGCCAGCAAGAGTGGGTCGGGACAGAGAGCAAGTGGGCTAGAGGTAATCAGAGGCACAAACGCATAGAGTCCACAAATTAGCAATTCACTTGACTTTGATGTGAGGTGATGTGATGTGTATGCTTTGATAATAACTGAAATTTTCAGCTGCTCAAATCGTGTTAGACCTCACCCTTGCCTCCATCGCCCACACTCACATAGCATTTAACTGGATTTTGATTTGTGCTGGCCGCTTGATAGATGATTGTTTGATCATTTGCTGTCCATAGTTAATGAGTTTCAGTTTGCTGATGACAAACTCGCAGATTTGTTTACAATTTAGATTAATGAACTTCTGCTGGGGCTGCCGATGCTGCTGCTGCTGTTGTTGTTTCTTCTACACATTATGATGTGGTATGCAGGTTAATTAAGAGCTCAGTTTAGAGTTATGTTGGGTTAAGTCAGTCATGCATTGGATTTGCATAACGAGCTGGTAATTAGACATTAGCTGGCTGTGCCTGGATAAGGTCAAGAAAATGCTAGAGATCTCTGGATGAAGTCTAGAAATCCTTAAAATATACTGTCCTTTACTTCAGTGATTATAGGGCATAAACTGAGCTTATCTAACAGTGCTGAAAATATATGATATATGAAGAAATTTTTTAATTAATTTATGAAATATTTTAAATATTATATAAATAAATTCTTTAACTTCCTGATATAACTGAGATATAAGATATATTATACACACAGACACATACTTATACGAAAACACACTCACATTCATACATACTTATACACACTCACACTCATACTTGCACAAACGCCCATTGTAGTTGGCAAAGAATTCAAGTTCGTTGCCTAAGTCTTTTGTTTTTGTTACAGCTGATTGCCGCTTTTTCGGCTGTTTTTTGTTTGTTTGTTTTCTATTTTTATTTTTTTTTTTTATTTTGCGGTTCAGCTCAGTTCATAACAGTTAGGCACCAAGTGCTATGCCTCGCCACGCCCCACCCCTGTTGGCCGCTTTTCGCTATTTGCTGGCTGGGCGGCAGCACATAAAGTACAAGTTCTAATGAAATTTGTCAATAAAAATTCGCAGAATTTTGTATAACAACAGAAGCCAGCTAAAGCTGAAGCAAAAAACAAAAACAAAAAGCTGGCAAGCCATAAAAAGCGAGTAAACAGCAATAACAACAACAACAACAACAACAACAGCAACAACAAGAACAGCAATAACATTAAACAAACGAATGCTTTTGTTGTTGCTATTGAATCAAATTTACTTTTTTACCGTTTTCAGCGAAAGGAAGACGCAAACACGTACCAAAAAAAGACGAAAAAACAAACAGATCCGAGAGTTATAAATACCTTTCATATACTATATATATATATGCATATGTGTACGTATATACATATATGCAAGTTAGTCGCGCATAATTCACTGTGCAAATATATATACATATATATCTCTATATATATGTATATATACACAATATTGGAAGTTAAGTATGTGGACCACTCAGTCATTGTCATTGTCAAAGAATTTTATTTTTGGCTTTATTTACTTTGGAATATACACAGAAACTGGTTGAGCATGTGTGTGGCGTCGCGTAGGAGTCGCATCGTCTCTCACTCTCACATACTTTCTCTCTCTTTCACTCTTTCTCTCTCTGTCGATCTTTGTCTCTGTGCTGCTTATGAGTAAGTCAAGTAGTAACCCAGGGCAGGGCCATCAAATTCCAAAACAATGCAATTCGCTGTTCAATTCTCTAATTGAAAATCTGTGTCATGAAATGCTTATTGAATGCATCAAGTACTCATTATACTATATGTATGTATATATATGTACACTTTTACTATACAAACATACATATATATATACTCTTTCTCCCTGTAAACTGTGTGCATCATTGCCATGTGTTGAGCCTTGTGTAGAGTTTTTTTGAAGGGACTTGAAATATTCTTGAAACTTCTATTTGGTAAGTTGAAGATTGGCTTGGAGCGGGACTATGAAGAAGAGAATAAATGAGTTGAAGAGGGGCATATGTATATATATATTTTAAATATTACATAATTATAATAATAATTATATAGAATCAAGTAATTAATCAAAGTATAGAAAGAGACAATATATAGTCATATATTTATACCTCTTTCTTTTTCTGTCCTTATCTTTTTTTCTCTCTCTCTATCGCTCTCTCTCTCTCTCTCTCTCTCTTTTTCTCTCTCTCTTTTTCTCTCTCTTTTTTTCTCTGTCTCTCTCTCTCTCTCTCTCTTTCTCTCTCTCTCTCTCTCTCTGTCTCTCTCTTTCTCTCTCCCTCTCTCTCCCTCTCTCTCTCTCTCTCTCTCTCTCTCTCTCTCTCTCTCCCTCTCCCTCTCTCTCTCTCTCTCTCTCTCTCTCTCTCTCTCTCTCTCTCTCTTCCTTTCTCTCTCTTTCTCTTTCTCTCTCTCGCTCTCTCTTTCTCTCTCTCGCTCTCTCCCTCTCTCTCTCTCTCTCTCTCTCTCTTTCTTTCTCTCTCTCTTTCTCTCTTTCGCTCCCTCTCCCTCTCTCTCTCTCTCTCTCTCTCTTCTCTCTCTCTCTCTCTCTCTTTCTCTCTTTCTCTATCATAATCTTTCAATCCCTTTATCTCTCTCTCTGTCACGCTCTCTTCGTTGGTTATCTCTTAATCTTTGTCTTCCTCATTTTATCATATATATTTACTCATTTTCTGAACTTGTATTTATGCATTATAGCTGATCTCCTAACCATATCACTTTTGATCTTTCCAGATATTAGAGTTTTCTTACTTTTAATGCACATAAACTATATTCTATCTCCTGGTTTTCCATCAGTTATGGACCTTATCCAAGTAGAGTATATAGAACATTGAGTGACACATAACTGTTTCATATGAGAGACAGATTTCATTTTCTAGATTTCCTAGACATCATATTTAAATACATACATATGTATATATATATACATATATATGTATATAGATAGTGTATATCTTGATCTTTGTATTCGCGGCATTTGCTTCATATTAATTATTTATGCAGTTTACGCGATGAAAACATTAAAAATGCAATGCAATTCACTTAAAGGGGTGCAACGGGTGTACAGAGGGGGCTGGCTGGCTGGCTAGCAGGGGGTATTGGCTGCAAAGGTGTGGTCCAGGGAGGGGGCAACGGGTGGCTAGTGTGGTGCGACTCCCACGACATTGGCTTTGGTGTAGAGAATAGCGCAATGAATGCATCAAAAGGTGCCACAGCAACAACCACAACAACAACAACAGCAATTATTGTTGGTGTGAGTGTGTGTGTGAGTGTGTGTGTGTGTGTGTGTGTGTGTGTGTGGTATTCATGATGAACTCATGGAATAATTATCCTATGAATGAGCAGTTTGCATGATCATTGCCAAAGCTTCCGCTTTTGTTTTTGCGCTCAGCTGAATTTCGCTCGCTGTTCTTGTCGTTGTTGTTGTTGTTGTTGTTGTTGTTGTTGTTGCTGGTTGCTTCTTTGCAATTACGCCATGAAAATGTTGCATTTAATGGGCATTTTCTTATGTCATAGCTATAGCTATGGAGGGTTTTCTCTCTCTCTCGCTCTCTCTCTGTTCTGCTTCTTCTTCTTTTCATATATATATATAGTTAGTTAGTTAGTTAGTTAGTCAGTAGTATTCCAACTAATTCACTCAGGCTGTCAGAATGAATTAGATTGAATGAACATGTTTTGAGTGAAGCAAGTCAAAGAGATACCCTGTCTATTGGTAGTTAATGTAGATATAGGGATTTTTTTTGGAAATTATATTCTTTGTATTCTATTCTAAATCTTCTCAGTTATAAACGGAATTAGTATAGTTTTATGAGTTTGAGTTTTAGTTTCAGTTTAAGTTTCAGTTTAAGTTTCAGTTTAAGTTTCAGTTTAAGTTTCAGTTTAAGTTTCAGTTTAAGTTTCAGTTTAAGTTTCAGTTTAAGTTTCAGTTTAAGTTAAGGTTTTCTATAGTGCACGACTACTATATTTATGAACACAACTGTATATGAGAAACTATATATGTATAACTATATTTGATGACTGTTGCATATATGTTAGCCGAGTTCAATGGGCTATAGATAGAAAAGGCTGAGAAGAACTCTAGTTAACATGAGTTCTTCTCAGTCTTTTCTTATATTCCCAATTATTTAAGGGCAACAGCTGTTACTCTATCTATTGCTAATGCCTGGTGTAGCCAATGTAGCCCGTACTTCAATTATAGAGTATTCAAAGGTTTTCGGATGTCAGTATCTAAATATATATATATATGCATCTTTATAGGGTTAGTTGAATTGGTTAGGGCTACAGCTGCTGCTACTTCATATTTTTTCCATTTTTCTCACAAGTTCTGCTCGACAGTGTTTGGCTTTTATGAATTCCGCTCAGCTGTTTTGTTGTTGTTGTTGTTTGTATTTTTTTTTCTCTTTCAGAATTTGGAATTTGCGGATAGAAAACTGAAGAATTGTGTAGAGAGTCGAGCCTAAGTGATGCGCATATAAATGTCGAGCACTCCACTTGGCCCTCAGCCAGGCGCTGCATTCTTCTTCAATAAAACTATGCAAAATTATGTGTAGCATTCCAAGTGCAGTGTGTTTCTCTGTCTACTCCCATGATATTATATATATATATATATATACATTTATATATATAGTATGTTGTAATCCGCGAAAGCCATTGGCCAAAGCATTTGGATTTAGTTTTGGTTTCGGTTTTGGCTGATGGAATGGCTCGACTTTAGCATTTTCTCTGTTTTGTTTTTTTTTTTTTGTGTTGCTCTTCAAGCTCTTCTCATATATATATTTATGCAATTATTATTCTTGCATGCAAAATTTGCAATAAGTTGGCCCAAGCAGCTGACAAAAGCACAACTAATCATAAATGCCATGCCATGCCATGCCAAGCCAGGCGGCCATGCTATGCTATGCCATGCCACGCCACGCCATGCGATGCTATGCTATGGCAATGCATGCCACCAAAATGCAGCCTGCAACATCGCAACATCGCAACATCGTGTGGCACAAGCTGCAGCAGCAACTTGCCTTCGAGCATAACTTAAGATCCTTCTTATTCGTGTCCAATGGTTTTTGCAATTTCAAATTGAAAAAAAAAAGTCAAGAAAATCTGCTGCCATAGGCAGGTGTTTTACCAGCTTACAAGCTAGTAGATTGTCAAGAACTTGGATTGGCTTTTAGTCTGAGATTTAATAACTTAAATATTCAATTTACTGTACAAAAATTACATAAATTCAGATCTATTTTATATGTTTGACAAGTCGTAAATAATTTTATCTAAGATTGAGTAATATATAGTCAATAAATGTTTTAAAGATACATTAGCATCTATGTATCAAAATAATTTTGTTTAAGAAAATATATAAAATTATTTTTTTAATAAATTAAAAAATATTTCAAATTATTTTTAAAACAATATTTAAAATTAAAAATATTTTTTAAAAAATATTTTAAAAATATTTAAAATTATATTCAAAATTATTTTTTTTTTTTTAATATTTAAAATTTTATTTAAAATTATGTTTTAAAAATATTTAAAAAAATATTTTAAAAAATATTTAAAATTGTATTTAAAAAATATTTAAAATTATTTTTATAAAATATTTTAAGTTAAAAAAATATTTAAAATTATTCTGTAAAAATATTAAAATTATATTTTAAAAATATTTAAAATTATTTTTTTAAAAATAATTAAAATTAAAAAAATGTTTAATATTATATTTAAAAAATATTTTAAATTATATTAAAAATTGTGTTCAACATTTTTTTTTAAATGTTAAAAATCAAAAAAATATATAAAATTATTTTTTTTTTAATATTTAAAATTATTATTTTTTTTAATTTTTAAAATTATTCCTCAAAAAAATTTAAAAATAATTGTTAAAAAATTTTTAAAATTATTTTTGGCTAAAGAAATTTCTAAAAAAAAAATGCTTTTAAATATTTTCTCTACTCTTGCCAATTTGTGCATTTGGCACAAGTTGGCAGCTCTTGTTGCAGCTTTGCCAACTTTTTGGGTTTTTTTTCTTTTTTTGGGTTTTTTAATGATGCCAAAGGCTTTTAATTGCTTTCACGCATTGGACTGTTAATTTATTCCTTGTTTTTTGTTTTGCTTAAAAATTCGACTTTCATGAATCAGTAGACAGTTCTCAAATTGCGGACCATTTGTCCCTTGTTGTTGCTGCTTATAAAAAACGAGCTTAATGCAGTCGCGCGTTGCAACTGAAATCTGAGCAAACTTCGAATTTTTGGCAGTCTCCAGAGACAGACAGAGAGTGAGAGGCGGATAGTGGCAGCGGGAGTGAGAAAGAAACAGTGTGACTTTTGGCTGCAGACCGTTGTTTAAAATCGCATAAATTTTATAAAGCTTTTGCCAGGCGAACAAAGAAAATCGTTTGTCATATGATTAATGAAACGCCAAAGCAGCCACGTTCCTCCCTCTGCTCTTCTTTCTCTCTCTCTCTCTCTCTCTCTCTCTCTCTCTCTCTGTCTCTTGCCCACCCCCAGCTCATTGCAGCCTGCAGCGTTGTCCCGTCAAGCTTATAAGCCTCATATATATAGTATGGCTGGTGCCAGTCCCGCTGTGCTGCTGCGGTTGGCGCTGGATTCTGGGGGCTTTGTATACCCATTGAATTGTGGTAAATGGTGTATAATGTATATGTGGATGATTATGTGACAGTTGGAGAATATGAGAGAATATTTATATAGATTGTTTGATCAAGCCCAGATGAAATGAATCTATATTTCTTCAATTACTCCAAAATATTGATAGAAATCACCTTTGAGACTTCATTTTTCGAGCATAACTTGAAGACTCGACGAGTGGGAGAGTAGGGGTAAGGTATAAGCTAGTCGTTCATTCACTCTAACTTCTACTTACTTTTGAGAATTGCTTAGGTAGTAGGTTAAGGTATTAGCTAGTTGATCATTGTCCACTAGAACTTTCTTACTTACCTTCCTCTCGCCTTTGAGACTTGTTTTGTCGAGAAGTCTAAGGGTTCGAAAGTAGAGATAAGGTATTAGCTAGTTGTGCATTGCCCACTAGTTCACTCTTACTTACCTTCTTCATCTTACTTTTTTTGTATTTCTCTTCTTGAGACATTTTGTCGTGTCACACAGTTCAAAGTGTGCTTTGTGGTTGGCAGGCGGGCGAGGCAATGGCAATGGCAGAGGCAGAGGAGGTCGTCTCGTCCTGGCCCCTTTGACCGCAAGCGTGACAAGGATAGCGCCCACTACTCCGAACAGGCAGGGCGTGGTCGAAGTTCGCTTCAATTGTGCGAAATTAATTTGCGGTCACTATACAGTATATATATACATATATATATATTTATATACTTACGTATATGTAGCATGTGGGCAAACGGGAATGGCAACGGCAAATGGAATGGGTTCCAGGTATTTAAAAAAAATGAAAAAAAAATTAACAAAAATTGCAATCGTCATTGGGTCTCGATTGGCCGATTGTCGATTGTCGATTGTCGCATTTGTCACACAATTTGTTAAAAATTTGTTGTTGTCGCAAGTCGCGTCGCGTCGGTTCAATGAATTTCTTTGTACATTTTTGTTATTGCTTGACCTTGAACATGATTTCATTTGCTGTTTTCGTGTCTTGCAGTCGCAGTCGCAATTGCTGTTGTTTTTGAAGTTGTTGTTGTTGTTGTTGTTGCTGTTGCTGGGCCGCCTCTTTGCCAGCAGCTGTTAAAATTACGTTTATTTCATTTGACCAGCGCTTGAATGCAGCAGTTCATCAATTTTAAGCTTTGCTGCAAATACCCTAACCTAAAGGTGAGCTTAATGTGTTGACAAGGCTACATAGGCTACAATCATAAGTATATCTATATGAAAGCTTTCTTTGTGGTTTATTCGTAAACGTTTTACAGGCAGCTGGAAGTATTTGATTCATAGTTAACCTAGCTCGATTTAGAGATAAGTTCTAGTTAGATTTGTTTTCTACTGCTCTTCATATTCCTTCCTTTAGTTCACATCACTCAAAGCTATAAACTTCAAACAAAATCTTAAGTTTTTCTTTAACTTTATCTTTCGTTAATGTTTCATCTGAAATTTCATATATTTCACTTTGCAGAGCATTTCGCCATCAGCTTTTACTTTTCGCATTCGGGCATTGCATGTCTTTAAAATACAAATTGCAACTGCTGCACAAAAATTGTAACAATCAGCGCAGCAATCCAAACGAAAAAAAAACTAAAAAACTGCCAAAAAAAAAAAGCTGAAGAAGAAGAAGAAGAGTTTGTAAATTGGCTAAATGCCGGGCTAAATGAAATGTGCAGCAGAATTCAGAATTTTTGGTTTTGGCTCGAGCACAGCTGCCGCCGTGTGTTGCACCTTGCAATCCTTTAGCTTTTTACTCCTTTGCTGCCTTTGCTGCTTCTGCATCAATTGTATATCTTTTTTTTTGCTTTTTCTGTTTTCCTGCGCACAGAACGCCCCACAAACAATCACTTACAAGCTGCTAAATTGCATAATCATCGCAATGCAATCAGTTGGCCGTTGGCTCTGCCTGCTGCCTTTTGGTAATTGTTGCCATTATTTGCTCAAAGAATGACACACACACGCACACACACGCACACGCACACATCTGCAGTTGGGCTGTGGCAGGCAGCTGCACAGATAAGAAATCATAAAGCACAAAGTTTGCCTCATTCTGATACTCTGCTGCTGTTGCTGCTTTCTCATCTGTTCAGCCTGTTCGCGCCAGCCTCATCTTCAGTCTTATCTGAAGTTAAAAGCCTCCTCCTGTTGCCTCAGCTGCCTTTGTTTCAATGCTCAGTCTCAGTCCTTTGATTTGTTTGCCTGTAAAGTACAACTTCATCATTTGTTTTTTTTTGTTTTGTTTTTTGCACTTTGCTTCTTGCCCCTTCATATGCTCCTCCTCACACTTGGCACACTCACATGTTGCCCATGTGCCCAGCCTCATCTTCTACATCCTTAAACTTCAAGTTTCATTCTCATCCTTGATCATTGCCTCCTTCCATTCTGCTACTTCTTCTTCTCTGCTCACTTCAGCGCAATTTGCAAAGCAAACAAAAGCCAAATCATGAAATGAAATGCAATCAAAATGCCTCCAACAGTCTGCCTATCCACCTCTCTTGACTCCGCTCTCCCCAAACCCCCCTGGTCGGGACTCCTGCCCCCTCGCAATTTTTTGTGGATTTTTCGCGCGTTGCTCTTTAATTTATTTGCACTGGCCAATGCCACACCCCATTAGTTGATTTTCGGTCAGTTGGGCGAGAGGGGCGGCTGTGAGGAGGGGGGGGGGGCAGCTGACAAGAGGTGGGCGCACATTAAGTGCATCTGTGTGTTTTTTTTATGCGCGTTGCCAGCAAGCTGTGCCCCCCAGCCACGATAAGCAGTTGGCTAACATTTGCCGTATGTCCCGTGTGTGTGTGTGTATGTGTGTGTGTGTGTGTGTGTGTGTGTGTGTGTGTGTGTCTGTGCAGCGCGTAGTCTTTTATTAAATTTATGTGCGGCAGCCGTGCGCAAAGAAATTTGCTCTTAAAAAATACCCTATAAGTGAGTGAAGAGTGAGAGAGAGAGAGTGAATGATATGTAGAGGGTAAAGCAGTAGCTTAAATGTAAACTGGTAGGTATATAGTCTCCTATCAAGCTGATATATCGACGCGATTTGGTAAGAAAAACCAATTGAATTGATAAATGTTAATAGCTAGAAGTAAAAACTTATTGTATATGTTTATACCCTGAACCCATTGAAAATGGGAAAACAGGGTATAATGGTTTTGTTAAAATGTATGTAACAGGCAGAAGGAGGCGTGGCAGACCCCATAAAGTATATATATTCTTGATCAGGGCGACGAGCTGAGTTGATTTAGCCCTGTCCGTCTGTCCGTCCGTCCGTCTGTCCGTCTGTCCGTCTGTCCGTCTGTCCGTCTGTCCGTCTGTCCGTCTGTCCGTATGTTTGAACGCGTCGATCTCAGAATCTATAAGAGCTAGAGACTTGAAATTTTTTATGTAGGTCCGTGTATAGCACGCGCAGATCGAGTTTGTTTCAAAAATTCGATAACTTTTATCGTTTTAATGTTATCGATTTAAAACGTTATCGAAACGCAGTTATAAATTTATATCTCCCGCATCTTTAGAGCTAGAGTCTCCAAATTTTGTATTCAGTATAATGTAGAGTTTATACAATTTTGATTTTTGTCAAATTTTTGATACCACCCCCTTTCCTTCCCTTTCCCCCCAAACTTGTAAAATCCGTATTTCAAATACTAGAGACTTGTGCTTTGGCAAATATACACATATAAATGACAGAATCACGCTCTGAAAGTTTGATTAAGAACGTCCAACTACAAAGAAACTTATTCAACAATTAACTTCCCATAATATAGCCACACTGCAGCCCAAGCGCAGACGCTGCGCTAACTGCGCAGTCAGCAGAGCGCGTGCTTATGCGTATGTGTATGTGTGTATGTGTGTGTCCATGTATTGCTTGTATATATGTATATGTTAAATAAGCATAGAATGTTTGGAGTATCGGCTCTTCGCAGGGTTCAGGGGATCTCCTAGTCGGGTACCGCCGACTAGAGCTTTCTTACTTGTTTCTTAAAGGATACTTTGGCATACTTATTAATTACAAGTGCTTTGTATTTATTATGCAGAAAATTGCTTCCATACATTCCGTATAACCATCTAAACTCAGAAATGGTAAGAGCTAGAAGCAACAACTTTTTGTTATGCATAAATATAGTTTTTCTAATATGTAGGAAACTTCAGAACAAACTTTTACCTCAGCCTAACCCAAGGAACTCAGCTGTTCTTTAAGCTATAGTTAACAAGTTTGGAGAGAGAGCTCTGTTACTTCAGTGTAAGTCATTTCAATTGAAACGGTGAATATAATTCATATATATATATATATATATATATACATATATATAACTTATCTAAATTTCAAGCAGTGAAAACTTTTCTAATTTGTATGCAAAAAACTCCATAAGATTCCAACTAGTTTAAACAAGACAGAAACAAAGTGCTTAAGAGCAAAAGTTGAAAGAGATTCTTATATAAAAATTTATAATATATATATATACAGATGTGTTCAAAATAATAGCAGCGCATATAAGCTTTGATTTTAAGATTGATAAATAATATCATAATGACTACAGATCAGTAATTTTTTTGTTTTTAATTTAGTATTTATATTTCATTTCAAAGAAAATAAGAGTGTTTGTTGTATAAAAATTATATATATACTAACAAGTAAGATTTCCATTTTAAAGAATATATAAAATATTTAAGGAACAAAAAATGTAGTCTAGAAACTGCTTAAAACTAAAACTTGATAAATATTCCGAAATAAATTTGAATATTCTCAGCAAACAGATCTAGTTAAGAACCAATCACAGGGTATTTGCAAGTCAGGCATTGCTCAACTTGTTGCAATTCTTACAAGTTTTCTTCACATTCTTTTTGTTGTTGTACTTTGTGGCCAAATGGCATGAAAGCGAATTTGATTTGAAAATTGCATACAGTTGGCGATTCTTCTTGGCATTCTCCCAGTCTTCAGTGTTTGCAGAGTCTTTGAGTCTGTGGATCGTCTCATCGGGCTGGCAACGCCCGCCCCATCCTTGTGGCTTAACATCCATGTTGATTGACTGCCCAAGTGCGGCCAGCGGCGTCAAGCGACAGCTAACGGTGCGCCTTTTTGGCTTCCAAAGCGAATGTGAGCGAGTCGAGTCAGCCAGCGAGCGAGCGAGCGATCATTTAAAATGCATAAAACTCATTTCGTTGATTAATTGCCGCGTGTTGTCGTCTTCTATCGCAGCGGCTTTGATCCAGCTTACCAGCAAAATCAATAGCAGCCAACAGCAGCAGAACAAGCAGCAGCTGCAGTTTCATTTTCTCCTATTTAATATCCTAGATACATGTCGATAAATTGTATTGATTTTGATAAATCTATATTGCGAGAGGGTACATTAGCTAGCTAGAGTATTTTGTGATGATTTAAGATATATATGTGTAGAGATTTTTGTATAGAGAGAGATAGAGAGAGATAGAGAGAGATAGAGAGAGATAGAGAGAGATAGAGAGAGATAGAGGGAGATAGAGAGAGAGAGAGATAGAGAGAGATAGAGAGAGATAGAGATAGAGAGAGATAGAGAGAGAGAGACAGATGGGAGAGAGACAGATAGAGAGAGAGAGAGAGATAGAGAGAGAGACAGATGAGAGAGAGACAGATAGAGAGAGAGAGAGAGAGAGACAGAGTACTAATGGATTAGTCGAAGGAGTCTTTTGGGGTAGGGATATCAAAAGAGGAACAATAAACAAACTAAGTCTTCGAGATTTTCTAGATGAAGGCTTCATATAGCCGCTATATATATATATATAGCTAGAGTATTTTGTGACGACTTAAGATATATGTGTGTAGAGATTTTTGTATATGTATGAATATATGTATGTATATATGTATGTATATATGTATGTAAGTATGTATGTATATATGTATGTATATATGTATGTAAGTATCAAATATGTATGTATGTATGTATATATAAATACAGCTTGCTTTAGTCTTTACTTAATTTAATTTACTCTATATCTCTCTCCTTCTTCATCTCTTAGTTCATT